>PVKB01001551.1:112470-396040 GCA_004027205.1 Ctenodactylus gundi | reverse complement strand
TTTTTTTTTTTTTTTTTTTTTTTTTTTTTTTTTTTTTTTTTTTTTTTTTTTTTTTTTTTTTTTTTTTTTTTTTTTTTTTTTTTTTTTTTTTTTTTTTTTTTTTTTTTTTTTTTTTTTTTTTTTTTTTTTTTTTTTTTTTTTTTTTTTTTTTTTTTTTTTTTTTTTTTTTTTTTTTTTTTTTTTTTTTTTTTTTTTTACTTTTGCATTTGTAAGACAACAAATTTCCTGTTTAACTCTGTCTTCAGTCAAATATTGTTCACAACCAAAGATTGTGGTGAGATGTCTTACCATTTTCATTTGTCTTTAGGAACTTCTCCAGTTTCTTCTTTGAATCAAAGTTTTTCAATAATACTCATTTTCTTTTCTTCTTGTATTATCTGCTTTGTCTATTATGGTTGATTTCTGGTTTTCTTCTACTATGATCTGATGGAATGCATGGTATTATTTCATTTTCTGTGTTTATTTATTTATGTTGTGTGGCCGAGAATGTGGTCTATATTGGAGACTATTACATGAGTTATCAATAAAAATGTACCTGATGCTTTTCCCATATATTTTCATATGTTTTGTTACAATCATTAGTGACTCTCTAACTGATTTCTTGATTTGACTTCTGTAGCTCCATTAGCCTAGAATTTGTCTCTTCTCTTGTCTCACTGGGAGTTTTGCTATTTCTATCCTTGAATTCCTTAGATATATTTTTTCTAAACTCACTAAACATCCTGAAGGGATTGTTTTTGATTCTATGTTCAGTTCTGTCTTCAAATAATTGGAGCACTGTATTACTTAATTCCTTTTTTTTTTTTTTTGGTTCTTCCAACATTTTGAGGTTATTATTTTTATTATTATTATTATTATTATTATTATTATTATTATTATTTTGATTCCAGTTTGTAGCCCAGCACAGATAGATTATTCTCCTTGCAGAGTTTTGGAGATTGAGCTCTTCTTGTCCTCCCACTGGGCCTCCTTGGATGAACTATGGGCTCCGAGGGAACCTTGCTGTTTCACTTACTCATCTCACTGCCACTTTTATTAGGGACACTTAAAAGTTACCTGGAGTTAAAGTATTCATTTTGTCTCTAGGGACAACTGGCTCCTTCTATGTGTAGATGAGTCTTTGATCCCAGGTAGGTTACATTTAAACCTGTCCCTGTCTCTTGATGTTGGGGCTGTTTTGGTTAGTTAGTTCTGAGCACTGGCCTTATACCTATACAAAGGAGCAGGCTTTTTGGGTGCTGAGTCTGTGTGTTCAGTGGATAACAGCTACATCTTCTGGGCTTGTGCTCTATTTTTTCCTCCTGTGTCATAACTTGAGCTCCTTTTGTGTCCCATTGGCTCTTTAACTGCATTTTTCCATTATTTCTTTTCAATTGAATCAAGTCTATCTATGAAGTTGGGTTCTTGCAAATACTAACTTCTTAGTTCCAAACCTCTTTTTAAGGGAAGAAGCTAGGTTAGGGAGGCTTGGATTGGGCAAGCCAGGGGAACGACTTGAGACAGAGATGCCTGTGACCTATTGGAGAGGAACTGGTCCCATTACTTGTTCGACTGCCTGCATCTCTGGATTCTATCCTTCCTAGCTTCCTCAGGCCCTACTTGGTTCCTTTGTGTGATCCATTATCCTACACCAGTAGCTGGCCAGGCGGCTGGCCTTTCATAGGAAGGGCCTAGCTACTGTCTTCTTATATGCAGCCACTGACCTACAAGCTGCCATTTGGGCAATCAGGAAAATTCTCAAGAAATTTCTGGCCGAGGCCCTCCATTTCTCCAGCAGCTGGCCCACAAGCTACTGCTTAGGTGGTCAGTGCACATTCCTGAGAGACACCAGCCACAGCCCTCCACCACCACAGCTGCAACCTCATACACTGGTCTTTGTGCAGCAAGCATGTGTCCCTGGGTGTTAGTTGCCATGGTTTTCTATATTAGCTATGTCTTGTCTTAGGTACCACTGAGATTTCTAAGCTTCTTGTTACTTTGGTCCTGATTGGGGAAGCTCCCCTGTCACTCAGAGCAAAGCTATTGAAGGATTTGTCTACGCTATATCAACTGTCTAGCAGACTGAATAAATGAAGTTTTTACACAGTTGCCATCTCACCTCCTCTGAATCGAAACATTTCTAAAATAAATGTGGGGCTCATCAATTGAAAGAAATATTTAAGAACAGGGTGTGTGATAGATTAGTATTATATGGTGATGATTGTGGTTTATATGAATAGAACATCATACTAAACAATAAGTTCTTTATATCAAGCACACATATTGCACTAATAAATGTAGTGTCAAGTGGTTGGAGTAAAAGCAATGCCAGCTTTCAAATGGAGAATCATTTATTTTTACAGTTAAGAGGAATTATTTTCACGTGCTTTGTTATACCACCTGCTCCAGCGTTTTATTATTCCTTGGATTAATCATGTAGGAGTTTGTTTTTGGATGTGTTCAGTGGGCAGGTGCTGGAGTCAGACTTGAGTTTTTATCTTGACAATACCATTGCTAAATATGTGATCCTTCTTTGTTCAGTTCTCTTAAAATAGAAACAGTAATTATACATACCTCAGAGGATTGTTGTGAGCATTAAATGAAATAAATAATGAATATAAAGCCATTAGTCCAGTGCCTAACTCTAGATAAACACTCAGTAAATGTCTGTTGTTCATGCTGTTGGGGTGGTTGGTACAAGGCCTGCAAAAAAAAAAAAAAAAAATTATAAAGGAAGACTTACAGTGAGAATTTATCTTCATGGCTAATCAATAAAAAAGCATTCTTTCCAAAAACTTTGTTGAAATCATGTAGTGTGGTAAGTATGGCACTGATGGGTAGCTAGGCTAGATACAATATCATATCTTTTCTGAATAAATGCCTTGGCTACTAAGAGAAACAGACACATAAAATGTTATCACAATAAAATAAGATAAATTCTATCATAGTTTTGCAGACTAAAATGTCAATGCAGCGACACATGACGTTTGCCTTCTCTTGTGAGAATGATGTGCAAGTTTTTATTTGATCTGTGTCTTAAGAAATGATGCTGAGATTTCAAAAGCCGGACATGGAAAAGAATTGAAGAGAAATTTTTCTTGCAAATGATTCAGTATTTGGCAAAATCGACTTTATGGAAGATTCTGGTTTATTTGCACCATGTCAAATGCAACTTGGAGAAGTAGCTAGGAAAGATAAGAAAGTTAGGAATGCTGATTGAGATTCTATCATGAAAGACCTCAGTGTGAGATTCACACAAGTATCTCCTTTATTGTCAATATGAAAAAATTAGTGCATCACTTTGGCTTGCAGCAAAAACAAACGCATAACAAACACTTGTATAATTAATAAGAATCTACTGCTTCTTTCATTCTAACAAAAGTGGTCCTTTAACGTACAGGCAAAGGATGAGGGATTAGTTAAGTCTTTGACAGCTATTCACAATGTCTCCTAAACTGATTAATTTGGAATGAAAATCTTTGACAAATCTATTAAGGACATTGTTCAAGTCAATAAAACTTTCATCAGCTTTTATTTAAACCTTTTTATTTTCCAAGTTAAGCATGGTTGCATTAAAAAAAAAAACACTTTACTGTGGCTATAGTGATACTTCTCCAATTATTATTATTTTTTTTTTTTTTAGTTACAATATTTTGAGGCTGGAGGAATGGCTCAGCGGTTAAAGTACTTGCCTAGCAATCACTGAGTCAAGTGCTCGAACTAAAGTTTGATACTCCAGCACCACATAAGATGGGCATGGTGGCACATGCCTGCAATTCCAGAACTTGGGAGGCTGAAACAGGAGAATTGCCTTTAGTCCAAGTCCAGCTTGGGCTCCATAGTGAATTCAGGACCAGTCTGGGCTACAGAGTGAGACACTGTCTGAAAAAAAGTATAATATTCAAAACACTCCTAATGAGATCTGTGATGTCAATTTTTTTTTTAATCTACTGAGGATCAAGATGAATGTAAACTACTCTTTGATGAGATTTATGATAGTCTACTACTATATGTTCTAATCATTCATTTTTTGAGAGGGCTATAAAAAGACTTGAGTATCACTTCAATTATGCACAAAACCACTTACAAACTGATAAGCCAAGGATTTATTTTGTGACATTTTGCCATTCTGTCTCACATGAACCTGGGACACTAGGCCCAGTAGATCAAGATACTGAAGTTTGAGACTTGCGACAATTAATTATATTTTGGTAATGATATACATATATACACATATATAGACATACGCATATATATATATATATATATCCTCCTGGTAGCAGACTTTATGATGTAAGTTCAAAGGAATAAGATTCAATCAATCTAAATTGAGGTGTTTTTTTTTTTTTTTTTTTAATGTGAAATTCAAAAGGAGCTAGGGCAGAAGGCGTCAAATTAACCACCACACAATATCACCCTTTTTGGGTATAACTTTAGATGAAGGATGTTACAGATGGAATGGGTAATTGTGATTTTTGTAACTGCCTCAGGTGATGAGATTTCAAGAGTTTCTATGAAATGGAAGCATCACTCTTGCATTGGTTCCACAATAAACAATGTGAAAAATGTCCTGAGGTCCCCAAATGACTGCAGATTACCTCATGGTCACTCACATTAGAAAAATCATATGCCATATGCCATATATATATTTTTTTAATTTAGAGCTTTACTTTTATAACATTTTCTAACACTTCACCAAACTATTTCCCCATTTAATTGACTTTTTGATCTGTAATGGTAGTGTAATTGATTATTAGAACTTTTAAAATATTAAATAGCTAATGACCAACTTGACTGATTAACTATAGCTTTGTTTCTGGTAATAGAATTCAAATTGAAAAAAAGAATATATGATTAAATAGAATGCTATAATGTACAAGCTCTTTGTCAAAAATGTAAATGTATCAATTAATTTATCAATCCATTACAAATCCTGTAAGATTATAATTTTGTCATTCATGTAAGGAGATGTTAGAAAGAAATATGTAAAAATTATTTGATAGTTACAGTAATTAGCCTCACAAATCTAATTTTAATATTCATTCAGGTAATTGTCAGTATTTTACACTAACAAAGTACTAAATTAGGAGCCAGAATTATTAATATAGGGATATTACAAAATAAGAGTATGAATATTATTCTCAAAGAATGTATTTATATAATATATATATATATATATATATATATATATATATATATATATATATATGTACATTTTGGAAAATTCAACCTCATACATTTTCAAAAGAGTACCATAAGACTTTGCAATTTTTGTGTGTCTTTTTATATTACAACTTTATATCAATTTCTCAGTATCTTGTAATTTTTGTTACTTTTTCTTTGTCAGTGCAACATGTCTTCTACAGTAATTGCTTGTGCAGAGCATAAGAATAATCTGTGAACTCCCTATTTCCCAAAGGCAGAAGAATAAAGCTTGCAGAGTCTGTTCATACACAAAAGGAAAGATAAAACAATTGTATGTATTGTACTTACTTAGCAGATACTGACATTTTGAAATAGACTTTAGATTACTTTTGTTACTGTGGAAACATATAGATATATAGATTCATCATGTAAATACTTCTTTTGTTCCACATCATAGATTAAAAGATGGTCCATTTGGTTTTGAAGCACAAAAAAAAAAAAAAACCCTCTATAGGTGAATTACCAGTACATGTGCATGAAACTCATAAAAAAGTTCAAACTGATATTTTAACATTTGTTGAAGTTTGAGTAGCTTTTTTCCTGCATACTAGATATAATTCAATCATTTTTTCACAGTTTGTGTTAACTTTTAGCAATGGTTTTGTGCCACTTTTAGGTTCTATTTTATTTCAAATATTCAGCAGAGTAGTCAAAAAAAACCTTATGAACATTTGTTAGGACTTATGATATATAGCATTTTTTTAGTATTTAAGCTAGTAACTTTTCTGTGTGCTTTTGATTTTTTTTATTGCTTTTTAATTTATATATTTTGTTTCATTTCTCTACCAGTAAAAACTCACAATCCCAGAAACCTGAAAAGCTGAGACTGAAGGATTGCAAATTCGAGCCCAGACCTGACAACTAGATGACTTAGCAAGACCTTGTCAAAAAGAAAAATAAATAAACAAAACATTAAAAATGGTCTGAGGATGTGGTTCATTGTTAACGTCCTGTGCTCAATCTTCAGAACAACAACAAAACTGTTTCAGTTTTACTGATAAAGCATTAGCTGTTATGTATTACTTCAAAATTGATAGTACTTAAGTAACTCTGACAGTGGGAACTGCTTTAAATGTGCACATTGTAGTTATTGAAAGCTGTACATTGGGCGTTTGCCACATGAGTGCACGCACTTACTAGAAGGAGTGTTACCTGTGATTGGTGTCTAGGTACTTTTTGATGAAAATTTTTTGTGACACTTAACCACTTGATAGAGATTTGGGTTCAGTGACTATGAAGTGTTTTAATGAATCATGAGAACTTGAAAGTAGTGTTAAAACTACGATTTATAGCTGCAAAAAGATTTGCATTCTCATTTTCAGATAAGAGAGCTTGAATTCTACAGTCAGCATATGAACGCAAAATGAATACTTCAAAGTGTGAGGAAAGAAGAAATTGTATTTCCCAGTACACAGCTTATGTGGAGATGGTTATAGAAGGATTAGCAGAGGCGGTGAGTACTGAAATACTAGTGTTTTCTATGACGTTTAATTACACATGTCAATAGATCGAGGAATTCTGTTTTTTAAAGTTTTTTTTTGTATCGATGTTTTCTTCCACGTTGATTGGCTAAGATACAGAGCATTTGTCTTTTGATTATAAGATTCTGGGTAACTCCCCCAGCTCTACTGTTGGGCTCCTGGAGGGAGGCAACAATATTTGCGATCATATAAAGTACATGTACATAATAGGCATTTACTCATATTTGTTGAATATTTAATGATGCAATTTAAAATATTCAGAAAAAAGTCATCCGTGATGAAAAGAAAAGAATGAATTTGATGCTCAAATACTTAGAACGCCAGGAAACTATTATTAAGTCCACGATAGGATAATGTCCAATGGGCCTATAAAATTCTGTGTATAGTTTATACTTCTTATAGATGGCTTATTTGTAGCCTCTGATCACGAGAGTCATTTGTATGTGGAAAAAAGTGAGCTAGAATTTGAATCTTCTCACCAAATAAAGCATGTTATTTCCTGATCTCTAACTCAGGAAACCACATAGAGTAATGAGTGTTTCTTCCTGCCTCTGCTGCTATGCTGAGATACCTTGCACAGACTTAGAGTTGAGTGCAGGTGAACACCCATACAATATTTTATTAAGAAGTCACAACCAATAATGGGTAGCTTCCAAAATATTTTATTTTGGTAAGAATAAGAAAATATTGACAAGAATTTTTGACAACAATAATTTACAAATATTAATTTTTACTTTTAGATATAATTAATGGATATGTATGGAAGAGCAATATTGCTTATTCAGATAAGTGGAGGCATTGCTATATGTGAACCATGTTGCTTAGGTGATATATAGTTAGTATTTTTCTCTCAACCTTTTTCTTCTCAGTGTTTTCTGCTGTGTGTTTCCAGTGTTCTGGCCATTCCTGAGCTAAAATAAAAAAAAATATATAATATATAACTTTTGCCCACTTACTGACGTAACTCGAACTTTTGATACTGTGAGCTGAAATAAAAACTTTTCTTATCCTCATTTGTAGACGTCGAGTATTGAGTCACAATGATGAACAAGTAGAACAAGGGTAAATGCACTTTAAAATTTGGAAATATCCTAGCCTGTTGATAATATTTTTAGAATGATTTATATAAATTAGTAACTAAAAATGCTCACAGTCCTTTTCTTTATATGTGGAGAATAAACCAGGATAAGGAATCTTCCATTCTCTTCCAGTAATACACAAATAAGCATATTGCATTTAAACCACCACCACTCTTTCTTACTGTTTAATTTTACAATTCATTTTTAACATCCAAGTTTTTCTGTGTGTACTGTAATCTGTAATGTTTCCTGAAGATTTTCTTTTAAATAAGTAGGGAATTACATCCCAGAAAATTGAATTACATTGTGAAAATAGAAATGCTTCCATAGGACATATTATTTTTCCTCAGGGATTGCTTGTATTTAATTTTGAAATTACCTTCATCTTTGAGCTTTGCCCACTTACTGACATAACTAACAAACTTTATTAGAGTGATCTGCACAAATCAATTAATATTACTATTACAATCTAAAACAAATATAGGCTTGATTCCCAGATATATAGCTCTTCTTCAATTGTTTTTGTTTACACACACACACACACACACACACACACACACACACACACACACATATATATATATATATATATATATATATATATATATATATATATATATGCTAAGTTTCAATAAGGATTAAAAATTAAAATTTTTCTATTATTTCCATGGCCTTGAGTATAACTTTTTATATAAGGAATACAATTATGCATAGATTAATATGCACCCTACAGTTAATAGAAAAAAAGTTTTAAAAATATTCAACAATGCTGGTTAAATAACTTATGAAAATTGATACAATGTTACATTGCATGTGGAAGACATTTGTGTCAATGATAATTTTGTCAAAAGCTGGGAATATGAAAATACACACAAATGTATGTGAGCGTGCTTGTGCACGCACAAATGCAAACTCATAGTAGGCCTTCAGTTTGCAATGTGTGTGTAAAAAATGGAAAGAAAAAACGTAAACATATAAAACAGCTGTTATCTATGGATGGAGAGATTGTAGGATTGTCATTCTGTGCATTGCATATGACTGTTGCTGCCAAGATCCTAAATATTTAGTGAATTCGCATTCAGAAAGAAGAATTATCTTTATATTGTCTCACTGTCTCCATCTGCTCCACTTTTTCTATAGAGAACGCAAGAAGCCAGATGCATGAGCAGGACTGCACTCCAGAAACATTAAATATTTAACAAAAATTGGAAGCCAAGTAATTTACACTGAAATTTGCCGTTTATATGGCTCTAACTACTCTGTCGGTCTCAGTTTCTTTTTGGTTTGCGTTTTGTGTATAGTCTTTTAATTATCCACATGGAATAAATGTATTTTGTGTTAAACTTTTTCCTTAAGTGACTCAATGAAGCAACTTGGGCTTGCTTGAATTCCATAGTTTGGGTTCCAAAATATGCCACTACATGATGTATTTTAAATATCATATATGCTTTTTTATTACAAAAAGAATATGCTCATATTTTAGAAATTTATGAAAACATAAACATATATTTTAAACATTATTGAAAAACTTACATTGATCAGCACTTTGGGTTCCAATTTTTCCTTTTTTTATATTCACATGGATGTGTATTGATTTAAATTATCTATTTTTTGCACATTTACATAGATAATGACACTAGATATTTTAAAACCCATTTGAAAGAATCACTCTAAAGAATGTGAGATTTATCAAAACAACAAAAATGCACAAATTTTTGTAGGAATGATATTTTCTCAAGTAAAACAAGATTCAACGTTAAGATTATCGATAATAAAATGAATGATGGTACATATTTTACTTAAATTTCCAGAGTCAGACTACCCACTACAATAATTTTTCACTAAATAAATTTTGAACTAGAAATGTATATGAACCAATGAAACTGAGTAATATGGTGGATAACAATTTAATGACAAAATCAGAAAAAGATTTCATGTAGTATTTTTAGAGCTACTGCCAATGAGACTTGTCATCATGTTCATATGCAAAACTTTTCTCCTAGTACTAGAAAAGCAATATAAAGACTGAAAGTTGTAAGTTCTCATCTGCAACACAAAATGTATTTGGAAAATAAATATACAGACCAAAAGATGCTATTACTAATGATATACCTACTTTCTATTCTGTCAGCAAACCATTTAGTCCTCTTGAGCCTGGGCTTTGACATTCACCTGGACTTGATTTTCCAATAGTTCTCCAGCTTCCATTGACTTCAATTTGACAGTTCAAATGTTTAATCCATTGAGTTTTAAAAAGGATTAATAAAGTTTATTTCAAAATTATCTAAAAATATCAGTAAAAATAGACATTAGCAATAAAAATTTGTGTGGTATATGCTGAAGAATTTCTATAGCTGTATGTTGAACAGTATTACTGGAAATGAATGAATACCTTACATGATAGAGCTATTAAAATATGCGAATATGATCACATCTTTACTGCACTGTTGCTCACGATTGCAGGGAGTGTGTGTGTGGGTGTGTGCACGTGGGCTTTTCATATTTCCACCATTCATAAAAATGTACTAAACTATGCATCTTTTGTACATTGGGTTTCATTCAGAACTAAGTATATTTTATTTAAATGTTTTGTATTATACTATATTCAATAAAATGATTCTCATCATACAAATATATTTTAACTTCTCAAATATCACTTTGCACAAGGTTACTGTGAGCCTATAATTATAAAATAAAAGAAGAATACTTTTAATGACTTAAAAGCTTTTTAAATAATTCACTCTTTTTGGCCTTTACCAGTAATGTTTCATGTAATATTTTTCTTTGGTTTTAAAGGTTTTTATATTTGATTTGTTAAGTTACCTAAAGGGGGTTCTTTCTCACTCATTAACTTTATTGAACTCGTTTCTGAAGAAAGTATAATATTCCACTTAATATAATAATGAGTATTCATTATAACATCTTACTATCAATTCTAATCAATGTCTGCTCTGTGTAGCTTAATTATTAATGTATGTCATTTTATTTAAAATGATTCTTATGCTCTGTAGTATAAATTGATATGTCAAGGATAAACACAAGCTTGCTAGCTGGTTTTCAAAATCAAGTGTGGAAAATTTAAAAAAAAAAAAAAAACAGGCTGCTAGCCACCAGAGAGGGTGTGGGAGAGGACAATGAGAGCGGAAATCTTCTGACATTACCAGCAGTGACATTTTCGTAAAAGTCAGAATTGTCTAAAAGATCCAAAAAATGTAACCAGATGTCAGTACAAGTAGTGAGTTAATCCTCTGGCTTTCCCGGTCTTTGAAAACAGACTGCCACTTGTTGAGGCCGTGAATGAAGGATTTAATGTCGATTACATGGCACAAGTGGATGATCTTCAGAGCGAAATACGTGCAGTTCAACCACTCACCTGATCGCTTGCAAGAGCCTACCGGCCTGCATAATGCATCATCTCAGCTCTGTGAAAACGGAACAGCAAACCAGGCTTGGCTGGGATTCAGTCCATAATTCACATTTTACTGCTTGTGCTTTCTGGAAGATTTACAAAGCAACAATAGGATTATGTCAAGACCTTTCTCCATCCTCCAAATATCACATTCCATTGTTTTTGGAACTTTCCGTACTGTGCGTACTTTACGACATATCTACCATGACCCTGAACTGCAGGAATTCACCACTTTTCTTACACAGTTTATGCTGTTGCTTCAGCGCTACAGGGACTACATGCTATTTGATGACTTTGTCACAATCTCCAAGACGTAGAGCTTTTATTAGATTAGTCTTATCCATACAGGAGGCAAATTTAAATGGATTCCTCAACACATTCTCAGAATGTCACCTTTCTGAGAAGACTTTATGCCACTTGTGTAGGCAGAGTCAGGCCCTTCTTGTCCAAAGCCATCAACACTCTGTGCATGTCTTCTTTATAGTACTGATTATTTTGTGATTAATTATATCACGTATTATATTGTAATTACTTATACACGTTCTTATTAATCTACTTAATGTGAGCTTTTGTAAAGTTAGACCTTTTCCACTGTAGATTTTTACTAGCAAAATGTCATGCATATGGGGGGGGGGGGCGTTCTGTGTCAGTGTGGTTGAAGAACTAAATTAATTTATCATCCAATATTTTACTAATCTTCTTAGGTTTTGCTAATGGGATTTTATGTAGGCAATTGTTACAAATGTAATGATTGTGATGTTTTAATGTATAAATCATGTAGAGCTAGGTTTGGTCTTTAAAATACACAGAATTACAACAATCACATAGAATAAAATGTAGCTTGTCTTTATATTAGCCCCAATGCATCCTGCAGCCTAACTGGGTACCCCTACAAGAAAGAGAAAGATGACTGTATGTGAAATTTTGACATTTTCTCAATAATATTGTGTATATTTGTAAGAAGCAGGAAGGAAATTCTATAGATACAAAGAAGTTAATTATTTTCTTTTTGGAAAATAAAAAAATAGATACAAGTTGGTTGTTGAACGTGGTGGTTTTCATAAGATATATTCTAAATAACCTAAGCTTTATTGTAATGAATCTAAGTCCTTCTCTACTAATCTGTCTTGGAATCTATGTATCTACCACCTGTTAATAAATCTAACTAAGAATCTGTTCATCTAGATTTCTATCACTGTCTTTGCTGCTCTTCGGTCACTGTGACTCAATATCTGACATCCACAACTTTAGGGAGGAAAAAATTATTTTATCTTATAGTTTCAGAAAGTCACAGTCCATTCACAGGTGGGTGGCTGAAAAATGGTGGAATCACATTGTGTGGCCACAGCTAGAGCCAGAGCTGGAGCTGGGGCCCCGGGAAACAGAGATCCTTACCTCGTGGCAGAACTGAGAAAATCTGGAAGAAAGGACAGAACCAGCACATACTCCTCTAAGTCCATCCTTAAGCATACACCTCTGCCAGCTAGGTCCCACCTTCCAACACTACACAGTAACCATAGGTAAATAAGGTTTTTGTGGGAAACTGCAGATCCAAACCACCACAGTCACTATCTGATTGTGATATTTAAACTGATGAATAAGTGTAGTCAATATTTCAAACAATTCAACACTATGTACAGGAGAGTATAATTTATTTTTTATTAATACACCACCTTATTCTCCATTCCAAAGTAACAGTTAACAAATTTTATGTAAAAGAATACATAAAAATATTCTAGAATTATGAAAACAGATATTTATGCACAAATTAATATACATACTTTATTTTTAAATGAAGAATGTATCAAGAAATTTCAAAACAGTATCTTACGATAGAATTCATTACTTTTAATCAGATGAGTAGTATCTTCTTATGTGGATGAAACTATACATTCTTTCAACAATAAAAATTATTTCTCCTGGTTGTTCAGCTAAGAAACACTTTGTATAGCATCCTTCTAAATGTCTATGTGAAATATTTAGTGATATATGACATCAGATTTCTAAGATTAATACGATTTCTTTATAAACATCTTACAATATTTTCATTGTAATAACATTGATAATTATCTTTTGTATTACATTGACAATTTTATAAATAAATTGTATGATATTAAAATTAGTCCTATTACTAAGAATATTTTGTCTTATGTAACGTTAATTACTCTCTGGTGTTTTAAAAGCATCCAGCCTGCAAGCAACCAGCAAATTTCATTTACTACTTACCATTTTTTTCTTTTACATATCATGTTTGAGAAGTAATGAAACCACTTTATCAATTTATTTTCCTATTTTACTGGCAATGCATATCAAAATAATTCTAAATAAATGTCCATAGTTCCAATAATTGCCTTCTTTGAGTAGTTTTTGATATTAAATAAAGTTGATAGCCATATATGATAATTGATATATGTTTGATTTATTTATTTTTAAACAGCTTTAGTAAGATTTTATTTTACAGGAGAAAAATATTTAATTTTAATTATAGCTTGATAAACAATTGAAAACGCATGTGTGTGCAGTATTCTTCCAAGTATATTTTGGGGGAATTACTGACATAATAATGCATTTCTTTTATTTGTTATGATGGGGAATTTCATTCAATGATTTTCTATTATTTATCAAATTTATCTTCTTAAAAGTATAAACTCAAGTAGATTATTATGTATCAGATTTCATATGCATTACTGGGTTTTATTGCTCATATTTTATTTAAATTTTTATATTCAATATTATAAGTGTCTAATTGCAGGTCTAACATTTTCATGGCACTATGTGACCAACTTCTCACAGTCCGAAAGAGCCAGCAATATTCCTTTCTCTCACCACTTCCCCCCCCCCCCATTTTATTGATATGTAAAAGCTCAAAATTTAAGGTTTACAGTGAAGTTGAGCATTTTGTGCACATACGTGTCTTGTCATGGTGACAAGGACTTTCCCACTCTCCTTTTGTCCCTCCCCTACCCATTACGCCCTTCCTCCCCACCCTACCCCCTTGGTTCACTTTGTTTTTCATTTTAAGTTCCATGAGAGAGTTGTGGTCTGGGTCTTTCATATCAGAGAGACCATCCGATGTTTCACCTTCTGCTTCTGACTCACTTCATTAAGCATGATGTTCTCAAGTTTCTTCCATTTGCCTGAAAAGCCTCCACGCTGTTGAACTTTATAGATGCATAGTATTCCGTTGTGTATAAATACCATAGTTTATGTATCAATTGGTCGGTTGATGGGTATTTTGGTGACTTCCATTTATTCAACATCCCTAGTCATAAGAGAAATGCAAATCTAAACAAAGCTAAGATACCACCTCACTCCAGAGAGACTGGCCTATCTCAACAAGTCAAATAGTAATGCTGGCAAGGCTATGGGGGGAATGGAACCCTCTTGCACTGCTGGTGGGAATGTAAATTTGTACAACCACTCTGAAAGGCAGTATTTAGATCTCTCAAAAGAATGGCAATATATATCCCCTTTGAACCAGGGACAACACTCCTGAGAATATTTCCAAAAGAGGTCAAAACAACACAAAACAGAGATACATGTATGCCCGTGTTTGTAGCATCTCACCACTTCTTTTTAATAGGAGATAATGATTTGGAGAATCTATAGTGGCATCATTCTTTTGTTCCTTGCACTCCTTACAGTGTCTACTCACTTTTTTCCTTGAACAGTCTCACCAGACTCTTGTCAGTTTTATTAGACGTTCAAAGAAACAGTTTTGGCTTTGATGATAGCAACCATATGTTTGATTTCCATTTTATTACTAACATTCTTATCTTGGATATTTTTCTCTAATTTCTTTAAATTTGCTTTACTACTTTTTATTCATTACTTGATTGATATACTGTAGTCATTCATCAGGGTTTTTTTCCTTCTTCTTCTTCTTCTTCTAAGGTAAGTGATAAAGCCAGGGATTCACAAATATTCTTTATAAATGAGAATATACTGGATAATTTAAATTTCATAGACTACATATGTGAAACATATTTAAAGCGGTTCAAAGATTATTATTGCATCTGCTATGAAAAAAGAATAAGATGGATTTATCCACCAGACCACAGTTTTTTGACCTTCATTATTTCTAAATTTCCAAATAACATAAACTTGGCTAACATGTGTTGAGATATTTAATTAATTTCAGTTCACAAATATTTTCTAATCCCCTGAAGCATTGTGACTTTATCTCTGTAATATTTGTATTCTTCTTAATTACTTATTGTATAAATCTCAGTTGAGACACAATGAATATGTTTTCTCTGAACAAAATCTTTGCAAGAAGTCAAGTGGTCATAAAATGCTTGCTTGATGAACTTGAAATTTCAAAACTACATGGGATAAATTAAATATTTAACATCTAGATAACCCAATATATCTATTTCACTACATGAATTTTCTTATGAATGGGGCAGGATTTTTTATAATTCATAAGAAAAAACGTCTCCTTTCAAGCTTTAGAAATATTGTTTGTCTGTTATGCATTTATATTTTTGAATCAGAATAACACTGATCAACTCTGTGCCACCTCATACCCAGCTTGGAGTTTCTCACTGGTATATGTTTTGCTTAGTTCTGTAAATTTAAAAATTAGGTATTATGTAACTATCATATTTCCTTTGTATGGAGCTATATCTACATATCTACATAGATATAGATGTACATAAAACATTATGGTTACATTATACACTATGGTCCACAATAAAATTATATATATATATATATATATATATATATATATATATATATATATATGTGTGTGTGTGTGTGTGTGTGTGTGTGTGTGTGTGTGTGTGTGTGTTAACTTCAGAATTCTAATGTATAGAAAGTATTTTATCATTTTATTCATAATTTAAAATATTAAGAATGAGCTAATTGGCATATTTAATTTATACTGAAATATTATGAAAACTCAGATCAAAAAAGAAGTGCACACAATTAAGAACATCTATAAAAGTTCTTTTTATATAAGCATATAAATTTCAAAAGAGTTTTGAAGGAAAAGTAAAATTTTAAACCCAGAGAAATGGTAAATAATCATCTACACCATAAAAACTTTTCAACTAAAACCGCATTTAAAAATTACACGACATGTTTACAGAGTCATCAGTAACTTGATATACCTACTGTCTACAAGTATGTTAATATAAAATTATAATGGTTCAAGACATTGATTTATGTTCAAACATTAATGGGAAAAGACCAGAGAATGAATGAAGTGCTCTCAATGTCAGATAATAGGGGCAGAAAATTAATAAAAAAATTTATAGTCAAAAGTAATAGTTCTTTCCTCCCTAGAGCTTATTTTGCTTTGTGGAGCTGAGAATTTTAACATGAGGCCTATGGAACTACCTCTGGTTGCAGCCTCTATGTTTTCTCTTTTGAGCTGATTCCTTCTGCAGTATATAATCCATATTCCACTGCATATGATCCATATTCCTGGTGTCTCCAAATTTCTGAGAGCTCTACTGTACATTCAACTTCGTCTTTAGAGCTTCATCTACTGCCTTTCAGGGCACACTGCCTGGCCTCGAAGGGCTTTTTTCTGAAATCTAGATGGAAGTTACCGAGACTCCGTAGACTCTTGTATTTTGTATACCCATAACACCAGCAACACGAGCAGGATGCCAACGCCTATCAATGATTTAAGCTGTAATCTAGCTCATTTGGGCCATGGATGCAGTAGCCTCAGAGTTTTGGGGGGACTGAACTCTGGCAAACTTTTCCCTCTTTGCCTTATGTGGTACACTAAACTATTACTCTCAGAGCAGAGTCTTTTGTTCTGCTCTCTTAAAAGAATGGGATCTTGGTGATTCCTGAGATGATTCCTGAGATCTTTACTATTTCTTGATGTATAATGGCTAGCTTATTTTTAACGTTAATCTTTTCTGCAGCTATGCTATCATTTGCCTTACTTTTGTAGGCCCTTCTCTTCTAGTGAAACTGGGAGCTTTTTGCATCATTTTGCATAGTTACTGATTTCTGTTTTTCAGTGTAGATCTGGCTAAAAGCTGTAAGCAGATGTCATATGAAAATATGAATATTAGTCTTCCTAGAAATTTTCTCCAACAGATTTATAGGTTCACCATGTTAATTCGCAGTCTCAACTGAAGTTTTAGAACAGGGGAAAATGCTTATATATTTTTACTAGAGTGCAGCACTCAGGGTTTCAGAACCAGTTGACAATAAAATCCTCCTTCCTACCTGAAACCTCCTGAATCTAGGCTTTCCAATCTGTGCTTCTATCAGCATTCTGGTCTTCTGTGCTCAGATCAGAATTGCTCATCAAGCTTGTTTAAATAGAGGGCCTGGAGCAATATCGTAGTACTTAAAGCCTTTCCAAACATTTTCCAAACCCCTTATACAAGCCAGTGTTAAAGGCTTCTAAACCATTTGCTCAGGGAAAGTCGCAGCAATGACTCCACTTCTCTAGTAAGAATTTCTTTCTTAGCTACTTTCTCATTGCTTGGACACAACATGTGACACCCACAACTTAACAAAGAAAGCTTTATTTTAGCTCACATTTCAGAGATTTCAATCTATTTTCATGGTTAAAGTGCAATGGAGCATGGTAGAAAGATTGGAGGAGAACAGCTGTGCACCGCATGGCAAAAGGAAAGATAAGTGAATGGGAAGAAGTTGGAGCCAAAGTATGTCCTTCCAGGCCACACCGCTCAGTAATCTACCCCTGCAGACCAGGCCCACCCCCCAACAGCAAGGAAAAGCATAGGTAGCCCAAATACATGAGGATTCTGGGGAACACTTCAAATCCAAATCATGAAATAGTATTTATTTCTGTAAAGAAATGGGCTGAAGATAACCAAACAAAGAAAAAAAAATGAAAAGACATTAAGCCTCATCAACATGTATCTTCATGAGGATATTATTGTACAAAATATTGAAATATTTATGAACACCAATGTTAATAAACCAAATATTTCAGCAGTGTAAAACATATGCAAAAAGTAAGTTTACCAAATAAATATAGAGCTATTTCTACATATGAAATCCTAAATCTGATTTGAAACAGCATCAAATAAAACTTTGAGGAACATCATTTCAAAAATGACCACAAAACAAAACACATATCACAATAAGACACAAATATAACTACAGATTAAAACATTTTGAGAACCAAAAACTGTTCGGAATTAAAATTATAATAAATCAATGATAAATGTCATATTATTTTTTGCCTAAGATGCTATGCTATATAAATAATCTTGCTTAAGGCTGATTCACAAGCATGGTGGTTCAGAAATATCTCCTATTTGTATGGTTGCAAAGCATTAATATTGTGTAGGGCTTCAAACCTACCTTGGAATCTCATTTTAATACAGTACTAAATAAATTTACTTTAAGACTTAGGTAGGAAATGTACAGTTATACTGATGAACAAATATTACTTTCCCAAGTTTCAATTCTGTTTGTATCCACTTTAAGCTCTCAGGAGCAGAGGTAGGAGGAAAAACCCAAGCATTGTATCCTTTGAGACCACATCCTCAGTGATCCAGACACCCTTAGGAATTCACCCCTCTCAATAAGGCCCGGCCTCTACAGCTTGGCCAAGTTTCAATTAATTATTAAGGTGAAGATGGTGGTGTGAGCAGGGGATATTTAAGGAAAGGAGTACAGTCACAGAAATTTCCTATCTCTATGTTATCTGCTTCATTCTTTCAGAATTCTGAAAAGAAAAAAAGAGTAGATATATTCAAAACATAAAAATTAAAAGATAAATGACATAGTGAACTTTACAAGGAATGTATAGTGTAAGTTTGATCTAGAAATCCTAAGCAAAACTGTCCAAAATGAACCTGTTTGCTGCATTCCATCTGGATATGTGAGTTGAGATTAAGGTGTTAGATGTGTTTGTACTGTGAACTCTCTAGATAATTTTAGATAGCAAGTTAACATCCATTAAAAAACTATAATGACATTTGAATACAATTGTTTAATCATTTCCTTTTTCTTTTGAAATGACTAAAACCTTGTTATTATCAATTCTGTGGGACTTGTATAGCAAATTTAAATGTCCTCTTATTAGTTTTAACTGAGCTCCTGAGTCTTTTCTATTTTTTTAATAGGTTAGCTGTTAGCTCCTATAGGGAGATGCTTATAATTTGAAATTCTTGGTCACAGTGGCTGTGAAGTTACTGAAAATAGAAGAGAAAATTGTATATTTATGTAAGAGATTATAAAAAGTGAATAATACTGAATTGTTAAACACACATTAAATGATGATAATTAGGACCAAAATTTGCTGAATACTCATTGTGTTTAGAGTACAATTCTGAGTTTTGCATGTGTGCTGTCTGTTTGTATGTTTGTATTTATTTATTTTGAGATAGGGTCTCTGCACTGTAGTCGAGGCTGGTCCTGAATTCACTGGGTAGCTCTGGCTGGTCATGAACTCACAGCAATCCTCCTGCTTCAGCCTCCTGAGTGCAGGGATTATGGGTTGCAGCATCATATGCAATTTATGTGGTTATCAAGAATTGAACCCAGAGCCTTACACTTGTTAGAAAAAAGACCCTACATTTTTTTTTATATTTACAAAAATCCAACTTGAAGCCTTTATGACCTAAATTTATAGGTTAGAAAATTGGCCACAGGAAAATTAAATAATTCTCCGACTATTGCACAGCTTGGTGAGAGAGATGAAAATTAAACCCAGTTATTAATAATACAGTGTGCACCTTAATTCATGGTAAGTATCACTAATTTATTGCTATTTCTGAGGACAGTTTTATAAATTCAACATTATTCAGATATGGCAAATTCTTTTATTAAAAATCTGGTTTCTATTCAATAGAATGTAGTGTTAACTAATCAATTAATTTTAAGTCTAAGAGCCATCATATTTGAAATTATATTTATATCTGTGTGTTTTACCACTTCAAAAATCACTAAGCAGAAAGCCTAATCCAGGAGGAGAGAAAGTACATTTTCCTTATGTGATGACTTCAACTGCCAGTGAAGGAAGTCCAACTAATCTCCTGACCGCTAAGATTCCTTGTTTTAGGATGGCCTTTTTTCAGTTGATTTTATTTACTTTCAAAGTGACATTTCAACAGAGGTATCCACTCTCAGCTCCGCTCTCCTTTGACATTTCTGTGACTTAGAGTGCAAGAAGCTGCTCGCCAAAGACTTGCTAGATTGATGTTGGAAGGAAAGAAAAAAAAAATTGCAGATAACAGATGTTTCTTTTCTTCTTGTTGTGCCTATTACTTTGAAAAACTGACACTGCTTAAAAACAGAATTCAGATGTTCTGTCTTTTTGGCAGCAGAAGTGAATGTGTTGTCCAACTTTACGGAGTGAGAGTATTGTCTAAACAGGCAAATTGTGTGGAGGAGACCGCAGTGAATAAACTCTCAGTAAGTTTCTTTTTCTCCATCCATTATTTAGTTCTAGAAATTCCAAACATAACTGGGAACCTCATTTATCTACTTTTTAATCTTTTCTAAGCATGGATAATAATCTAAGTAATAATTTAATTATTATATTTAAGTATGTTTTTACTAATAGTAACATATAGAAATCACTCAAACCTTGATCAATAATTTATTACATAGATGTTTAAAGATACAGATTATTAAGTCTCTGTCTTTCTCTCTCTCTCACAAACACACATACACACACGCAAACCAAGTAGGACTCTGTTGTCACTTATAGAGTCTTCAACACGATTTCAAGAAGAATTCTCTCGCAAGATATACTAATGGAAATTAATGATTTCCCCTACAGAAAACAAATTTAAAAAGTTATTTGTGCTTCTTCACTAAATATAAACTTATACAGGTACTCGGACAATTAAGTATGGTGTGACATGTAGCTTCTACTTACACTTTACTTTTAACATGCCATCATTTGAATCTTGAGTGTCCCCCTAAGGCCTCATGTATTTGGAACTGTGTAGTGTAGGGACATAGGGCCTGGCTGGAAGGGGCTGGTGTTTAAGGTTTGACCTGGGAAGACTGTAAATTTCCTGGGAGTGGAGATATCTTATAGCAGAGATTTCAGGTATTTGTTGTTGCCTTCTGGGCTAGGAGGTAAGGGAGGGACAACTGGCAGCTTGCAGTAGTTAAATGTAGGACTAAAACTGATAGTCCTCCTTTTGGACAAAACATCTGCCCAGAGACTTTAAAATGTTATGATTTAATGTTCTCCTCATGTAAATGCCAGTTTACCATGTTCAGTGCTCTTCTAGATTTAGAAAATGAGTTTAGAGGTGTTATGAATGTCAGCACTATTGGCAATTTGAGACCAACTTTTCTAGAAACTCAAGACTGGTGCACTAATATTCTTGATATGTGAATTATGAATCTTTCTTCAGGTTCCCATCTATTCAAATTTCTCAGATGAGATTAATTATTTAATTAAGTTGTGTTTAGGACACAATTACAGCCACATTATTTGTTTGTAAGAACAGTCCACACATATTCTGAGCATGCTGTTTGTTATATAAGTAATAAAAATGTACTTGATTAATAAAAATATTATATTTTATTTCTCTCTTTTCCTATTATTTACCCTTAATCTTCTTAGATTAGCTAGTGATAGTAGAATGGTTTAATTTATTTAGCAGGAAGTATCTGGGCAACCACCAATAAATTTTGAGACATTTAATATCTTCACATAAGGTTTACTGGTTCAGAATGAAAAGGGGAAATGATAAATTATTTTTTCTATAGACATCTCCAGGTCTTATGAGAATTAGGCAGAATCACCAAACATTCTTCTATTCTCACATAGGCAAAGGTATTTTTACTTAATGAAGCTAAATGAAATGCAGTGACAGAAAGATAGAAGCTTATTGACATATTTATACAAAAGCCTAACATAGGTTGGTTATTTAGTTTTTAAGTGATTTAAGTAATTTTAGTAAAGAGCTAACTACAAAAATATTGATGGTATTTAAGCTTTAGAGAAAATGATTTAGAATAGAACTTGAGAGAGAAAAAATTCACAAGCTAAGCTGTTTTTTAATAGTTGAGTTCAGGGGCTGCTGCAGTAGTATACAAAGCATGCATGTGACTGTGTCACTGTAGCAGCCATACTATCGCATACGAAAATGAAGCAGCCGCAGTGGACTTGTCAGGAAACCAATGTGTTCTACTTCTCGGTGAATAAACCCAAATTTTAGATTCAACAACTTGATCATATTTTGTTGTCGCTGCAAAAGGCCAAATAGAAGAAAATATCATACTTGCTGTTAATAAGACACGTATAGACAGAATGATTATTTAATTTGAAAAAAGCAACTACATTTGCTTCGAGCAAATGAAGCAAGTCATAGAAGATATATACAATAGCTTTCATTTTCTGTATATACTGTTGTACTATTTCATTTATCATATTCTATAGGATTAGGAGTCATGTGCTTATTATCATATTAATTTATATTGAGTGATTAAATTATGCAATGAAAGACTCAAAAATACGATATCTATCTCTCTTCAGAATTTTAATGCTGTGAGTGGTGTGTACACTGTAGTTCTAGCGGTTTGTGAGATCGCGACAGGAGAATCATAGCGCAGTTGTTAAAGCTCTTGCCTTGCAATCACAAAGCCGTAAGTTTGATTTACCAGCACCACTTAAAACTAGGCATGAAGGTGAGCACCTATAATCTAAGCACATAGGAGGCTGAGGCAGAAGGATTGCTGTG
Organism: Ctenodactylus gundi; assembly: GCA_004027205.1. Lineage (NCBI taxonomy): Eukaryota > Metazoa > Chordata > Mammalia > Rodentia > Ctenodactylidae > Ctenodactylus > Ctenodactylus gundi. The sequence goes on along the minus strand of PVKB01001551.1, from coordinate 373,227 downwards.
AGTCTGAGGCCATCCTGGAGTACATAGTGGACTACATAGTGAGTTCAGGACCAGCCTGGACTGCAGAGGGAGAACTGCCTCAAAGACAAAAACAAAAACAAAACAAAACAAAACAAAAAAAAACAAACAAACAAACAAAAAAGGTTTAAGACTAGACTGAACAACAGAATGATTTACCAAGACTTTGTTTAAATATATACAAAAAGGAAATAGAGCAGGAGACAAAGAGAGAGGAGAGAGAGAGGAGAGAGAGAGAGAGAGAGAGAGAGAGAGAGAGAGAGAGAGAGAGAGAAAGAAAGAAAGAAAGAAAGAAAAGTGAGCTGGGCATACAGTCTGTTGTTGCAAGGCTCTGGGTAGCACTCCCGGTACCAAATCAATCAAACAATAAATCAATAAGTAAAAAGAGTAAAAAAACAACATTATTATGAGTCTTCTAATAGATAGACATCACAGTCAATGGCGGTAGTAGGTGTAAGAGGGAAGATCCTGTAGCCTATACAGGAAACTAGAGTCTGAAATCAGGCTTTTCTGTTTGGAACAATAATGCCATTCTCCTTCCCAAACTGTCAACATCATCATCTTTAAGTCCTGTAGGAAGCACAATCAAGTCACATTAAAACCATAACAGAAGTAGCACAAAGATTGTATAAAACTGAAATGCAAAAGTCAAAATTATTAATAATAGGTAATTCAAAGAATAGCATTAATTCTTGAACAGTAAGAAGGTACTTTATTTGAATGTCTTGAAACCTGAGTGAAGGCTCAAGAATTAAATTTCTTTATGTTAAATTTTAAAATTTCTATTTTAAGATGATTCAGTGGTGTGGTTTCAGGTGATAACCACACAGAGAGCGTATTTTCTGAACTTACACAATTTACTTTGTTAAAAAATGAATGTAGTGTACTATAGATTAATATTTTTCTATTGATAATTTTTGAATTTATGGCACAAACATGACAGATGATGCATAAAAAATTTGTAATTTCATTTTTCTCACTTTATTAATATGTATATATGTGATATGTAATGTTTACACTGAACTTGAGTATTTTATGTAGATATATAACACACCCCAGCTACAAACCCTTCACCTCTCTTTTTTGACACACACACACTCTCTGTCTCCTCCCAGTTCCCGCAAATTTGTAATTTTATACATTGAAAACAAACTGAATAATACCAGATATCCTTGTAAATGATAATAAAAGGAAAAGAAATATAATTAGAAAAATTAGAGAATTTATAAAGGTGCAAACATAAATGACTCATATATTATCATGGCTATGGAAAAATAACAATAATTTAACAATGTAAGTTAAAACTTTTTTATATTTATCATATGGCCAAAAATTGTTGGCACTCTTTTGACAGAGCTATTTTACATTTCTGATGGTATTACATCTGAACCAAACTTCTAATAGGTGGGAGATCCCACTATGTGACAGTCGTATGTAACTGTTTTGGTTATAATTAATATAGAGAAATATTTAGACAAATTAATTAGGACTTTGTAAAGAGGTTCACTACAGTGTTCTTTCATTAGAGAGATGAATTCAAAGTATAGTCAAAATGCACTGAAAACATTTATCATGACTTTTGAGCAGAAAAAGAAGAAAAGAAAAACCACACTTAGATGGTAAGCATAACAATATGCAAGTTCGAAATAAAATTTTGATTTTATAATTTTGTTACTTGGGCAATGAGCAGAAAGTATGATATTTTACTGGAACCTATGTAAATAATAGCTACCGGTGCATACAGATAAGAAGGTAATGTTAGACGCAAGAGAAGGGCTGCAAATACTGCGACAAGTGGATGAAAATGTGACAGGAAGGAAGATTGAAGAAAAAGAAAAGGTGACCCCGCCTGTGGCGTTCCCACACTTGAGTTATGGCCTTCAACTTCATACGAGTTTTAGCCTCTATGATCAGTGAACACAGATAAAAATTACTTAAAGTGATTTTATTTATTTTGTTTTATTATAGTCAGAGCAGTTTGATGCAATTTATATTCTTTACCATAGAAAGAAGACATAACAGGGATTCTGAAACTCTGGATCTTTATAAATTTTGCTGTTGTCCAATGGAAGTCCTCAGAATTTTAGATAGATTAATTTGTCTGATGTGCAGAGAAGTGTAGAATACATAAAAGTCTGGGTACTGCTTGCGTATAATTAATGACATAATCATCAATAAAAAGATGAGTGTAATGCCTTGAAAAGGTTGCTCAAAATTCCCATGAACTACCTATGACATAGGTACAGAGATTTTTAGGGTTGATACACATAGGAGTAATATAGATAAGGTATATTGACAGCTGAAAGCAAATACCTGTTGGTGGGACTGAAAAAGAATGGAGAAAAGACATTTTCCATGTCATTAGTTGCATATCAAATCCCAGGAAATTTGTTAATTTTCTCAAGCAATGAAACCACACCTGGTACAACAGCTGCAATTGAAGCCACCACCTGTTTAAACTTTCAACACCCACTGCTGTTCTCCAAGATCAGCCTGTCTTTTGCATGAGAAAAATAGGCTAACTTGATCAGAATATGGAAGAAATCACCATCTCTGCAACCTAAAAGACACTGGTAGCACTGATCTCTGGGAATTTCACTGGGAACCCGATATTCCTTTTCTCTTGCCATTCTTCTCAGTTTAAAGGTAGTTTTAGCTGTTTTGTGTGAACGTTTCCACCAAAATATCTCTTAGTTCACATTTAGGAAATCAATATGCTGATGGTAACAGCTACTAAATAAAACTATTCTAACTATGTATTCCAGAACTGGTCAAATGATCACAGAACGAATGCCCTGTATCTACTCTGAGAAATCTATGAGATAAAACCACCTGAAATTCAGGCACTCCTACTCTGACTGAGAGGCCACACTTTATTTTTCATTTTTTGGAAGAGATATAAATTTAGAAACAATGCTAATAATTCCTGAATGGTCTGATCATTTTGTTTTGTTGAATTCACAGTTAACCTCAAAGTTAGCTAGGAAATCTTTTGCGGAAATCAGAAAATCACCGGCAGCATAAATTTCTAGTAGTGTCCTAGGATTCTTTTAAGGGGAATACGCTTCTCCTCCATTCAAAAATTCATATTTCTGAAAATCAGCTTTAAAAAGCCACATAGTTAGGAGTTTATTGAGGGGAAATGTTATGGTACAGATTTAATACTTCTTCCCAAATTTTCATGTTCAAAGTGCAAAGTGGTCATAAGGGAAGGTCATTGCAAGCGAGACTTGGAAAATTTTCTTTCTTCTCTCTCTGATTCCTGGTTATCATGCTCTAAACAGTTTTTCATCATGCTGTTCTAATATACATTTCTACTTTGGAATCGGCCAACAAAGAACTGAGCCCATGGAAACTGTGAGTCAAAATAAGTCAGTCTGTATTTAAAGCATGGTGGTTGAGCATTTCCCCTCAATGATGGAAAATCTGAGTAAGACAATTATTGGTGTTAGACGAGTGGGATCATTTCTGTGATTATCTATGATTATGTAGTTTATAAACTTTTGGAATTTATTTGCCGACTAAGTTTAGGGATACTTAGATGTTGACTAGAGAAACCCTAGAATTCTGTTAAATCAAACTTGTTTAGAGATTTTGGAAAGAGCTCAGACAATGCAACACCGATGGGAAGGCACTCAGTGAAGGCTGGGCTCAGGAAGTTTCAGTCAGTTGGACATGAAGATTTGTGTATTGCACTGTGACGGATAATTTGTTTACATCCTTTTCCCCATGTCCTGGGACTTCTTGGGAGACTCGGATTAATGACAGTATAACAGTATACTAGCTAATCTGAAAGAGGGCATTTCAAGGCAGCCTGAAGGTCAGGCTGAGGTATGGGTATAACTGGCCACTTTCAGCCAGATTTTCAGTGAGAATCAGGAATCAGTGATAAAGATTAGTGATGTGAAATGTTGCAATTTCACCAGAAACAAAGTATTGCAAATTTGGGGCAAAGGAAACCCTAGTTACTGAAAGAGTTGGCAGTAAAAGAGGCCACATACTTTGCACAGAGACAAGAAGAAATGTGCATTTAGGGCCCCTCAGATATTAGTGAAACCTCACCATTTATAGGCTCATGTGTGCAAAATGCTTAATCCTTTGTTTATGAGGACAGACTCAAGGTACCTTTCTCATTCAAACCTGCAGGGGAAAATGTTTTCATAGAGTCTGCCACCTGGATCCTAAGAGGCATAAGGAGCTGAGCTTGAGTCATTTAGGTTCAGGGATGGAATGTTATGGTTTGGATATGAACAATTCCCAGATAGTTTCATGTATTTGGACATTGCAGGATCTCTGTGGTCATAGAAACTGTAAGCAACAATGAATCTTTCCTCCTCTACGTTGTTGATATTGGCTAATGTTTCCCACCAACTAGTAAGTAACTAATATAAGAAAGAATATTATGGTTTAGATCTAAAATTTCCCTCAAGATTCTCTTGTTCAACTGTGAGGCTTGATCAGAAGATGTAAATCACAGGGAGTGTATCTTAGCAGGTTGAAGTTCTCGCCCATATTTGTCCTTTCTCTCTACTTTTTGACTGTTATTCTACTAAAAAAAATTTCTTCTGAAATACCATTCTGCCATGCCATTTCTGTTTTGAAACTGGACAATCACAAAACGAATCTATGGAGACTGTGAGCCAAATAAGCGGATTCCCCTTTAACTTGTGCTTCTTAGGTATTTTCCCCCTTTAAGTTGTAGTCTTAAGTACTTTTTCCCAGTAAGCGCTAACTGCTAACTAGTATAGGGCACATTCCCTGTTTCTATGATTTAAGCTAAGTTTTTTTTTAACTACTTGACCTAGAATTATTTTGCTTATACAGATCAATTGCAAATTTAGAAAAAAATCATATTTTATTTTTACATATCACATTCAACTAGCTGAAAGCATATGCCAGTAGTCAAAAAATTATTCTGTTTGAGCATTGGAATTGCTATTCATTAGAGTAACCATGTTCACCTTGTCATTGGTATTTGAATACTATTAGTTGGCCAACTACATACATAGAATTCAATACTCCTGCTGTATTTAGGTTTTCTATGTCCACATCTCTCACTGCCCCAGTCTAGACTACTGAGATATATGGCAGCCAAGAGATCCACGCAATTTCTGGTATTCTCTCAGTGTGGCTAAACAGATCTCAAATAAAAATCTACATTAACTTTGGAGTCTCTCTATTATTTGAGTCCTTTACTATCTATTAATCAAAGAAATTTCCAGAGTTTCCAAATTACTCTTTCTTTGGTGTAACCTATTGTTTTTGTTTGTTTGTTTGTTTGTTTTGTTTTGTTTTGTTTTGTTTATCAAGGTAGTAAAACTGCAGAGTTCCATTCCTCAAAACTTCTGGAGTTGCAACATTAAATATAAAACATCTACTCATATGAACTTTTCCTGATCCTATTTTATATTTATATGTCATTTTCCTACACTTCTGCTATCCATCCCCAAACATGCTTTCTAAATTTGTGCCTATATGAATTGTAAAATTCAAGTAATTATTTTGTTGTGTAACTTATTTCTTCATGGGTCACGTTTAAAAGCTGCTAAAGGTTTATCTTTGCTTTTGAGAGTAACAAAAAGAGGTTGTGGAAGTGTTTCGGAGAAAAATAAGCACTGTCATATATTCCAAGTGGCTCAAGCAAGACCATTATCGTTTCCTCAAGAAATGTAGTGTCAATTTCTTCAAACAAGAGCTCTAAAGAACATGAATTAATGATAGGTTTTCTAAACTGGTTTTAGTTGTCTAACCTCAATTCTATAATCCTATGAAAGATGAATAACAGTAGTAAATAGAAGAGACAAAGGACAAAAATGTACTAGTGCTTCATTTGGGGTGTGAGAATTTTGATAAATTGCTCTCTGAAAACCAGAGGGTTATAAAAACCAGTGATAAGTCGAGGTCTAAGAACTAGAGTAGCGTGTGGTTTCAGTCTGTGTTTGAGGGTAGGAGAGAATCTGTTCTAACTCACATAGTCGGAAAGAACAAAGTGTGAATTCTTGCTTCCTTTACAGCTTTTTTTCCTCCCCATTCAGGATCTCAATGAATTGGATGATATCCATACACATTGGGTTGGGCATCTGCTATAGTAAGTTCAGGATTCAAATGTGGATCTCTTCCAGAAGAATTCTCATTGGCACACCCGAAATAATGCAGACAAATATACAAGCAAACTGATATGTAACTTTATGAATTGAGTTTACACAGTTTGTGACATGATTTTGGCTAATGTAATGTGAGAAAAAATGCTGTGGGCCTCTAATTTTTTTTTTTTTTTCTTATAAAGAAGTAAGGCAACACAAAGAAAAATTTTAATTTTTAAATGTACTACCGATACCCTTGTTTAGAGAAATAAAACTGAATAACATGTAAGAGTTGTTTCACTCATCTAACAAATGCAAAGAAATCACACACTTGCTCATGATATCTAGCTGAAACATGGGAATATCTTGGGAAATCAGTGGTTTCACAAATCAACAACTGGGCCATCAACTTTGGATATTAAGTAAACAACAAATGTTCTTATGATTTGAGCCAATTTTAATTATGTAAGCCCTTATGTACATCCAAATGCTCTGCATAAAATATGTAATAACAATATTCACATATTAGTCAAAAATTAAGTTGTTTTTTGGACCTAATGAAAATAACTTGAAAACAACCTGTGCAAAATGCCATTTAATCATAAATATTCTAAATTACTTACTTTTGAAGCAAGCTGTCCCAGACAGAGAACACTAAAACATGAGGCAGGCAAAACTATATATATGTAGATGTTGTTGTATTTTAGGCAGCTGCATGTAATATATGAAACATGTACTCAAATAATACACACATTACCATATTCACTGATGAAAATCAGCATCAAATTCAAGTTGCTTTGAAAATTAAAAGATGAAATACTATATTAAATAACTAGAATATTTTCCTGGTTTTGATAATTTAAATACTGTAGTTGCTAATATAGTTTTGTTACTATTAGCTTTGTACCAAAGTTTGCAAGAGTGCTAAAGCCATTTTAGTTTTTGTATCATTATGCAATTCAGTGTTTGTATACAAATAATGTCAATATGACGAATATCTGAAAATATAAATGCAAAAAGTCATTAATATTATGAATAATGATAGCATTGAATTTTTAGTCAAAATAATTCATTCAAATCAACACAAATATATATGCTGGAGGATATAACTATAATCACATTTATAATTTATTTAAAATCTTAAGAATAATAAACAATATTAAAGTTGACATTTACACATTAGGCTTCATGATAAAAGGATAATTAGATCATGACCATTTATATTTTCATTAGATATTAAGTATAAGGATATTTACTAGTAGTTATCATCACTTCAGTGATTAATACCTTTTTTCTAATACCATTAAATGCAGTGCTCAAATCCACTGCATACAATGTATGTATTAGTACAGTGAGGACACCCAAAAACGATGCCAAATAATATATGTAACTTAGTCTAATCGTAAATCAATTTTTGTGTACAAACCTGAAAATTCAAATTTAGCTGATTAATTATTCAGTAAGAGTAACTGACCTGATTTTATTTTTGGGTGGGGGTGGAGGGAATGTAATAAAAGGTACCAAACATTTCTCCTACTGGCTCTTCCGCTAATTTTTGTCACTTTTGAAAGGGAGAAAAAAGAGACGACTGTCAGAGTATCTAATCCAGAGCCGAGGCCTGCCATGTGCCTCGGTGGCAAGAGTGGTGAGTCTGCCAGAGACATGGCGAATCTCGACGCCATCTTCAGATACACTTTTTTGCCTCTCTGTACCTTCTTCTCTCAATGGTACTTATCAATCCAGAATCTCCTTTTTATCTTTCTCATCTCAACAAATAAATCACTTCTATCAAGGTATAATTTTTAACCAAATTTTGCAGCCCTGTGTTCTCTGCTTCCATAGAACTTTGCTCACATTAAATATTGCATTAATAACATTTCTTGCTGAACTTCACCGTGATCTCCAAAGTACTATGCTTTCTGTCTAATCGGGATCTATGGATTTCCCCTATTTCCCCAAACAAACTAATACCTCTCAATTCCCACCTCCCTCTGAGAAAATTCTGCCACATATTTCCCACAAATGTAGATGTCAGGTAGAGTGCTCTGAATTTTCTGTTAACAGTTAGAACACCCTATCTGCAACCATGTTGCTCACATTTTTTCTGTTTTTTATTTTTATTTTTATTTTTTTTTTTTTGAGTCAGGGTCTCACTCTGTATTCCAGGCTGGATCTAAGCTCACTATGTAGCCCAGACTAGCCTCAAACTCACAGCAATCATCTGCCTCAGCCTTTAAGATGCTAGGATTACAGATGTGGCCAAAACAACCAGCTTATGAGATACTGTTTTTCTGCCTTTTATAATGTTAAGAACCTGTCCTTTTAATTCTACAAGGTCAGTCTTGGTATATATCTTGGCACCAGCCTCTTCTCCTACTCATAAACTGAATGTTATTGGTTTCTTTCTTTTTTCCACTTCGGAAATTCAACTTTTCATTTTATTTTACTATTCATATCAACATTTTAGTATGCTTTTTAGCAGACAAATTTGTGTCAATTGGTGTCATACTTTCAGTATAAGTGTCTTTTGCTCACCTTATTTGACTTCTGAAGAATACTTAGAAGTTTTTATCATTTTTATATCAAACATAAACTTCTATACACTATGATATTAAACAATCTCTTTTGAGACTTTCTCTCTCTCTCTCTCTCTCTCTCTCTCTCTCTCTCTCTCTCTCTCATCTCTCTCTCTCTCTGTGGCCCTGGCTGGTCCTAAACTCACTATGGATCCCAGGCTGACCTTGGATTCGCAGCAATCATCCTGCCTAAGCCTCTCAGGTGATGGGATTACAGGCATGCCCCACCACACCTGGTTTATGTGGCGCTGGGGAATTGAACTTGGATACTTAGCTCTTGACATAGAGCTTGCTAGGCAAGTGCTTTAACTGCTCAGCCATTCCTCCAGCCCAAACCATTTCTTCTTTATTTGTAATATATTTTAATATCTTATAATATTTTATAATAAAATTTACTTTGATATGGCTTTATTAAGTACCACTTAATGTTAAATTGCTTACAAAAATGTGTTGTTTTACATCAATATGAATTATTTATTTAAATTATTTTTAATTTTAAACTTATATTTAAAAACCATAAAAATTATAGATTGGTGGTTCATCATGTTCTGGTTTGGTACATTATACATTGTGAAATGTGTAAGTCATTCAAAATAAGCATAGCTATTCTTTCAAGCTTTTATAATTTCTTTGTAGTGGAAACATTCGACATCTTTTCTTCTAGCTTTTTGAACAAGCATTCCATTCTATTTTTAACTATGTTACATACCTAATAAATAAGATAACCAAATGACTTTCAAATATTTCCATTTGTATTTTCCATTTCACTAAAAATCAAGCAAACCCCAAAGGTATCTAATGATCTCCTATTACCTTGACATTTTCTAAAATATGCTTTTCATTTACTTGTTTTAATCTCAGTGAATAAAGTCAGTTGCGTTTCATAAGCAAGAAAGATGAAATTTCACTTCAATATCTCCTCTCTTAGGCTTTTCCTTTTATAAAGTATCACCGAATCCCATGTTTTATCATAATAAATATCCTCATCTTCTTCACTTCCTTCTCTCTCTCTCTCTCTCACTGATACTCTGTGTCTTATCTACCATAATTTTAACCTATTTTATTTTCCTAGTTTCTGACAAGGACCATCGTGTCTTTTTTCCCCCTCACCCACATGTTAAGACACAATCCTTTTTGTTGATTGATTGATTGACGGACTCTGTGGCTAAGGCTGCTCCTCCCTCAGGCTCCCAAGCTTTGGGATTAGAGTCCTACACGCCAGCACCACCATGCCCAGATTGTATGGTGCTGGCACGATCGAAATGCTGTGCTATTCCTCCAGCCCCACAATATTATTTAAAGCCTGCTGATATAAATGTATTAGCTCCATTTTAAATCTGCTTTCAATGACCCAGGAGAAATGTGTGTGAATGAGTCTCCATTGTCTCGTTCACACTTCTTGATTCTGAACTCTCCGTTGTCACTAGGGTTTCCTCCAGTTCTGAGTTTCAGTCACACTAGCTTCCTTCTGTCCTGTGTTTCTTGTTTCCTCATGCCACAGGCTGCGATTTTTGCCTGAAACAAACTTCTTCCAAACTTCAAGGATTCCACAATCAGCCCATACATACCAGTTTAGTTCTTTGTCTTTGGAAAAGTCTTTTGACCCATATTACTAAGTCTCTCTGGGAGTCCATATGTTTTATCTACGTTGTTAATTAACTTTATGTTTTATAATTTTTATGATAATTTAATATACCTCCATGAACCATAAGTCTACTTTTTCTCCATCATGGGAAAGGATCAAGCCTAGTGTTTCACAAGTAGCAGGTTTCAATACAAGTTGTAGACAGATAAATACTGTTTTATAATTTAAAAATATTAATAATATTTAATAGTATTATTTGTTATTTTCCCCTTAAGGTCAGAGTTATTAAATTATTAAGCTTTGAGTTGTTTGTGTCTTAAACATGTACTCAAATTTATTAATAGAATGTCAATTTTTCCTAAAGCATAAAAATTTAAAGAAATGGACTCAAATGAGATATAAGGGGTGAAGAAATATCGCAATTTTAATTCTTCAACTAAATGTTACTATAATTAAATTCACATCTGAGGAAAGAATTGAAAATTTAAATGATTCTATTTCCCTTTATTTTGAGCTTTATACTTAGATTTCTTTTTCATTGCTATTAGTAAATTTTCCAGTAATTTAAGTAATTTATATCACCCAGATGATGTAAATGAATAAATTGCCACACTAAAGCTTGGTAAATTGGACTAGAGTACTAAATTCAAGGACTGCCTTTCCTGTGCAATTAATTCAATTTTATGAGGACAAATATGAGAAAAGTAGAATTGCTTTCTGCTTTCCTCCCGAGCTTATTCATCAACACACTATCCTCAAAGAATGCATTCTGAAAAAATATTGAGTGATTAACTTTTCTACATGTCACATGTACTTGTCACTTTGAACTTAAAAATGCTAATAAATGTTTAATCAGGCAAACTAGAGAACAAATTGTGACTGCATAATATAAGTGTACTTAATCTCTGATCTATATAAGATGATTTTATTCAAATATTGTGTCAATATCGAGTGGGGACTGTAATATGCAAGACAAACACAGAGTGATTTCATGAGAATTATCATTCTAATTCTGCAAAAAATGTTGAATGAATTGACAAATTAGATGTCAAAGTTTCCTGAGATATTTGTATTAATGCAGAGAAAATATTTTGACAGCATGGGATTGAAATGTGTTAATTAAAAATCAAATACTATCTGTAAAGTAAAATGTTATTTTTATTGCTTTCAATAATTCTTATTCATTTTCTCAGACATTTCCTTATCACAGGTGACGAATGAACCAAGTAAAAATCCTGTGCTGTGTCTCTGGATTCCCCATTGGTGTTCTCCAAGTATGCATTAGTCAGACAGAGTTAATGGAGTTATCTGTAACTTCCTGTCCTTTTCTCTGAGCAGAGACATATGGGGGACCCAGTTGAGTCAGCTCATCACGTTTGTTATTCCTGGACTGAGTAAAGTGCTGTTGCAGGGAAGGTGCCACAGAGATCAAAGACTCAGCTGGGTAAAGGCATCTGATGTTTCATGTCAACTCGAAAAGCTGTACTTAAGGATTGCCTTAATTCTGATGTGGTAAGATGAAAAATTCACTAATGTCATTTGTGGATATAAATAAAAAGCTTTCAAATGATTCTTTATAGTATCAAATTAAATTGAGCCATTGATATATTATAAATGTGAGAATTGGGGCGTATATTAAGTAGTTCCAATCTCTGACAATAATATCCAGTCAAAAAAGAAAGGTAGAAATGAAAGCATTATCAGTAGTTACTGAAAATAAATTGGGCAAAATGACAATGAGAATAAAAAGAGAACAGCTGATTAAAAACTTAAAATGAAAGTGAACTGACATCTCTTTGTGCCACTAGTTATTTGCTAAATACTAAAACTTCACTTTTAACAGTATCACTGGCTGTGAAAGTTGAATGATAAAATTTGCCTTATCTAACTTTTTGGATACTGTCTCCAATTTAAGAAGTATAATACACGGGGGATTGGGGGGGGGGGCGTTGAGAACAATGTTGAATACATATGGTATATACGATTATATTCTGATTCTTCATGCCCTACCTAGCCTCATATGCATTACAGCATTTTCCACTTCTGAAGTTTTTAATTCTTGAGAACAGAACTACCTTTCAATTCTTCTCCCTTCCGTAGATTCCATCATTTTTGAATAATGTAGAGATCCAGGCAGGTACCATCTTTGGCATGTCAGAATGATTATTTCGAGGCAACTGTCAAGTTAGATCAACTTTCATTTCTGTGTTAAAGCTCGAACTGAAGTGTTTAATTCAAGGACTGCCTTTCTAAATTTGACAATGTGACACCAAGAATCTAGTGATAGATGTGCAACGCACACCTGAAATTTGAATGATTTGCCTTATGTTTGCAACCTGAATATAAATGTTACTAAATACATTAGTCACTATAAAAATTAATACAAACATAATTTTGTTCAAGGATGAAATTTTTGAAAAGATACGTTTCTCATAGCTTCTTTGGAATATTTGTGAGAGTATTCATAGTCTATGTTTAAAACATTGTGGATATCTATATCCTTTATTTTATTCTTTGTTTCTTATTCCTATATCTATATCTAGATATAGATATAGATATATTAAATAAGATCATTAAGCCATTTTAAATATTGTTTTAAATTTATTTGATATCTAAATTCACATGCAGTCTATCTTTAAGATATTGCATCCATACCCCAGGATATAAGACAGTACTAAAAGATTACTTGCAAAAATATTCAAATCCATATAATCTTTGAAGGAGATTGAATAATCAGAGCAAAAGTAGTAAATTTGATGGGAGGAAAAATTGAAATCAACTGACTACTTTCTGAATAATCTCTAAGAAGATCCCTTAGCAAACCAGAGCTCTGGCAAGAGAGCTGACAGAAGGCCCTGGATATTTATCTCTCAATAAAGAAGGGTGAGCAACAGAAAATTAGCATATGCAGTTTATCTAAAATACTTGGGGGGTAGCATTGGAGTACTCTGTATACAAAACAGGAAATCCAGGAACACTGAGTCTTTAAATGATCTGTTAACAAAGGGAAGTTTCATTAACAGGTAGCTCAACATTTGAGTGCGACACACATGCACAGCCTCTGCCTTCTGTGAGCTGGGCTATAACTCTGCTATATCTAATTTCATTGGTCTTTCTACCCCAATTGTCTCATAAATTACATTTGTAGTTTTGATACCACAGAAAGAGCTGTATATAGATTACACTATGGCATACAGCTAGAACGAAATCAATTTATTAAAGCAAACTGGCACCCCAATACTCATTTTAAGGAGTAAGTTTGCTCTTATAAAACTAAATTATAAAATTGATACAAACAATAAATCCAAACGATGTGTAAATGGCAATATAAGGATGTAAAAAAAATTAAGAAGGAAGATAACTTGATGTCTAGAAAGGGATACAGTAAGTCCCTAACAGGAAATTGTAAAGACAGGAAATTTTATTTACTTATTTTTAATTCAAAAACTGCGTCCCAAAGAAATTCAATGAGATACAAGAAAATAAAAGCAAATCAATTAAATAGCAAAGCAATTGACAGGATGAGTAATTCCTGAATAATATCTTATAAAATAAAACAGAAAACTTGCAGCTGAAAACAGAAAGTCAAATAAAAAATTCAGTTGAGGAGCTCAGCAAAACACTAGATCAAGAAGAATTTTTGAACATGTAACTGATCTTTTGAAATTGTCTAGCGATATTTTTAAAAGAAAAGAAAAGAGGGAAGAAAGGAAAGAAAAGAAAAAAATCCAAAAGAAGAAAATGAAAATACCGGAGACTTTAGGAAAGACTGAAAAAAAACATTCAAATCAGGCATTAGGAATACCTAAGAAAAATGAAAAAGACTTAATTAAATAATATAGGAAATAAAATGAAAAAAAACTCAAAAGAAAAGATATGAACGTATTTGAAACTTTTAGGACAACAGTAGAAAACAAATATTTAAGTTATTGATATTCCTAATGGAGAAAAGGTGAGAAAGGTCATGAAACAATTATTCAGCAAAATAACAGCTGAAAACTTCCAGAAAGCTTTGAAAAGATATGCAAATTCTTGTCCAGTAGATTCAAAGGACCAAACACAGAAGAAGAGAAAAAATGATCTTCCTTTCAGCATATTACAATCAAACTAGGAAAACTCCAGGACAAAGACGAAACTCTAAAAGTAACAAGGGAAAAATGCTAACTAATACTCAAGGGTATCTCCACTGGTCTAACAACAGATTTCTCAACAGAAATATTTCAGGCCAAGGGTTAAAGGGTTAGCATACTTATGCTCATTTCAAAGTTCTGAAAGACAAAAAAAAAAGACAAAACAACAAACCCTGCTCCCCAAGAATATGGTATCCTGCTAAGTTAACCTTCAGAATATGGAAAAATCTCTCCCCACCACAAAAAAAAAAAAAAAGATATTGAGGGAGGGGACTTTTTATCTAAGTCTTAATGGAAAATACTTGGTTATAAAACCATGTTGAAGGGCAAAAAACACTAGAAAAATATTATGCAGAGGAAGAGAGAAAGGAATCAAATCTTATAGAGAAAAAAACATTGAATCTTATTAGACAGACAATAAAGAAGATATGAAGGAACAAAAATATTCACAACAATTTGAATTGAATCAAAACTATTAGGAACAAGTTTTTACACACTGATAACAGCTTTAGATGTAAACATATTAAATATCTCAATTTAAAAAATTAAACTTCATCACTACATAAAGCAAAATCAGAAACAAAACAAAGACTTCCAAAAATATGAGGTTTGTAAGAAATTTACTTCACTTTTAAAGATACAGCCAGAAAGTTAAGAAATAGAAAAGATTCTCTACGAAAATGGAAGCCCTAATTAACCAGAGGTTAACTGTATTTATTTAGATAAAATGAACTTATTTTAAAAAAAGGGACAAAGAGAATTTTATAGTAAATAAATGATTAATCTAAAAGAAGTTGCAAGAATTATATATATATGTACATTTCTAGAGCATAAATATTATAAAGCAAATATTACGAGATCAGAAGGGAGATATGATATAGACTTCAATAAAAAAATTTTAATCTGTAATACCTTACTTTCTCTAATGGAGATATCAGTCAGAAAAAAAAAAAAAAACTCCAATAAACAAGTAGCCTTAAAGTAGTCTGCAAAGGTCAGAGAGACCTACCATGCATTTGTTGAGCAACCACAGAATCCATTCTATTTTCATCAAGAGGGATCATAACTTAAGCCATAGAACAAAATGTTAAATTTTAAAAATGTAAAAAATCCTACCACAGTTTAACAAAAACATAAATCTATAAGGAACCTATTCCTGAAATTGTATGCAAATGTGAAAAATGGTTAATATATTCTAGTTTGTTATAAGAAGAAAGATCCTGAATTTAATTAAACAAAATAAGGTAAACTAGGCATTTGTCTCCATTTATTCTAAAATTTATGAAAAAAAATGTTGAAACAAATCAAAATATTTCTCATAGTTGACACATAAGCTCCTTATTAAAGGGCACTTTTGATAAAAATTTTAAACACACAAATAGAAGTCTGAGTATAGAAAAGCCCCACGGAATTGTCAAGGTTGTTCTGGACGCTCCAACACAGTGCCAGTGACAAGAATAACGTGTGTGCGATCCCTGTAGCAGTGTTTCTGAAATGCAGTTTGTGTGACCTTCTCTTCCCTGAGGTATGGAGTATCATAAAATTAAAAATATATATATATTTTTAAAGCTTGAGGGAGGATGGAGCTTGTATTGCATTTTCCCTGGTTGTCACTTATGTGAGTGGGAAATGTGAGAAATGTGTCCTGTCCTTGACTTCCAGGGCTTCCTGCTCTGCTATTAAAGGGTGAGCATGTCGAGGATCGTGCTTCTAGTCGGGATTCCGGTCAATTCAGGGTGCATCATTTGAAGATAGCATGGGTAGTGTCTTCTCTACACCCCTTATGTAGGAAAGAGACAGACAGAAATGTCCAACTTGTCTATACACAGCAGCTGGTATAACTCCACCTGCCCCTTCCTGAGCCCCCCAGATAGCTCACTGCAGCCACCTTCAGCTATCAAACTGTCCCCTACCTTTACCTCTAAAAGGAAAAAAAAAAACAAAACAAACAAACAAAAAAAGACCACCCTGCATGTGGTAGTGATCAGAACTGTGGGGAATAAAGCTTTAGAGTTCCTGAAAGCAGACACCAGCTGTTACACTGAGACAGGAGAGTGTCTCTGGTAAATTCAAGAAAGACAAAGGCATCATTTCCATTTAGTTGCCCTCAAAAAAGAAAATAAAAAATCCTGGATGCTTAAAATGTCCCTCAGCTACATGTGTCTAACTTAACATTTCTGTAAACATGAAATTATAGACTTTTTTCTTAAATAAGTAAATCTACCAATCAATGTCGTGAGTGATTTTGCAGCAATAACCTGAATTTTAGAGGGCTGTAAGCACGGTGGAATTGCTATCTTAGTCATTGTTTCTCTAAGCAATAAATCTAGGACAGAAGGAAAGTTGTCTTTTTACTTCTAGTGTTTAAGTCTTAGGAGAAGAAAAATTGACTATCATGTCAGGCTTCTGTGAGCGGTCGCAACTGAACTGTGTAAGAAGTAGCACCTCAAGGTGCCCCTGCCACAGGTGGCCAAGTAGTTCTGCTCCCCCAGAGCAGGAGACAAGTGAAGAACAGGTGGGACCCTACACAGGTGAGGTGAGGAAGGACGAAGATGGGGATTCGGGCATGTCCTGCAGAACTGCTCACAGGCTGAGTAGCTCTGCAAGGAAATGAAAAGGGACCACTTGAAGAGCACAATCTGGGATCTTCTGAGTGGCTTCTGGGAGCACCACAGCCCCTGCTGGACACGTCCATGGCATTGGACCACAGGAATCCAAAAAGTCCTTCAAATGTCTTGAGGTCAGTGTACCACAGAACCCCTTCTTTCCATTCTTGACAACCCAGCAAAGTTGAGTCTTCTTCCATCTGAGTATTAGTTGATGGGTCTAATTTTTGTTTTGTTTTTTTGTTTCTTGGTAATGGGACGTGACCTCAGGGCTTTCACATTGAGCTGAGAAAAGACACAGCTGGGCACAGCTGGATAAATCTTATGTAAACTGATACCCCGCAGCAGGGATGAGGAAGTACAGACCTGTGGAATAGGGAGCATACTTTATTATTTCATTTTATTTCATTTGGAGCAAGTTCTTACTAAATCACTAGCTGGTTTATCCTAAGTTAGCTGCTACACAACTATTGGGCCACATTAATGGCGGGAATTTTGATGGCTCTGAGAAATTTGAAATGTGCTTCTTGTTACTACAGCCTTCATAGCTAAGAAATTCTCAAAACGCCAAAAGGGCACTAGTCATTGCCCCTTTTGGGGTATTCTAATTCAGCAGGTAGGAGAAAGATCTCAAAGAAGATGTGGCAGATGCCCTCATGCAGGTCTTTCTTGGAAGTGTTTCAGAGTTTGTTGTAAAATCTTCCATCTATCATTAAGTCAAACAGGTCCCACTCTAGTATTTTTCTTTACTATTCCCCTGATGCCATTTACATATGTGATATTATTGTGTGCTTAACATTGACACACTGTACACACTTCCCAGGTGACTTACTCATCCATTTAGTGACTTTTTTTTTTAGTTTTCTAAATTGAAGACTTTAATCATTTTGCAAACTAGCAGGGCTATAAAATCAGTCATAAACATCTATACTATAAAACAGAAGGAGGGATTTAGGACAGATTCACAAAGAATAGTAAATTCAAAAAGCTATTCAATATCTGAAATTGGATGATATAAGATTGATGAACGACTGGACGAGCAGAGAAATTTCTTGTAAGAAATGTTTATAGAGTACATCTAGTAGTTTTTCTTTTATAACTTAGCATGTTTCAGTCATTGTGTTACCATGAGAAGCACAAATGCTTGGCTATGTGTGTGAATAAAACAAGTTTTGTTTAAAAAAAAAAAAAGGCAAGCAAAGGCATAGGTGGGCGAAGGTGAATGGGGTGACATAGCAATCTCACACCTTGCTTAGTTTACTCTGTTACAGACACGGCGATTTTAAAAACAGACATGCTGTGGCTGGATCAGGGGTAGCACAGCACATCTATTAGATGAGCACTAGTGACCCGCCAGAGATGCTGTTGAGGCTACTGAAGTTCTCCATGGATCTATACAGGTGGAGCCAGCGGAGCTGGTGGTAGTTATATTTGGATAATTTTTGTGGCTTTCGTTTTCCTTTCAGTTTTGAGTCCATATCAATAACAGTCTTCAGGAGGAGCCGATCTTTATTTGACTCATACTTATTTTGAGGCTTAACGATGCCATGGACTCTATTCTGGCAGCTGGGAGAGACTCTAAAAGCTTCTGAAGTGACCTGTTTCACACTGCCAAGATCTGTGAGTCTGTGCACATGGTTGGTCCTGACCTAAGGCCACCAATGGGTCAGTGATGACCACTTTCTCATGATAAGCTCCCCCAAAAAATACTGGATGGGACATGACACATGAACTGTGTCCTCATCAGCTTTACCTTTATGTTGGGGTACAGATGCACTGAAGTCCTCTTGCTATATTCATTCACTATTGATGCCCAGATAAAGAGGTGTCTTTCGTTTGTTTGTCTGTTTTTTGTTTGTTTGTTTCCAGAAAGGATGTTCATTGCCAATTCTATAAATTTGATGTGGCCAAGTAGGGTGGGTGGGCAGGGAACCACCTGCCACTTTTGGAGCATCTACCCTTTTTCTCAGCCTTATTGAACCTGAATTCTGAGTCCTCATCTCGGTGCTCCTGTTTAGGGATGACCTTTGACCACAGATAGGTGAAGCCATACACAGACATATCCTTCACCTTAAACAAGTATTCACAGTTTGTAGTTCATTTGAATCTACTCTGGACTCAGCTTGGAGACACTGAGAATCTGTTGGGCTTCCTGGAGGCTGAGGGTGGAAAGGTTGGACACAGCTGCACACCGGTGTCCTGAATGTCCCTGAGCATCAGTGGTTGCCCACCTGGCTGTAAACTCCTCCCTCAGGGGCTGGGAGAACACCACACCCACCACCTGCACACCCACCACTGTGACATAAGCCTGGTATTTGACCATGACAGCCTGTCTCCTAGCAGCAGAGTCCTGCTTCCTGCTCCCACATCCCTGGCTGTAGGGCCAAGTTTTTTGAGAACTGAATTCCATCAGACAGTGATTGTTGTTGAATGGGTTGCCTTCAGTTTGCAGGAATAGAAGGGAGCGATTGCGTCGGGCTTCTTTGTGAGGCTGTTCGAGACGCCCATTTTCAGGTAAGGAAAAGCCTGCAGGCTCCTATTCCAGTCCTTCAGGCTCGTCAGGATGCCGTGCCAGTGCCGACGAGACACATCTAGATGTTTTAAGGCTTCTGCTACCTAAATTCTTCCACCGTATTTGTGGGCTCCACACAGATGCTCTGGCAGCAGCTTGGGTTGCTGAACGAGAAGGAGCCTGAGGCTCTCACAACACATGGTTCAATAAGGCTGATAGTTATTGTGATGGTACAAGTACAACAGCAGGGGGAAGCGATCCCACCTGGCAGAGCCCTTCTTCAAAAAGTGGGTAGAATAACACCCATGTTTTTCTACCACAGAATAAGCAGCCATGCCCCTAACTGTTCTTGTTGGTAGCATAGAAAGGCATTTGTTCTCAGCTCTGTTCCTGCTCCCCTCTGTTTGTCTTTGTTATAGCGATTTGTCTAGAGATGCTGAGCCAGGGAAAAGTAGGTCTAGTCATTACTATTCATCTTCAACTTCTATTCTTTTATTTCCGCTTGTAAGTACCTAGTCTTTGCACGATATTTGTTCTTAGATTTTGGACTTTTTGGTCACTGTGTTTGAAGCCCCTACTGATCCCATTCCAATATGAATTCTGGCTAGTCTACCAATACGTCTCCAGGGTGGCCTGGAAAGGTCCTTCCAGATTACATTCTGGATTTCTCTAGGGTGAGATATGTGATCTCCTTGTAAGAAATCTGTGTGTTAAAGCCACAGTGATACTAATTTGTTGCAAAGACCTCGGAGAAACTGCATTGCCAAGCCACTTGACCCAGCACATACTGATCATGACCCAGCAAAATAAGTGGAACTAGACGTCCTTATGTTCAGAAAAATACGACAGTCCCAGAAAAACAAATACGGTATATTCTCTTATTTTCTCTTATATGTGCAAGCCTAGAGTTGACTTTGGAGAAGAGGGAGGGAGAATACAGGGATATGGGATAATGGTTGTCAAAATAATAGATATGAGATAGGTTTAGTTGCTTGTTCTCTAATCTTAGCACATTGGGTGGCGGAGGTAAGAATATCACAAGTTTGAGCTCAACCTAAACAACTTAGCAATTTAATGAGATTCTGTCTCAAAATATAAATAAAAAAATAGACTGTAAATGGAACTCAATACGAAGGCCTTAGGTTCAAACCCCAGTATCAGAAAACAGATGTTGGTGATGATTTTTAATATTTTTAATACAGTGACTACTGTTTGTAATAGCTTATTATGTACTTCTTAAAGAGAGAAAGTAGAAGACTCTAAACATATAATAATGAAAAATATGGGGAAATTCTAATTATTTATTGTATATATTTAATTATGTTATGCATATGTATTGAAATATCAACTCATAGGACAAAAATGTACAATTACATACTAATTAATTTTAAATATAACATACTCATCAATAAAAATATATAAATATGGATAAATCTGTGCTCTGGTTTTTCCATTCAAAGATATATTTGCCTGAAGAAAAAGCTAAGGCTTGGCACAGTGTTGTACACCTGTAATTACAACAATGGTGGAGATTGAAAAGGAAGAAGCGCAAACTTGAGTCCCGCCTGGGCAAGACTGTCCTTGTCACAACATAAAAATTAGAAATAGCAGGTAATAGTGTAGCTCACTGATTGTGAGCCTCTGGATTTGATCCCCCATATCAAATGAGGGTGGGTGCTCACACACACACACACACACACACACACACACACACACTCACAATTGAACACATTTTTAAACAACAAATACTACAATTGACTTATATTGACAATGTAATTACTAAAATAGAACGTTTAACAGTCAAAATTCTAATATATTACAGAAACATGAAAATTGAATCTCATATGTTTAAATTGTAATGATTAGTTTGTGCAGTGGAGTACACTGTGATATCTCCTATAGGAAACAGTTAAAATTCCAGTAAAGATAAAGTCAATAGCATTTCACAATTATTTCCCCACGAGAAAATTAAATGAAAAAAATATTCTATGTAGAACATAAATTTGAATTTGAATGTATGATAAGACAGATTTGAGACTAATTTCAGGAGGTGAAAGATGAACTTCTAATTTTTTCCTATTTTAATTTTTTACTTCAGCTGAGTTCTCGCAAATAACAAACAGGAGCCTAAAAGTCCAGCTTAACAAAGCACAGTAGTACACGCAGTCATCACCCAAAGGAAGAAAATAAATACCTCAGCAACTCAGGCATACTCTTGTGAGTTCGATTGCCCATTAAGATAACCTCTGTATTACTTGAATCAGTGTTTCATACTGTTTTCTTAACAGTTTTATTACCTATTGTTAATAGTTTGGATAGTAATCGTTCCCAGAAGTCTCTTATGTTGAAGGTGTGGTCCTTTAAGAGGGGCAACGCGAGGTGAGAAGTAGTAGAGGGAAGTGGGCCATTCGCACCATTCTTTTCAAGAGGTAATTGACAGGCTAGTCACTTTCTGTTTTGCTTTCTAACTGTCTGGAGGCTAGCAGCTTTCCTCTCTACACCCTTCTACAATTATTGTTTGCCTTACCAAAACTGCAAAGCCATGAGACCCAGCAACCACAGATGGGAACTGCTGGACTTGTGCATCAAAACAAATCCACAGCATACGTATGCATACAAAATGCTCAACTCCATTGTAAACCTTGAATTATGCACACACACACACACACACACACACACACACACACACACACACACATATATATATATATATATATATATATATATATATATATATATATCAATAAAATGGGGGAAAAATCTTTCCTCCTTGTAAGTAGCGTTTATTCAGGTCTTTGTCACCGTAATGGAAAGCTGACTAACGCAGCTCTACTCCTGTTCAGAGGAAAGAGAAAAAGAACCACAAATTTATTGCTTGAAGTTGGTATGAGAGATGTTTTAAAAAGCTTGAATGTTTAGGGTTAGCTGAGAAGGCAAGATCTTGACTAGAAAACTTCAATCTATAGTGTAGGCAAGTTGATGCATGAGAAGCACTATTACAGTTTATAAAATATGTGTAGTTTAATTTTGCCTGTTTTCATTGGATTTGAATTTGTCTATCTAACTATCCATCTATTTATTTATTTTTGAGACAGAGTCTTAATCTGTAGCCCAGGCTGGTTCTGAGCTCACTATGAAGCTCAGCATGGCTTAGAACTCATGTCACTCCTCCTGCCTCTGCTTCTCAAATACTAAAATTACAGACACGCACTATGGTGCCCGGCTTACACGGTGCTGCAGAACGGAACCCAAGGCTTTACACTCACAAGCAAAATGCTCTAACTACTGGACAATTCCTCCAGCCATTTATTTGGTTTTATTTTTGTAGAATAAGTGCTTTTACATATATCTTCCCTTGTTCAATATCATTCAAAATATGTCAATATTGATATTTAAAATTTATAATGATTTATATTTTACAATTATTTGAATAACCTATAATATATTTCTTGGGCTTATGGATATTTGGATTCTTTTCCATTTGGTATTACTACAAACAATGTTTCAATGAGTATTCTAAAGTCATAATAGTTTATCCACGTGAGCACACATTCCTTTGTTGAATAGAGCTAAAGAAGATCAGTAAGATTATGTGATAAAAGAGGAAGAAAAATAGTAATGTTATCATTCAATAACACTAATAGAAATAATAAGAAAATGTGAGCCTTCTGAAAAACTTAAATAATTCTATAAAGTGTTAAAGATTACATGCTCCACATTTTTAAATCAATAAGTAGAAGTACGTTTACTTTGAAAAATTCAAATCTTGTAGCATATACTTAATTTGAGATTTATTTTATAAATGGTTTTTCTATTACGATTTTAAATGTCTATATAATTATCATTTTGTCTCTAATATATATTTAAACTCTCTTACCCTTAATTTTAGTCATTTAAATTTTCCAGTGGCAATTTTTACTTTTGACAAAATAGGTCTCTCTTTTAATGATGGGAATTGGTATAAAGTAGGATTTGATTAATAGAAATCCACCCTCCATTAAACAATCATGAAATGTTGCTAATCTGCTAATAGAGTCTTGAATAAGCCATTTAGAAATATAACTGTGTTTAGTATTTGTTATAAATTTCTATTTCTTGCACTTCCAACTCATTATAAAATAACTATAGTTAATTTACTTTAAAAATGTGAAAATAATTATTTTGTTTTAAAGAGAATTATTATTGCCCTTATGAACTATTATAAATTTAAATGACTCAGTAGTTGAGCATGTCCTCTAGCAATTGCCTTACTCTCCTGCACTTTTTAAGAATATTAGATTTTGCTCTAATGAGGAAGATGGTCATCTAAAGTGTTATTTGCAAGAACTAGCAATAAAATATACTCAAACGAAAAGTGCTCCCTTTGTCATATGCTGGGGGCAGTCACATTAATTTACCTGTAGAATTATCAATTAACTGATAAATAAGTGTGTTAAACACATACCTTAACCTGGAGAATTAGTTGAAAGGTAATTGAATCTCATCCAGGGTGCTTCGAACTAGAGTTAATTACTATTGTAATGTGGAGCTATAATTTCACTATATTTTTAATAAGGGTCCAAAATCACGTTTGGAATTTGCCCCCTTATAATTCTTTGCTAGATATTTAAATTATTTTCTAATGACACACATTATAAGGTGTTAGCTGCTAAGGCAAAAATCATTAAATCGTCCTTTTTCATTTGCAAGTTTTCTCGTATCTAATCAGTGCTTTCTTCCAATACTGTTTAAACCAGATTTTCTCTTTTTTTGAATTTTTACACACTCTAGAATATACCTTGAGAAAATACTTATGGCTAACATTTTCATCACTGCTTTGCTATAATTATAACACCTTTTGTTTAAGGCTTTATTTCAATAAAAAGATTAGAACAGGTGTAAACTAAGCTTCCTTTCTCACAGTTTGTTTGGTCTGGACGATCACTTGATTTGTGCTTATATGCCAGAAAAAAAAAAAGAAACAAAAGATAATCTGAGGCAAGGTTTGTTTTGTTAATATCTCAGTATTGTACAATTTTGTGAGCAATGTAAAATAAATACAAAGACTTTTCTAGTACTATAAGTTCTCTGAAGTTTTGTCTTCTGAGCACACATTGCTGGTTTCCTTGAAGGACCTAGAAAGCATCATTTGCAATTTAGATTTTCTGAAATTTAAGCCTCACTACCATTGCACTAGATTCATCATAATGACCAATAGAGCCATCACTTTTGCTTTGACAGTTTTTCCCTGGGCAACACAGCCTAATTTGCACAAGACTGGTAAAGATGAGACTACTTTCAATATAAATAGTAGAATTTTTTCTGACGTCTGTATTATTTTGTAAAAAAAAAAAACTTAATGATAGTTTTTTTAATTGTTCCTTAGTTTCATTTTAATTAAAAAAAACCTTAGTGGATCAGTGCAAACTCAAACAGTCTAGTTGAGAAAGGCAAGACGTATTTCATCCCAGCTGCTGCTTCTCTGTACCATGGCGACCCCTGCCTAATGAAAGGACTGTAAGTGCTTTCAAAATTTACTTTGCTACTTCTCTTAAATAATAATTTTGGTAACTATCTCCCTCCTTTTAGCAAAACATAATTGACATATTTAATGGGGAAGGATTTAATATAGTCATAGTAAGCAATATGATCATTTGTGAGACAGTTTTGAAAATTACAAATGAAAACTTTAATTTCAGAAATGCAGTTCCCAATTTACAAGCATGTTAAAGTACAGTGCATGGAAATTTAGATTAAGCCTAGGTTAATTTTTTTTTTTTTTAAATCACGACCTGTCTAAAACATTGTAGGCAAATGAGTTATTTGTCTCATGTGGATGATTGCATTGGTTTGAAAAGGGAAAATGAACCCTGTCTTTACATGTCAAGGCCATCTTCTTTTAGATGTCAAAGCAAAAACTTTGAAGCTATACCACTAAAACAATCTGACAACTGGCATTTCATTCTGATGTCATTGGGATTCTAAAATATCCCAGCAATTGCTGAAATGTCCTTGTTCTTAAAAAAAAAAAAAAATCTAAGCACCTAAGGCTATTTTCACAAGCAGAGTACGAGATTATTCCTTGTCTTAATTTAATAAGCCTTCTCCTCTACACAGAATCTTAGGTAAGTGTGATCAAAGTGGGTTGAATGCACACGTTTCAAGAGATAGTTTTGCAGCACAGAGACACTGAGTCAGAGACCAGAGAATCTAACCAACTGGTCATCTGTCTGGAATTTGTAATTTTGTGACATTTTAAAAACATTGTCACAAAGAGGTTTTTTGTTTTTGTTTTTGTGTTTAACACATCCAGAATCATCCACCTGAGCCTTACATTTGATCCCTAGGTCGTGTTCATCTTAAAATTAAAATTTTATGCTCTTTGAGCAACACTCCTCTGTTTCCCCATCACCTTCCTTTGGGTACAGTTGTTCTACTTTTTTTTTCCTTTTATGCATTGAGATTCTTACATTCCTCAGGTGAATGAGATCAGACAGATTTGTTTATGTACTTCTTGACTATTTCACTTAGCGTGATGCCTTGCAGATTCATCCATATTATAGCAAATGACAATATTTCTTTCCTTTTATATGCAGAACTGTATATATGTACCTCAACTTTGTATATGTTCATCCACTAGTGAACACTTTGGTGGGTTTACCTTCACTCTGGGGACTTTCTCAGATCTCTTTTACTAACAGCATCACTGTATAAATGTCTTCATTTGAGAACTAACATGCAAACTTTCTCTATATTTATACAATTTTATAGAATGTATTTATTTTTTTCTTAGAGAAAAGCCATAAATTATTTTGATAGGTATAATGATCTTTCAATTATGTTTTGTTATGCAGGCTTATAGAATATTCTAAATAAAGCTAAGCAAAAGATGCATATTTACTCTACATGGATTAGAAATTCTTTAATAGTCAATGATTTCTAAATTATGTCATTTTAAATAATAACTGTTAGCAATAGTTTTGAATATTCACCATTTTGTTGTTTCCCTGAAAAAATAGCATAAACACTTCAGTCAAATTAAACATTTTATAAACAACTGCCTCATGATAATTTAAAATCATTTATGGAACATTAACATATATCCATACAGCTAAAAAAGCTTATAAACACGTGAAACCATTTTCATTAAGTTGTGCATGGTAAATTCAATGTGAAATCACCTGTGTGCTCCCATCATAGGTATCTCTAATTATGGTTATACAGTTTGTCTCAGGTAATGTACATGCATGTTGTATGTATGTATATATATATATATATATATATATATATATATATGATTTTAAAAGAATGACTTTTATATATGCCAATCAACTTGTATATAATGTAGTGTAGTATTACATAAATATGTATACACCAATTTGCACAGTTCAAAGTCATAGATGAATAATATTATTCAATAAGAACAATTGTTTTCATCATTGTGACTGTCCCAAAAATAGCAAAGTGCTCCAAGTTTCCAGTTCAAGAGAGCTGACTTAGCATATGCATTTGGTTCTTTTCCATACCCAAATGTCATTATTATAGCAGCACACATTTACACAGAGGAGAAAAACTGCTCTAGTGAACAAGGAGGGGAAAAGACCATAAAGAGTTGGGATAATTTTAATGGATCTCAGTAAAGTTTACACAAATCCAAGGTATTCATGACTCCAATAATAAAAGAGGAAGGAAGAAGAAGAAGAAGAAGAAGAAGAAGAAGAAGAAGAAGAAACTCTCCAGAGGCATAAGGGGCTGCAGAAAAAAAGAAAAAAGAAAGAAATCTTACAAAAATCCAGGTAAAAGAATTTGAGTTTGGGTATTGGGTAGACGAGAAGAGAAGAGAAGAGTAGAGGAGGAACCATGAGAAATGGAATTCTGCCCAGTGAGTCTGTGCTGAACACCTGCAGAGCTCTCCCTGTGATTCATCTTTATTGCTCTCTTCTGGGAACAGCTTCAGACTCAAAAAGTGATGAAAGAATATTTTCCCCTTTGAGAGAACAATAAAGGGTATTTGCTCTAAAGAAAACTACTGTCTTAGCTTTGGGTAATACAGGTTCCTATGTCAGGTACTGGCCCATCTAAGCACACGAGCCCTGCCTTCACAGTCTCTTGACTCTGCTCAGCTTCCTGACTTTAGTGTCTCACAGGTAAACTCCACCTTTATTCCCATCCCTGAACCTCAACCCTTGTTTTCAGAGGGAAAGAACACATAAAACACAGAGAAATCCAGCAGTGTAGGAAACAAAGGCCTTCCCTCAGACGCTACATATCCTATTTCTTCATTTTTAAACATAAATTTGCATGTAAGGACTTATACAATTGTTAAAGAAAATGTCAAGGTCAACAAAATCAGTTGTCCTTGGATAAATTATAACAATAGAGAGAACACTAAAAAATCTTCTGTAATTGTTACAGAAAGTTCAGAGTTACTATCAATTAAAGCATTTTAAATAATCTAAAAAAAGAAGCTATTAGAGTAAAGAAAGACCATAGCTATGATGAAGATAATGGATAAGAATAAAAATTCTAAAATTAAAAACTGGAAGAGGCCGAAGTTATTAAGAAAAGCTCAGGAAGAAGGAAAAACATTTAATTGAACATGAATGCCAATCTATGTAATTCAGATTCTTAAGAGAATTTCTAGAAATCTAGGTCAGATAAAATTGATCCAAGGAAAACGCTAAAAAATGTGGACAGATTGAAGATAAAAAAACAAACAAATATTCAGCGAGATAAATAATTAGAAAATCTACACAAAGACTCATTCTTACAAATTTTATAATACAATGTTTGGAGAAGAGAACTTACATAAAAAATTTAAACAAAAATTCAAACCAGTAAGGAAAACAACAACAACAACAACAACAACAACAACAACAACAACAACAACAAAAACTTAGACTATTATTAGGTTTTTCCCATTAATGAAAAATACAATAAAATAAAGAAACAAAATTTTCCTTTTTTCCAGAAAACAATGAGTTGAGTGTCAATTTCTTTACTGAGTCACATTATCAAGTAGTCATAAGAACAGCAGTACAATAATTTTTAACAAGTCCCTAAATTTTATTTCCCATATTGTTTATGAAGTTACTTGAGGGCACAGACAGGCAATATAAGTTTTTTTTTTTTTTTAAACTACTCAGTGTTGAAGAATTCAGAAAGTACACTTTATAACTCTAATATAAACTCTTAACAATAATCCTGGACAAAGTGAGTTCATACAGGGAACGAAAGTTCAAGGACACTTGTGGGTCAGGAAAGATTTTCCTTTGTATCCAGAGCACATCTGTGAGATGGATGATAAGGTGTAGCTAAGGTATGCCGTTCGGTGATCAATGCTAAAAGATTTGCTAATTTTATAAAAACACATATTTTAAAGCAAAGTTTCAGTCTGAAGTAAACTCTCCTATGACAAATTACTGAACAACTGGTGGAGAACAGAAAACAAGTTTCCATTAGACTTGAATGTTAGATGTGCTACTGAGATAAGCAGCGCTTGCTTGTGATATTTAAATTCAGAGCTACCAAACTATTCAGGGTGTAAGCTTCCAAAGGAGGGGGGGCGTCTTGTATGTTTCCTTATCTGTTTTGTTCTCAACTAAATTTTCCTTGCCTCAAACAAGTTTTGACAAATGGCAAATTTGGAGGGAAGGTTTATTGATTAAAGGAATGACAACTAATCTGACTATTCTGCTTGACTATTTAATAAAAGAATTGTTTTAGTTACATGGTAAAAAAACACATTATAAGAATGTTATGCTTTGTTGAAAAAGCTGTCAATAAAACAAATCGTACCATAGAATAATGATAAAACAGTTATCAAAATATGAGATGATTATGCATTATGACATAAGTGGTGTCCAAAGTTAAATAACTTGTCATTACAGTGAATCAGTACCTAAATCTGGGAATTATTCATATAATAATATTTTTGGGCTGTATTCTTAGTGACCTTTAAAATTACACATGATATCTAAACTAAATTCAGTGTAAATCCTTATGATACCATTTTTCATCATAAATTCCTAATATTTGATGTTGAAATCATGTACATCATTATTTTCTTACTAAATAGCATAAAGTTAAAAAGAAATCAAATAAAAGAGTTAAGTAGAAAAATCTTTGATTAAAATCAAAGCCTACCACACACACACACACACACACACACACACACACACACACACACACACACACATATAAATATACATATCCCTACTTAAACATAATTTGATCTTAGCCATAATGTTAGGCTTTGTAGTTTTATTTATTTCCAAATTCAAGGATCTAAGGACATAGCTCAGTGGCTAACAGTACCAGCCTAGCAAGTGCAAGGTCCTGGATTTGATTCCCTTACAACAAGTACACTGGGTGTTGAGACATGTGCTCGTAATCCTACCACTTCATGGGCTGAAGCAGTAGAACTGCTATGTGTTGGAGATCAGCCCAGGCTACACAGTGAGTTCACTATCAGCCTGGACTAAAGAACAAGAGTCTGTCTCTCTGAAGAAAGGAAAACAAGTCATGGAAACCACGGTAATTTTTTTTCACTTTCATATTTAAAATGGTAATTTCATGAATTTAGAATATTTTTTCCTTGGAGTATGACTGTTATTTGTTCTTTATGATTTCTGCCTATTTTTCAGAATTTTTCAAGAGGAAAATATACATAAAACAATATGAAAATAAATTTTTGTAATACTTTTAGGAGGATACAATCATTCATTAACCCATAAGTTTCTCCAGCTTTTGATATTGAGGATGATCTCAGTCCGAGTCATACTTGAACCATGTGTTCCTCCACTCAAATCCACCTTGCATCCTGAAAATCACCCTCCAGTCTGTCTAAGTAAGAAGAAATGGGCAAAAACTCAAACTGACTGACTAATCAGAAATTTGACACCGGGTACCAACCTGGTCCAGAGACTATTTAGATCCTGGGCAGAAAAAAAGATTTTTTTTTTTTTGTTTTTGTTTTTTTAAACTATACAGCCAGAAAATGAGAAGGTTTTGTAGAACCTAATTCTTTTTTCCAGGAAAAGTAGAATTCTTTAATCTTTACTCATGAAAACAAATTCACATAAAATACAGAATTGTTCCTAAATGCAAGAACTCTTCTTACTAAGGGCAAATCCCCTACACCTGACACTCTGAGACTTGAGTTACAAATTCCTGTGATCTTGTGACAACGATGGTAAAGGGAAGTAAATGCTTGAATAGGTGTATCTAATTCCTCCCTGTTATATTTGAAGTGAAAATTAGAAACAAATACAGATTTCTCCAACCTGAGGACATAATGTGTGCCTCACGGTAAGTTGGAAGTCAAGTCCAACACAGTAAGTTGGAAGCCACGCTTATTTTTCTTCTGATATAATAACTAGACAGACAGATAGGTAGACAGACAGATAGATAGATAGATAGATAGATAGATAGATAGATAGATAGTGGGAGATTTTTGCAGGTATTCCCAACAATCTCTGCAGCAACTGTACTTCAGTTAAAACTTTAAAAATAGCTAAGATATTTTTTAGTCCTTTTGAGTGAGAAAGAAAAAATAGATCCAGCAATCTGTGTTACTAGCATGAAAAATGGCTTAGATTTTAAAAAAATAAAAGAGCATAATATGTTCAGGGCAAGTGACAGGCTCTATCTTAGCCCATGCTGGGAAGCAGTGAGATCTGAAATTGCATGTGCACAGGCGAGGATTTCGAAGCGACTAGTGAGTCATGGCATGAATACCCTATGGGTCTCTGAGAGTCACTCATCTGTTATGATGAAAATGTTTGGCATGTGTATTTTTGTATAATCCGGCTGTTTTGTTGTGCAGATTGATGTTGGGTCTAAAAACAGACTCGTTGAGAAAAGAAAGAGCTTTATGAATCCAAGTGTTAAACTGCCAGCCTTCTTCAGTAAACTTATACATGTTAATTCGCATTCTTCATTTTTTTTTTTTTTTTACTTCTTTGCAAAGTGTAAAAGTGGGTGATGCGGAAAGGAAATTTGAGAAAAATTGAGATGAATACACTCGAAGTGTAATATAATATGTGCTTATACTGGCTGCACTGTCTCCAATTATAGAAAAATAGATGTTTAAACAAGTATGGACAAATGAATTTAAGAACTAGGAAGGTTCCAAGGAAAAAGGAAAGTGACAAGTTGTGTGGCCAACATCTACAACAGGAAACCAAGTCTATGATTGTGAGTCTTCATTAATCAAATACAGAAAATCCTTGTGCATGCATAAATTGGCTAATTGTTACAAAATGGTGGTCTAGACCAAAAACCATGAGACCGATTGTATTTGAAGTCTTTCTCCCAAAAATGAAAGGAAATTCCTATAATTCTAATTAAACTTGAAAAGTTGTGGATGGGTTATATCCATTTAAGAATTAAAAAAAAATGCTTAGAAAGATTTATCCTAGATATGTATTTTTAAATTAATGTTTTTATTTTTTTTATTCACTTTATCTTTAGGAAACAACATTTCCAAAGCAAAAGACGTTTAAAATTTTTGGTCAGTTTATCATTACAAGTCATCATGAGGATGTACACGGGAGTGTTGCGAACCTCTTGTGAGGTGGTCTAAGTCACCTTCCTCAGTCTCCAGGTGTCAGACTCCTGTTCCAGTTGAGAAAAATCAGAAAAAGTCCAATGACAAACAAAGTAAAAATAAAGTTTGTTAACAGGAAAAATACAGTGCTCTCAGGAACCTCAAAGTGGTCCTAGAAGGATAACACCGACTACTCTCAAAGACTAGTTTTTTTATTATTATTATTATTGAGAAGGATGTGTGTGTGTGTGTGTGTGTGTGTGTGTGTGTGTGTGTGTGTGTATTCTCCTTTTTTCCTCCTTATCCCTTATCATTTGTGAATTTGGCTCCCTGCTTATATAAGGCCTGCAGGTGGACTGGGATATGTCTGACTCACTTAGTTGTGTGGTCCAGCTGTGGGAAGACCTTGACCATTTCCCTTGGAATTCTCCTCCCATTTTACCTCATTGATCATCTGATCATTCCTCCTTCCCTATCCATCCTGCCTGTACATTTCTCTATCTAGCACCTACATTTCCCCCCTCTGAGAAGATCATCCTATTGTTATGGTATCAGGGTTGTCAAATCATCCAGCTGCTTCCTGGTGACATGGTGGGTGGTGGGGATTATTAGGGATAATCCTTTCCTGGAGGGAGGTACAGTAGTCTGAGATAAAGGAAGAACACTATAGGACTACACATGAAGCTCCATCTGTAGTTTTACAGTCTCAATTTTGGAAGAGATTAATTGAGAGAGGTAATTCAGAACACAGGGACCAAGTAAGCACAGTGATGACGAGGTCATAGATGGTCCAGAAGGAGAGCAGGCAGGTGGAATGTGTGGAAGGGGCCATTGCTTGATTTCTTCAAAAACCCGGGCTTCCAATCCCAGAGATAGTTAATCATTTGCTCACTTAGCCTGTTGAATGTTGACCTGGATCCAAGTTGCTGCCAGTTGCAAGATATTGAGGTAGGCACAGAAAGATTCAGTAAGAATTATATACATACCACACCGTCTTCCAAGCATCCAGCCCAGAACTTGGTGGTATTCTTGGATCAAACTAGATATTGAGTCTTGGGACCACTGGAAGTCTCTAAATTTACTACCTGATAATTGGGCCCTCTCAGTTGCTCTAGCACTAACTTTTATTTTTTATTTAATAATTTTCAAGCCAAAAATAATGTTGAATCCAGCTTTATTTAAGATATTTTTCATTTAAAAACATGGTATTTCAGGCAGAACATGACACACGGTCATCAACAGAATACAATAACTTCCCAACTCCCTTCTTGGATGAACTACCAAAACAGAAAGCCACTGTAAAAGCCCATGAAGCCTTCATCTAGTGCTCTGAAGAGGGAAAGTTAGAGCAAAGGGTAAAATTTTGTATGTTAAACAGGGAAAGTTAGAGCAAAGGGTGAAATTTCGTATGTTAAACATGTTATTTAACAACTTCACAAGCTGACTCTGACTTTCAGGAAATGAAATGATAATTGGCAGAATGTTCAATCTGAACATCCACAAGTGAGAAAAAAAAAAGTCACTGCTGTTTTGTGAAATGCCATCTCAGTGACAGTGGTAAATCCAGCTTGCTTAACATACTGGTGAAACTAATGTTTGGGAGTCAGGTTCCAACAGGTCTCTGAGCTTAAGGGATGTAGGTCAGTACTGATGGTAGAGAGGAAGAGGAGGACATAAAGATGAATGGGAATTTTCTCACACCACCAGGCGTCTGTGCCGATGCAGGTAAGTGTGTCAGCATAGAAGAATTCCTCCTGGCAACCAAGAGGAAATCTCTCAAACCTAGCAGAGAAAGTTGATTTTTTTTCCACATCAGTCTAGCTTTACAGACATTGTATTAGAAAATGTTATCCTTTCCCCAAAACAAGAATGCACATAGCTTTCTGTATTTTTATAAAATTAGATAAAATGGTATTCCGAACTGGACCAGAAGTACACAGTAATCAAAAATGCACACACTTCACCTGGACTCTCCAGCACCATCAGCTTTCCGTGCCTGATCAGTTATGGCTTCTCCGTTTTCTGTATGGTTATTCCCATCCTTGGTGGCCACAGCCTTTCCCGTTTTTCCTTTGCAGACCATCTCTCCCTTTTTTGCATGGAGTTTCTTAGCTTGGACTCTGTCTTTGGTGGAGAAGATTTAGCAGACAGCCATTAAAAAATAATTAAAAAAAAAAAAAAAACTTCTATGGTTTGTTCTTGTCCTTGGTTTTATCCCGTTTGGCATCTCCATCAACCTTTCTCTTGGACATGGTGATGATGATGGCAGAACTAGATGCTGGGATGCAGTGTTGCTTGGCTTCACCTGGCCTGGGAGTATTCTCGCCTTTTTCTTCATACTGCCCTGAATTTTCATTTGTATCAAGATTTCTATGACCCTATAAGTTAGGTCCCCCATGGCTACAACTGCTGCAGTGATGGCCAGGACAATCAAGCTAATCGATTCTCATTTCATGTAGGCATAGTGGATGTTGGTTTTCTTTTGATGTTGGGTGAGAATTTTCTCACCTGAGCCCTGGTTAGTGCTCTTAGTCCTTCCACATTTAGGCCCAATTGAATTGAACCTTAATTGCTTCATTAAGAATAGGGATCAAAGCATTGTAATCCTGAGACTCCTTGAATTCTTTTATCATGTTCTTAAAAAAATGTTCCCTAGGGGCAGAAAGGAATTGCTTTCCTTATTAGAGTTATCAAAGTTGGAGAAATTTCCTTCTTCTTTCCTCTTTTAAGTTTGTTCATGGTCTTCATTTCTGCCCTACTAGATGAGTTTTTAAACCAAAACTCAAAATGAGAACTAATAATGGAATTACAAGATTTGGCGCCTGCGATGGCTGCGCACCTACAGCTTCTGGCACTCCAGATATTGGACATCCTAGCGGAGCTTTGTTCCATTAAAGAGTGTGCATCTGCCCTTTTGTGTTGGAAAGCAGAAGTATATAATGGCATCCTGCAGTCAGTAAATTCCAACCAAGGTCATTGCAAAGGGATGGAATGCCATGAGCATCGTTGGATGTGGGATTTTCAGGAATTTGCAAAATCTCTATTCACTTATAAGTCTTTATACCAACTCCTCTTAGGTTTTCCTAGGCATGTCATGGCACCCTTTTAAGGTCTAGCTGCACATTAGAGGGCATTAAAGACTTCTCTTGAAAGTCTTCCCCATGTTCTTCTACAGTGAATACTTGTAAAACTGAAGGCTGAGAAGTAGTGCTAAGTCTGTGTACACACAGCCAGCAGTCTGAATATTCTTTAGCTAGAATTCCTGCCAGTGTAATCATGGAGTTTTTCTCCCATTCGTGAAGGAGGAAAACGGTAATCTGATTACCATCATTCAGGTGGGTAGGAGCAGGAGATCAACCCAAGCTTTCATTTCTACAGAGAAGAAAGTGATTCTACCTTTTGGACAGTAGACAAATATCTGACACAAGAATGAAAATGCACTAGGCTATTCCTAAATCAGTTATAATGAGAATAGAGACTGTTTGAGGGCTGACTTGTCATTTGTGAACTTATATTTTTGAAGACATATGTGTTATCCTCTACCTGCTCACATATATAGAGCGTCTCAGGCCACTGAAAGGCTTTTCAGGTAGAGGAAGTCTTCAAATTTTCTCTGGAATTGTGGATCCAACCTTCCTTTCTAGTTACATTAATAATGGGAACAAATAAGATAACCAGGTAGTGGTTTAGATTTACCCCCCTGTCTTATATATCTAAGCTTTTAATAAGTACTTAAGTTCCAAGATGCAAAAGAAGTTTATCTCCTGGAGTGGGGTCAGGGTCAGGTTCCTTCAGAACTGAAAGAAGTTTTTGCAATCGTGCAAAAGATTAGATATGTCTGAGAAGTTCCTCTTTTTCCCTGCCAATCAGAATATGTGGTGTTAAAATGGACCTCCCATAAAGAAATTTGAAGAGACACAGTCCTTGAATTTGGGGTTTGTTTCTTAATTGGACAAGAGCAGTGGGCAGGCATTGTTTCCAAAGGGTCTTGCACTTTGTGCCAGATTAATCAGGTGTCTCTTAAGAAGTCCACTAGCCCATTCTATTTATCCTGATGATTGAGGTCTCCAAGCACAATGGAGATGATAACTAATGCCCAATGTCTTGCGGACATATTGATGTTATCTCTGGATGGAAGGTAAGGCCATTATCACTCAGAAGACACAGAGACACTATGGGGCTTCAAAGCTAGTGATAATTTTATTAATAAGTATCTTGACCACTTCTGACCAGTTCAAAAAGGCCCCATCCAACCTGTGTTAGTATACATTAGAAATATGAAGAATTGATTATTTTTTTTCTCCTGGAATATTTGTAAAATCCAACTGTCAGTCTTTGCACTGTTGTCTGGGAGTTTTGAGGCTTGAATTTTTAGTGTTAATTTTGATACAGATCTCACAACCCTTTTCTACTTGATCTACTGTTTCTTCAAAGGCCTTATTTATTAGTGGTATAATGTTTTTATATCATAAGTGGCATAAGTCATGTTATGATGTTTTGCCTTCACTATTGTTCATTAGAAGATCCAGTAACAAGAGACACCTGAGATTTCCTACTAGCCTGAAGTTTATAGCATATCAGGCATCACTTGTTGTCCTGCTTTCCTCTATTGAATGGGATGATCTGGAAGGAGTAACTAATTTCTGCCCATAGGGTTGCACACTCTAATTCTCTACTGACTGTCACCTTAGCCTCTCAATATGCCTTTGATTTTCTTTGGATATAGAATCATCTCACTTTTAATGAAAGGAGCAGTGAATGGCTGATATCTCCTTAGTCTAGATCATGAATTTGATAGACTTCAGTGTTTCTAGGATGTGTTTTATTGATGACCTAAATGAGATTAGAAATTTTTTTCCATACAGATATGTATGATATGATATATATATATATATATATATATATATATATATATATATATATATATCCTGTAGCAACCTATAGCCTCTAACAAAGTAGTATTAAGGCTTTTTAAGAGCTACCAATTCAGCTTTTTGAGCACTACTATTTATTGGTTGGCATCCAAATTCTAACCAAAGTAACCACTGCATACTCAGCTTTCCTAACTCTCTCTCATAAAGAACTGGCATCAATGAAAAGATCGTACTTGGGATATTCCAGAGGCTGCTGTCATAAATCCTTCTAGAGGGTCTATATTTCAACCAGAACATCCAGTCAGTTGTATTGGCTCTCTGTTACTTCCTTCGTATCGGGAAGAAAGGTAGAGGAATTGAGTTCTGGTCAAGTTTCTATAGAAGTGTCAGGCAGGATTTTCCAGAAAAAGGACTTGATATTTAGTAGTTTTAGCATCTGAAATCCACCTGGGAAATAAGCAATCTCCTGATGCCATGAGGAAATGGACCTCTGGATTCAAGAACCAGCAGTCCTGCTGCTACTAGTATTCTTAAGTAACCTGGCTACCCCTTTCCTACTGAGCCAAGCTCTCCGTTAAAATATGCTACTTCGTGAAGAAAGAGCCCCAAAACCTGTGGTGTTAGGACCCACAAAGTTATTTCTTTTCTTTGTGTGACATAAAGTACCTATTTAATTTGAGGGGTAGGTACAGAGCTCGGGCCTGGAGTGAAGCTTGTTTAGAGTTTTATAGGTTCTTAGGGATCTGTTTTCCAAGAGAGGATGAGAAGCTCCTCTTATCTACCTACTTCAGAAACTGACAGAGTGCTCTCACCATCTCAGTACGTCCTGGAATTCTCCTTCCATACTCAATAGAGGAGGCCATTTCAGTGGGGGAACCTAGGTTCCTAGGTTCTAGGTGTTCACACTGTGTTTTCTACATTTTTTTCCATCTATGGCTATTGTCTCATTATTACAGTAAAGTCTGCTTTGATAAATACTTCCCAAGCCATCTATTAAAAACTAATGAACATTAATATTCTTTTTCTTTTCTTACTAATAGCATCCTAAATTGTTGCATTTATTTGTCTTCCTTCTACTTTTTTCTAATTACTTCCCAGTTTCCATGGTGAGCTGCTCCTTCTGGACAATCCATCAGTCCATGTAGGACTTTGTGGTTTTTATTGATCTCTTTCTAAATAGATGATGTATTGCTACATCTGTGTCAAATATCATATTGGCTGTCACATGAGAAGGAAAAGTATTTATTGAATTAATGGATTAAGATAATTTTTTCTGTTAGGTTATGCTATATGTATTGACAACCTGACAAAGAAAATCACATATATACATATATATATATATATATATATATATATATATATATATATATAATAGTTATATGTATAGTTATATATATATATATATATATGTGTATATCCTTTTGAGATTTTTTAAAAGTATGTCTTTTCAAAACATTTAGATGAGGTCCACTTTTCTTTTACAGTAAGAGTATAAGCATTGATATATAATTTTTGTAAAATTATAGCATAATAAGAATTTATTGTCCATTTTAATACAGAAAAATATATATTTGTGTGTGTCTGTGTGTGTGTGTGTCTGTGTGTGTGTGTGTGTGTGTGTCTGTGTGTCTGTGTGTCTGTGTGTCTGTGTGTGTCTGTGTGAGGTAAGTCCTCATTTTGTAATCCAGGCTTGTCTCAAACTTGCTTTGTAGCCCAGGCTAGCCTCAACTCATAGCAATCCTTCTGCCTCAGCATCCCAAGTGCTGGGACTACAGACACGACCTTTCCTTCCCAGTTTATGTGTTACTGGGGAATCAAACCTAAGGCCTTGCATTTGTTAGGCAGGTGCTTTAACCTCTGATCTACTTCCACAGCTCCACATAATAACATTAAATAAGAATTAATATGAATGATAGACATAAGAATAATTCTTCAGGATGGATGAAATAATTTTTATAAAACAAATATGAGAGTGAATTAAACTCCACATTTTGACTTAATCACACTTATTCAAACTTGCTTAAATTCATTTCCTTTAATGTCTATCAAGGGAGCTATCTATTAACGATAATTTGTAAAAAAACTAAATCTACAAAAGCAATGTGGAATTTATTGTCCATCTTTTGATACCATTTTTTTTGAAGTAGATTTAATTTCATTGCAAAAGTAAATTGATTCTCTTGGTACACACAGGAAGATTTTTTGAAATGCTGATGTGCTGTCACATAATAAATGTTACTAATATGTTCCTCAAATCTCTAATGAATTCAATTACCATGAGATACAAAACAAAACAAGAACAAAAGGAATGGCTTCGGCATGTAAATGCCTTCTTCAAATGAGCCTTTGTTCTTCTACAAGGCCATGGATTAATTATCATCCTTATTCTAAGCATCTGGTTCATTGCTTTGATTTAATGAAAGGTTAGTTTGACCCCACACTCAAACTGTCTTTATAAAATAGCGGAAGTAACAATTATTACCTGGAGATTATTTATCAAAAGCAATTTTTTTCAAGGCTGATGTGATCACTACTTATCAAACAAGTGACCTTGACAACCTAGACAGTTGACTTGAACTTTAGCTATTGTGGATATGTTTAGGATAATAAAGTTTTTCTCTTCAAAGAGAACACTAAATTGCCCATGGGGAGGGAAAGATTACTTTCAAGTGCTTACATATTAACTTGATAAAGTAAAAGCTTGAAGATTCTGAACATGGACTCAAATTTTATATTTTTAGATAAGTATTTATATAGTAAATGCCAAGTTATTAATCCTTTGATGTCGTTGTGATGCCTTAGGCATTTGCAAGAACAGAAGCTGTGGGTTAGAAGGTGCCTAAGGAAAAATCTGACAAAACTTTACAATACCTCTTCAATATTTATCTGCTCATAGTTGTGTATACACATGTGTTGAGGGGCAGTTAAAGTCAGACATGAAAAGACTCTTGAAACAGAATCGCGTTGAAACAGTTAAAGAATCAATTTAGTATTCACTGAAACTACCTTCTCACCCCCTCCAAAAAAGATGTACTTGTCGATGATTCTTTTTATCCATCTCTGAAGGAACGAGAAAGTGAGATTTTGAAAGTACTTGAAAAGAATCATTCGACATTATAGAGGTTAATGTAATCTGATCCTAAGTAGAAAGGAATTTCATAAATGTGGCTAGTGTTCCAAAAGCCATAGATTAAGAGATTTTGCATCTTTCCTTCCTGTTGTCATTTTTTTCTTGGTCTGGAAGAAGGATTGAGGGATCGGAAGAAGGATTGAGGTCACAGGCAGGACATTGATTGTCCCTTGTATTATGCCAGGGTATTTTCAGATAAGGGTGTTAGTTAAGGCTTTAGGATCATCAGCCAATCACCAATGTCAGGTGTCCTGGGAGGAGACCCAGTCACACCAAGCTCTCAAGTGGAGGAATTGTAATCTGCCAAGTCCTGAAACACCAGAGCTTATCTACCTTGCAAAATTCCTCCCAGTTAAAGGAATGTATGCTGTTCTTACTCCTTGAGTAAAAACTGGAGTGGTGAAGTAATTTACGCTGGCATTCTTATTTTAAACAATAGAAAACTGGTTAAAAGATGTATAGATTGAAAAATCTCCCAGAGGTAGAAAATGGGTCTCTCGTATCAGAGAGACCATCCGATGTTTCACCTTCTGCTTCTGACTCACTTCATTAAGCATGATGTTCTCAAGTTTCTTCCATTTGCCTGTGAAAACCTCCACGCTGTTGGACCTTACAGATGCGTGGTATTCCATTGAATTTTGTTTTTGAATCTGCTTTAAACAAAGAAAAAATTATTATGACCTGCCTTTTGAAGGCTTTTATAAAATCTTAAGAGAAGATCAAATCAAAAATTTCAAATTACTCCATATTTACGAAAGGCATTCTATTGCAGTTACATTTTTGTTGTTCAATGTCCACAACTTAAGGGAGAAAAGGTTTACTTCAGCTTACAGTTTAAGGAGGTCTCACTCTATTAATGGGTAGTTGGGAAAGGCAGGAAAAGTCTGTTAGAGAAGAGCTGTTCATGGTATCAAGAAGAAGGAATCAAGGTCGCAGGAAGAAGATCCATAATGCCAGGCTACACTCCTACCAACGCTCCATTCCCAGGAATTCTGACCAGTCACCACCTCCTAAAAGCACATGGAAACCATAGCTCATTCACAAAATACAAATACATGAGACTTTGAGGGACATTCCAGATCCAAATAATACCACAATCTCTGAAATTTTTCTCCTTTAAGATTTTGGAAGAAACTTGAGAACATCATGCTTAGTGAAGTGCACCAAAATACCCATCAACAGACCAGTGGATACACAAAATGTGGCTTTTTTACACAATAGAATACTATGCATCAATAAAGGCCAATAGCGTGAAGGCTTTTGCAGGCAAATGGAAGAAACTTGAGAACATCATGCCTAGTGAAGTGAGTCAAAAGCAGAAGGTAAAACATCGAATGGTCTCTCTGATATGAGAGACCCAGATCACAACTCTTATGGAACTTAAAATGAAAAACAAAGTGAACCAAGGGGGTAGGGTGGGGAGGGAGGAAGGGGAGGGTAGGGGGAGGGTCAAAAGAAGAGTGGGAAAGTCCTTGTCATCTTGACAAGATACATATGTGCACAAAATGCTCAACTTCATTGTGAACCTTAAGTTTTGTGCTTATACATATCAATAAAATGGGAAAAAGATTTTGGAAGATGTCTTCTCTTAGTGATCATGTCAGCTTAACAAATGAAAAAAGGAATCAAAGCATTTTTGGAGATATTGATAAAATTATTGTCAAGATAAAATATGACTTCAGAAATGTAATAATGTAAAAATGTAATATACAAATATTTACAAAATTTATATTTCATCATTATAATTAATATATTTGATGGTTGTACTTATCTATGCGAATGTATATATTTTAGAAATTTAATGTAGTGCTCAAATGTACATGCTGAATAAAATCGCAAAAACATACAAACCATAACTTACAGAGTTTTTTCCATGTGGAAGAATTTTATATAGTTTTTAAAAATATTAATTGCAAACTTCACTTTTGTAGATATATATTAGCCAACATTTGTCTTATAAAGCCTTAATAAAACTGTCAGTATTTATGAAAAAATTCAAGACCTTTAACACACTTACTTTTTCCTTCCTTAGGACCTTACGTTTAAGCAGAGATCCTGTTCTTAACCTAGAATGTTTGGACTAATAAGTATATTTTACTACTTCATATCAAACATTTCTTCTGTTGGAATTTTTAACTCAAGAGAAGGTTAAGCTTTTATCAACAAAATGTATTGAAAGCATACTATATGCTACACATTGATATAGCTTGAATATATTTTCTCACAAAATCCCTAGAGTAAACTAACACAATTACTTGTTTTTATTTTTTAAATTACAAACCAGGAAAGGTTATTCAGCATAAAATTACTGAGCTCATGACTAGCTTGAACAACTAGGAAATGCTGCAGTATTTCTAATGTTTTTTTTTTTTTTTGATGATGATGATGACGATCAGTATTTACATTTTAGAAATAAGTGCAGGTCATTAAAACATACCTTATAATTCAAATGACAATTACTCCTAACAAGAATTATGACAATCCCCAGGGGACATTAGACGATATTTCTTATCTGAAGACACTTTTAGTTGTGTTCTATATGGTGCTGTATACTAGGGATCCAAAGCAGAAACCAAGGACTTTGTTAAGTAGCTTACGATATGGACAAAAACCAGCACAAACATGGAATCATTTTGCCCAAAACATTAATAAATTTGAGGTTGAGAAACTCTAAGAAGTTGCATTCACAATAGCTTGAATCTCCAAACAGGAAGTATAAGGGTGAGTTTCTAGTAATTGGGCTTTAATTCACTTTCATAATTATTGATAGCTAATAATGATATTCATATATGTGAATTTATCTAGGTATCTCTATTAAAAGAAAAATCCCAAATATTCTAGCCAAGCTATGCCAAAAACTTCAGACATGTTATTAGAGCACATGCTGATATGTGAAAAGACTTTGTTCAATGAGATAAGCTTTTATTGAGAGTGCATCATATTAAATATAAAATTGTGTATGTTATCTTCAGGAAGTCACCTCACTTCTTTTGTGGTTATTTTGTACTTTTCACACACACACACACACACACACACACCAA
Source organism: Ctenodactylus gundi (assembly GCA_004027205.1). Classification (NCBI taxonomy): domain Eukaryota; kingdom Metazoa; phylum Chordata; class Mammalia; order Rodentia; family Ctenodactylidae; genus Ctenodactylus; species Ctenodactylus gundi. The sequence goes on along the minus strand of PVKB01001551.1, from coordinate 330,143 downwards.
ATCTCAGTGACATAATTCAATGGGAAGTTATTTCTTATCCAGTAAGTCCAATGGCTAATATAACTGAGACTAGCCTTACTTAAAGTGACAATACATTGATATAGATGTGCTCAATATTATGGTTTTACTTCTCCAAGACTTCAGAGTACCTTCATTGAACTCGAAGGAAAGAGTACAATAATCTTGATTTATAAATGGCCTGCCCCAGAAAATTCTTATTTCTGCTCACATTTCATTTACAAAAAGTACTAACCTAACTACATTTGGATTTAAGAAGTCCTGAGCAGACATACTCCACTGTTAAGTCTCTGTTTATACAACGAAGACAATGATCTGTGTGTGTGTGTGTGTGTGTGTGTGTGTGTGTGTGTGTGTGTGTGCGTGCGTGCATCCACATGTGTATGAACATCTATGTTGCCCAGCCACAACCCACTTATTCCACTATCAAATTTTAAAAATGTATAAATTACTGGGCACTGTGACAAAATGTGGAAACACATAAAATTAATTTTATTGTCTTCGAAGTGTGTACAATAGAGTAGGTAACTCCCCTTAGCTGAAACTCTGAATTTAAAGAAACTAACCAGAGCTTGAAACATTTCTAAAGCTTGATGAACATAAATATTTTCTCTGAAACATTTATAGTTTTGATTCTTATTCTTATTTAATTTCAGGGATCTATTGTCAGGCAAAGCACCTTAATCAGTTTCTCTGGTAGAAAATTGCAGCAGGAATTTCTAAGCACAGACTCTATAGATTACTGTTTCTGTTTTTAAATATAAGGTGCTACAGTTTGAAAAAATTTTCCCCACATGTCCATATACTAGAAGCTTTGTCTCCAGGATAGTAATACTGGGAGACAGAAAGACCTCGAGAGGTAGGGGTTGGTAAAAAGACCATAGGTCCTTTGGGGCACTGCCCTCCAAAGACATTATCAGTCTTCTAGAGAAAGTTCTTTTGAAAGTGGGTTATTATAAGAGTCAAGTCTGATCCCCAAATCATTGTTTGGTTCTCTGCTTCAACATGTGATTGTTTACTCCTGAATGTGCCTCTTTGCCACTGCAATGTGTCATGACATGACCTCAGGCCAAGGCAGCTCGGTTCTCACTAGAGTGTCCGCAGTGTTTTTCTCTTAGTACTCACTCAGCAAACTAAATAAACCTCTTTATAATTTTATCCTACCTCATATATTGAGATATAGTGATGAAAAACTGGTTAATACAGAAAACTTACACTAAATCCTGAGGTCATTATCATAAACATGCCCAAAGATACTGATCCAACTTTGGAAGTGTATTTCTGACACAGGTTGTAAGAGTCTGGAGGAGAGGTCTAAAATAAGCTTAGACTTCTAAAAACAGAGTTTTAATAATGACCCTGGTGAAGGCTCAAGACATGATTGGAAAGAACCAGTCACAGATATAAATGAAAATAGACTTGAAAACAGAGAAAAAAAGCCAGGTTTACTACTGTATGCTAAAGAATTTGAGTACACCATGTCCTTACTCTAATATACTATACAAATGAATATATTTATTTGTCAAAAATTAAAATGACAAAGGCTTCAGGACAACTTTTGATTCTGTGTATTCGAAATAACAAAAAAAAAAACTACTCTAAAAATTTAGGTATACAAATATACAATAAAATATGTTTTGTTTCAGTACTCCACTTTGTAACTTGGATATAGAAATAAATGAAAGAAATGGAAAATATAACTAGTTTGACATGTACTTCACAAAGGAAGATGTGTTTTACAGTACTTTAAGATTAGTAAGACATTTACTGGTATATGCCAAAATCAGATGGACTCTATTTAAAACTTGTGTTTTCCACACATAGTCATACCTAGATCTGTATTTACTGCTGTGATAGGGAACTTCGAACTTTATATGTGTAGCATTTGCTCCTTCATTGCAGGTCTTTGCTTGTTTTCACACAGGAGCATCTTTCTCTGTAGTCTAGGATGGTCCTGAACTCATATTATGTAGTCTAGGCTAACCTTGATCTCACAGCAATCCTTCTGCCTCAGCCTGCCAATTCCTGGGATTATAGGCATATAACCAACCACATGTTGCTTAATGCGGTGCTCAGGGAATGGAACTGAGGACCTTCTAGTCAAGAGCTCTAATCATTGTGCTATTCCTCCAACCTACTGCATTTCAACAAGTAATCAAGTTTCCTCTCTTCAATCTCATAAATCTAGTAATGAAAGTCTCTATTTTTCAACCTCTTAGTAGGCTAAGTATAGCCATGTGACTAATGAAATGGAACAGAAATGTGGGGGAGTTGCTATTAGGTGACAGTTTCAAGGGAACAAACTCAAAATCCATTTGCTTTTCCTTTGTGTGATTTTCTCCTTGCAGTTAACTTCCTGCTTCTGATTGCTGCATCCACAAGTCACATTGGATGGTGAAGTTTTTTATAGCATCTCTGTGCACTGTGTGGTAGAGGGGGTCTGGATTTCTGATAAACACTTTGACTCTGCCAATTCCACCTCTAAGTATCTGAGAGTATTTTTAGCAAGAATTAAATGTGTTTCTATCTTGTTTAATCTACGAGTGTGTTCATTTTTGTTTGTTACTTTAGGTGAACTTTTTCTTAACAGATATTCCTACCAAGGTAAGTTTATGCTGGGGTATTTTTATATTTCTAAAAGTGCAATTTATCTTTAGTCTTTCATGAGCACTTTACAGCTGCTCTGGGAACTGGTGATTCTTCTTCTGAACACTTCAACAATTGGCCATTTTTAATACTTCTCTTCATGATTATTTTCTGGTTTTTGTAAACTAGTGAAGGAAAATATACAACCTAAAATGTGTCCTTAAAATCATCACACAGTTCAATACATTTTCAGAAGTAAGTGTATGAAGTGGAATTTCTGTATCACGAAATAGAAAAGTGCCTATTTTCAGTAACAATGTCTAATGATGGCCTAAAGTGAATACATCATCCACTTCTCAGTGTAGCTTTTAAGTTCTGCCATGTGAGACTATTCATTGTGCCACACCTGTAGGAAAGAAATGACTTAGCTTACATTTGTGTTTCCTGTTATCATCTATTCAAGAAGAGTCCGTGATGTTTATCTGTTCATCTTTCTAATCTACCACAATGAAGATACTCAGGAAATATTTATTATCATCATCACTCTGTTACCCGGACAATGTGAATTAAACTGCTAAGCAAAATGGCAATGTTTATAAGTTAAATGAAGTCATTTTCTTGATGCACAGAATATTTAATATATGCTGATTACACAGAGATATTTCAGGTATGAAAACAGACATTGCCCCTTCTTACAAATGGGTTTATAACATTATCAAACAGTTCCTGTCAGTGTCCTGGTTAGAGGATCTTGTGATGCAGCACAGATGCTAAACAAATGGATATTGCAAATACTAGGAAAACTGATTTTAAGATGAGGACATTTCTACATATAGCAAAAGGTAAAGGAGAATCTCTCATAACATAAACCACACTTAGTCTTAATTTTAACTGACCTCAAGTTGTTATAACTGTCACTGGCAACTTTCAATGGTTTACTTCTGTTCTCCACACTTGTGGTGACTTTGCACTTACCTACCTTCTTTGACCTTCAACACTTCTTTCTTTACGGATGCTGTAAATAAATGGCTATAGGGTGATGTCATAGCCTTCTGCAGTATGCATTAGGGGTATGTACTAAGGAGGGATTAGTGCTATGTGGAGTAAGCGCATTTATCTAGCAAGAAAGAATTTGGATCAAAAATGGAAGAGGTGAACCTTAACAATCAAGTTTAGCAGGTCTCAAGTAGAGATCCATATCACTTCCAGGCTGGAAATTTAGAATCAAAGACAACGTAATCTCTGGGGAGTCATGCCATGAGCGGTGAGGACTTAAGGGAAAGGGAGTACAGATAAAAGCTGAGTTGTTTCAGAAGCTACCCTCGAAATCCAGGACAGGGAGAAGAGATACAGCACCACACAGATATTTCTTCTTTTCATGAAAATATTCCATGGAGGCAGGGAATCTTAGATATCTATGACACCAGGCTGAATAATTTTATAGCTCTCTGCATGACTCCTTGACCTTGAAATGAGAAGAATTAAGAAAAGGAGAAGGAAGACGAAGAATGTATAGACTGCTAAGTATTTATTTTAATAAAATGAATTTCATATAGTTTTTTCTCAAATAATGTGTGATATGCTAGAAGAGATAGATCTTTATATAACAACAAATAGTACCATTGAATGTTTCATATTAATATGGTAAGTGGTAGCCTGATGAAAAGAAAAGAATGGAAGGACCAGATTCAAACAAACCTGAATGTCAATGCTGACAGTGCCAATTTTTTATTCAATTTTTATCAAATGGAAAGACTTCCAGTAATCTCACATGGATTTGTTATGATTTAAGATAGCAATTTATGGGGTCAGATATATAATGTTAATAAAACTTGGTATTGTTTTTCTCTTGTCATCATTAGTATTGTTCTATGCTAGTCACTATGCCGGTAGAAGTTGTTCTGCATATTTAGGTATCTTTATCATCTGAGCACTCCTATGAGGCAGATATCCTTATGAGCTAATTTATTTACAGGCATGTCTTGCCTAGGAATACTTTTCTCAATGAAAACATGCCAAAGTCATTCTTTAATGATAATAAAGCTAGAAACACTTATTACCTGCAAAATCAGAACCATTGTACACATTGCATTTTATTTGTGTTTGTGGCGATATTAGTGTAAAGGAAGTTATCATGCTGCCAGTCCTGTAAATGTAAAGTGCACCTAATTATGTTCAGTATGTAATATGTGATGATAATAATAAATATGTTACAGGTTAGTGTGTGTTCCTCCTATTTACTGGAAAATGGTATGTTGTATTTGTCTAAAAGAAGCCTCACACACTTGGAGTTCAAGTGCCTCATGATTACATTATTTTCTCTTGTACTTGATTCAGTCTTGCATTGTTCATCATGTCTCTAGTACTAACATCTATACGTGTGTGTGTGTGTGTGTGTGTGTGTGTGTGTGTGTGTGTGCGTGTTAGTTTTCTTCCACTGGGACAAGCTACCTGGGGATTATTAGTTCCCTGGGCTGCAGGCCATGATTAGCTCACTCCACTGCTTTTAGTTCTGTATCAAGTCAAGCACATGATGTCAGAAGAATACGGAGAAAATGGAGAAGTGAAGTTGCTCAACTCACGTCAAAGGGGTGGGGAGAGAAACAGAAACAGAAGAGCTGGGGGACCAGATGTAGTCTCCAGTTCGTGCACTGCGACTGCTCCTCTCCTCTCATTAGGGCCCACTGCCCAAGTTTCTCTCACCTTTTCATAATGAATTGTGAATCTATCAACAGATCAATCCACGGAAAAATTTAGAGTCTTTATGATCCAATCACTTTTCCAAAACCCAACTCCAAACACATGAGCATTTTAGGTAAATCAAAACAAATAAACAAACAAAATCCACGTCCTTAGGTCTGTAGGAGGCCATACATTGAGGTTAGTTTAAGTTCAATCCATCATGTTTGCAAAGCATCAAAATGGCCAAACAACGTGTTATCTGTGGCTGCACAGGACAGGAGGGGATAAAAGAGAAATGAATCACAAAAGGTTTCGAAACTAGCCTACAGTCTCCTACCTTGGGAATACAGAGTATTTGAAATTTAAATACAGAAACTTTTTAACTTGATGAAATCCCATTTGTTGATTCTAGGAGTTATTTGTTTTATGTTAGGTATCCTATTAGGAAAGTCCTTGTCTACACTAATTTTTTTTAGATTTTGCATATTTTATGTTCCAGAAACTTCTGTGCTTCAGTTTTGATATCTAGGTCTTTGATCCACTTTCATTTGATTTTGGTGAACAGTGACAGGTGTCTAGATTCATTCTTCTGCGTGTGGATATCCAATTTTTTAGGCACCATTTGTTGAAGAGGCTAACCTTTTCCTAGTGCATGCTTTCAGCAAATGTATTGAAGATTAGGCAGCTGAGGGTACTTGAGTTTGTCTCTGGATCCTCCATTTTGTTAAATTGGTCAAGCTGTCTGTTTGTATACCAATGTCATATAGTTTTTATAACTGTTGCTTTGTAATGTAGCTTGATGTCTGTAATCACAATGCCACCTGCATTTGTCATATTACTCATGATTACTTTGATTATTCTAGGTCTCTTTTGGTTACTTATGAGTTTAAGGATTGGTTTTTTTTTCAGTTTTGTGAAAAAAGTTGTTGGTATTTTGATAGGCATTACATTGAATCTGTATATCAGTTTTGATCATGTAGTTATCTTGACTATATTAATTCTACCTAGCCAAGAAAAGGAATGTCTTTCAATTTTATGTTGATGTCCTTTTCAATTTCTTTCCTGAGTACAATATGCTTTTCTTTTCAGAGATCCTTCACTCCCTTGATTAAGGTTTACTCCTACATATTTAATTTTTTGATAGGCTATTGAGAATGGAATTATTCTTCTGAGACCTTTGTCTATGAGTTCATTATTAGTGTAGAGGAATTCTATTGATTTTCTGCTTTTTTTGTATTGATTTTGTATCCTGCAATTTGGCTGAATTTGTTCATTATTTCTAAAGGATAAATGTGGATTTTTGAAAGGTCTTCTGTGTAGATAACTATCTATAGATAAGGATAGTTGGACTTCCTCCTTTCCCTTGGTATTCCTTCTACTTCATTCTCTTGTCTGATTGGTCTGGTAAGGGTTTTGAAGAATGTGCTGAATGGGAGTGGTGAAAGTGGACAGCCTTTTCATATTCCTGATTTAAGGGGAATGCTTTCAATTTCACCCCCATTTACTATGATATTTGCGACAGGTTTGGCATATATGACTTCTATCAGTCTAAGGTAAGGTCATTCCATACCTAATTTCCTCAGGGTTCTTATCATGGATGGGTGTTAAATTCTGTCAAAGGCCTTTTCTCATGTCATTAGTGCGTTGTAGTTTAACAAATATATATATATATATATATATATATATATATATATATATATATATATTCAGTGAGAATTGATACGTGTGTCACATAGTTTCTTTATTTGTAAGAAACCAGACCTAAAATATCATAAACAAAGGGAATTAAAAATAATCACAAGTAATTAACTGAATTAAAGAAAGGTCAGTTGCTGAGATGACAGTAGGACAATTAGGTTTTGAAGCCAGAGCATCATTAGACATCGCTCTCGCTCGCTCTTTCTCATCTTTGTATCCTCTGTGTATTAATCTCTTGATCACGTCTCAACTTCAGCCAATGTCTAGCCAGAGTTTATACCTTTACTGCATAGTTATCGGAGAGGAACTCACACCTCTTTCTCTAAAGGTTCTATTTGAATGACACCAGAAAGGACTGTGATTTGGCCAGGATTGGGTTAATATGTTCATTCTATGACAATGTGAAAACAGATTTGTGTCTAAAGAAGAGTGGAAAGAAAGAGCACAGCACATAAGGTTACTAGATTCTGGGACACATGTCTCCTTATAGAGGGTCAGCAGAATACATGTGTTTAGTGAGAGGAAGGCAGAGACCTTCAGGATGGCATTGACTACCTGAAAGTTATGCAAGCTTCATTTTATTCTATCATGTAACTTTTAAAAATTTCATTATGTTATTAATTGTATAGTTTTATTTTACACTTTTGGGAAGCCTTCTGTAATATATATTCCTTATAGATAGATAAGAGTTTTAAAATACTTTGTAAGGAAAAGAAGTCTCAATTCTTCAAAGAATAAAGGTTATCTGAAAGATTTTCTTGATTATTTTTATCTTTTAAAAAGATACACATTATGTGGTAATTGTTCTTTTAACTACTGACGCAATTAATGCCTAATGCAAGAGAAATATAATTTATAGTTTTATTTGGCGTGTACTTAGGCACCTGCATAGCAATTACTGGTGTGACATTTTTCTCTGCACTATAAAGCATCACACATCCTCCCTTTCATCAGTTTAAAATTGAAGCAAAGAGGTTCACTCCTAGGGGAGTACCTGCCCTGATCTTATCTGATGGAATGAAAACATGATTTGCCTTCCTGACACTATAAATTATGCTTTCCCTGCTCCAGGACCCTTGTGCAATAGAAATCTGCACGATATCTGTGACTCCTTACCTGTAGAGGGAGGTCTTTTTTTTATATAATACTTAAATAGAAAATCTTTTTTCTCTCTCTTTTTATTTCACCTCAAATTATATGGCAATTGCACACCACAAAGGAGCATTTCTTGTGTAATACACGGTGGAATGCTTCTCCCTATTGTAATAACTAACATAAGTATATGATTCAAACATGGAGTAAATATCAAAACTAAAGTTGAATGGGACTATATCAGTTTCTTTCTCTGAAACAAGTAGTTAAATGTCTGTCTTGGGAGAACTTTTTCTTAAACTTTTTTTTTTTTTCTGTTTAGAATGAATTGGAAACGCAAACAGCCAATAACTGTCACTGCCTTCAAAGTTAAAGTGAAATCCTTGTTTGTGTCGTCTCAGTAGACATTTTCATGCCAAAGGTTATTTCTCCACACTTCTTGTTATACTCAACGACCTCAAATTCTTTTGGATGAAGTTCTGCTACGGTGTCTGGTTTTTCCCTTAACTGATAGCATTCAACTTCTCATATTTTTTAAAAAACTTTTTTCCCCTGCCTTTCTGTAATGTAACTAGTTTTTTTTTATTATTATTTTCTTGTGGTAGTCCTTTTTTTATACAGACCTACAAGAAATAAAATCAAATTTCTTATACACCTCAAAATACTTTCCTATCAAGCTGCTCTTGAGAAACCTATTTTTCGTGACACAATTGCAGAATAAACCTATGGTTAATACCTTATTTACACAAACTGAAAACTGTTATATCTGTTTAGCGACCTTGAAACTGTATTGTGCTCAGTGCCCTTTTTATAACCTTAATTACTGGGGAATACAGAGCTTTAAAGAAAGACTAACATTTCACTTTAACATCCACAATAATCTATTATAAAGCCAGCTAAGCCAGTCCCCAAATACAGAGAAATGTTATTACATGCTCAGCTAGCTGTCAAGGGGCCATGAGTCAGTGGCTTACAGTTATCAAAAGTAACAAGGTTGTTCAGAATTTTCTCCAACAAAGCCAGCCAGCTTATGGAAGGATTAAGCTCCCTTTGATTAGAACAACTGGAACATGTCCTACCCCTTTAATTAGCATTCCCTTTTGCTTGGTGGAGGCTGGTAATTTGACACTCACATTAGGCCTCTCAAGAACCCACTTGGTATTGTGTCCCACTCACAGTGTGTACTTTTGCATCAACTAAAATTTGAGCTGCTGAAGGATTTATGTTCAAAACCCTGTAAAATCTCAAGGGCACTGTGCCTCTAATAGACAAAATGTAATAACACTCCAATATAATATGTGGCAGGAGACTTGGTTAGCCTTTAGGCATCGTATATCACCCTCAGGCCGAGCTCTTCTTGCTTCCTATCTTCTGGAACAAAAAGTTTTATGTCAGATTTATTGATATTTTAAAGGTTTATATTTTAATTCGTACCTTAAGGCAATTCAGGGAGAAGACCTCTACGTATGCTGCAAGATTACTTAGCTGGTGAGTAAATAAAAAAATTCTGTGACCAGACTATACAAGGGAGGGCTGGGTCTGGGGGAAGGAAAGAGGAAAGAGGGTGCCTGCTGCTGTTTCTCAAGGAGCACAAAATTTACCTGAAAACGAATCATGGCAGAGAAATCTTCCTTCCCTACTTTACAGGCTCTCTCGACATTCATCATTCTATGTCCAGATACTCATTTCCTTTGCTTCATGTTTTACATACATTCCTGTTTATTTTTTTTTCTCTGTCCTCATAAACCTTTCTCCCTTTGGATGGGTCAATAATGAATAGATTTTCCATAGTAAAAACTTGCCTGTTTTTTCTCTTTCAGTTGTATGTAACAAAAATAGTAAAAGAATTTTTTTTGCGGGGAATGAGATTTGTGCTACTTCGTGTGGTTGTCAATAGGACTTTCAAGGAGAAATGTTAATATAATGAAATAGGAATGAAACAATGAAATTGCTAAGAGATCTAATTTAAATGCTTTATTGAATACATTCATTCCTATAACAGCATAAGCATCACATTTTCTTCACTTATAAAGAAATGGTACATATTTTACTTCAAAGCTATACAATTCAGGTTTAAATTTTAGTTTTTTTAAATAATTGTAAGAGAATCATGTCAGTGAAAGATTCTTGTATGGTTTAGTTTTTCAAACATTTGCCTAAATATTCCTGTGCCTAAATTGTATGCTCACCTATTCATACAAACACCTATGAGATGCCATAATGGTGAAAGGCCTAGAAGATCCTAGGGAAGCCAAATTATATTCCTGCCTGTCCCCAAATAACAGGTAGTATAATGGTAACTTTGATGAGAGATGTCTTACCGATTCACAACCCAAATATAATTTTCATAGTTCCCACTTTAATTGCCAGCCATGCATTTGTTTGGACTTCCATGTTTTTGTTTGTTTTCTTCTGTTTGTGGTATTTCAAAAGAATGTGTTTGGGAGGAGATTAGGAGACTTGCTTTTGTTTTTACTTTTCTAATTAAAATGAATGAACATGGCTAGGTTTTTCTGAGAACTTAATTCTCCCCATGAGGTCAAGATAAATTCTCAAGTTCTGGGAAAGGAGATGGGTTTGAAGATTTGAGAAGAGTATAGGAAGTTGGAAATGGAGATTGAAGACAGCGGGGAAGGGACTGGCTGGGGAGAGAGCAAGACGCCGCCTCTCCGCACTGACATACTGGTCATTCCTGCTTAGATTTCCATCTCTGAGCTCTCATGGTGACATATATAACAAAGAAAGACTGGTTGAGAATTAGGAATTTCCCAGTCATATGTATTGAGCAGAAAAGTTAGTATTATATAAGAAATAAATTTATTCAAGAAAACACTAAGAGCTTGATTATTTTTCAATAATAAAATCTAAAATTATTTTCTAGCAAGCATTCTTTTTGGTATTTGAACAGTGTATGGAATACATCCCGGGACTGACAAATAAGTGAATGTTCAAGTTTTAAAAATTACAGCAAAAGGGACATTGCCATCCATTCTTCACAAAATACACCCCTTTCCTCTCTGCATATGTATCTCATTATTCTCACCACTGTATAAAGCAGTTCTGGGAAACTTTAAAGTTGTTATGGCTGTCTCAATATGCTGAATTCATTTAAATGTTTACCACTCGTGCTTATTTTGATTTGGGGGGAAGACTCAGAAGTCATATGGTACCAGATTCATAAAAAAAAACACAAGTAGAGAATGTTGTAATATTTTTACAAACACTCCTTCTGTTAGAGGGCATGTGGCCACAACGTTCTTCATTCATTCCTATATATAATACTTTGGTAGGCATAGGCATTAATAGCAAAGTGTCTTTTATGATTATATATATTTTAAATTTACACATCCATTTTAAATTTTAATCGCAATCTCATATAACCTGTTATATTTCATTTTTTTTCTTCAGTCTCCTCTCAAGATTAATCTCAGAAGAGCAGGCATACAATTCCTTTAAATTCTAGATTCAATAAAGTTTTCTTACAAGTTTGTTTGGTTTTTGTTTTTTCCCCATTTTATTGATACATACAAGTGTGAAATTTAGAGTTTACATTGATCTTGAGTATTTTTTGCACATACATATCTTGGCAAGGTTACAAGACCTTCCCCTGTCTCCTTATGACCCTTCCTCTTCCAATCTCCCTACCCCATTGTTTTCCACTTTAAGTACTATGAGATAATTGTGATCTAGGTATCTCTGAGAAACCATTCAGCATTTCACCTTCTGCTCCTGACTCACTTCTAAGCATGATGGTCTCAAGTTTCCTCCATTTGCCTGCAAAAGCCTCCACAATGATGGACTTTATTGATGCATAGTATTCCATTGTGTATAAATATCACAATTTGTGTATCCATTGGCCTGTTGACGGGTATTTCGGTATGTTCCACATTTTAACTATTGTTAGTTGTGCTGCTGTGAACATGGGTATGCATGTATCTCTGTTATGTGTTTTTAACTCTTTCAGGGATATTTCCAGGAGTGGTGTGGCTGGATCGAAGGGGATATTTATTTCTAAACTTTTGAGATACTTTCATAATGCTTTTCATTTGTTTTTAATCTCTATTACAAAACGAAGCCAGCCATCTACCAACAACAGTTCTTTTAAAAATCTATTGCCTGCATTTAGAACTACTAGATGTGTTATCCTGAAATTATTTTCAACTTTCCTGGCCATGTGCCTTTGAAGACTATATAATCTGAGTATTAACATGTGGAGGAATTTAATGGAGCTGAAGAAAAAATGTTCTTTAGTCAACAAAGTCACTTGTTTTACACTCTTATCTTGTTCACACAATATGTTAAGCTCCTTATAATGAGACAAATAAGCTAGAATGAAATTTTAGATCTGATTGGTGTGTTTAAGATAACATTTAAAACTTTTTTGAGATGGAAGATATTATCAATGAGCATCCACCATTCAGTTTATATACTTTTCATTTCTTTTATGATATTTAGCATGCAGATTCATTTATTTATATCACTTGCCTCTTTAAGCAACAAGGCTTGAAAACACTACTTAAGACCAAATCTACCTTGTTACGTTAGAGCCATGTGAGAATGATGACAGTGAAGACCTCCTTTCCAACTTAGTTGAGTGTGTGCACGATAATTTTTTATTTAGAATAAGTGACAAGATAGCTTTACAGTTAAGGAAACGAGGTTCTTGAGTCTAGAATATTAGCATAGTTCTTAAGGACAAAACTTTTGTTTAAATCCATTGAAGTCCAGTTTTAGTGCTCATGACATTAACCTCAGGTGTAGTATACACCTCAGTTTTATTTCACATGAAAATTTCCAGGATTTAAAAAAAAAATCAACCTAGTACAAAGATCTATTAAAATATTTTAACTGTCTCCGAAAGTCTTAAGTAGAAACCAATTAATCTTATTCTTAGATCAGTCTATGAAATAAATATTAATAATGCAGGCATTGTGTCAATTATTCTTAAACAGAGCAAGAAATGTTAGATAAATACTTTTGAAATCTAATTGAAAGTAACCTATTAGATTTTAATTTCATAATCATTACGGAATCATATTGCAGATTTTTTAATCTAGTCCCACGTATAGGATTAGATTATACATTTTTAAGAAGCTATTATCTTTCTTTGGCTCAGATTTTATCACTTATAAGAATCACTTTATATATTAAGCACTTTTAAATACATATTTGTAAATATTCTACAGGTGAATAGTTTAAATTGATTTTATGCCATTATGTTAGTTTGTTGGTCTAAGATTCACAAATATCAGCACCTCAGGTTGAGGAAGCGTAGTCCCTGATTGCTGGCAAAAAGGAAGGTGGAGATTTTGGGACAGCACAATATATGAACATTCTACATTTGTTTTCTATATCTATCTTCTAAGCATCATTGAAAGCACTGCTATTTGATTTCTATAAAAATGTTGCTGACAAAAATTCAATGAATTCATTATTTTTGTCCCTTGCTGATGACAATTTCTATACCCAAACTGTTTAAATTTGCTTTTACACCTGCTTTGTCATGATAATGCAGCTGCAGAGAACAATGATATGGGTGATGATGTATCAGGCACAGCAGTTTTATTTTTTATTCATTTCCTAAAATTTATATTAATTAATATATGGAAGATATATTTCATAAAATTCTGGACTGTTTGTAAGAGTATAGTTATTAATTTCAAATGAAACCTTTTTAAAATTCTACTGTAATCACATTTTAAATTATTTATCTCAAGAAAAAATCTACAATCTCTTCATGTTCAAATTCTCATCTATAAATGATAGGAAAATATTGGTATTTTTAATGAGATAATATAAGCAAAATAATCTCATAGTACAGACCCATAAATACTCTCTGCTGGTGGGCTATGTGTTCTTAAGGTAAGTAAGGCACAGAACATATGAATTTATGCACCTCAGGGTAGTAATGAATTAATTTGGGGAAAAGTAGAAAGCTAAATTTACAAAAGGCAATGAATAATCATTGATTATCAACTACATGCAATGGCTTTGATTCTTTAAATGCACCTTCTTCATTCATGACACCTGTCGTATAGAGTATTAACGACAATTTACTGAAGGACAAAGCTGAAACCTTTTTTGCCTCTCACATCACACGTGAAATTGGCAATCATAGCGTACTGGATTCCTATCTTCTGTACTTTCAGTTAAAAAGTTAATTTTCTTGTGCCTCTAATTTTATAAACATTCTCCCCACAAACAAAATAGCTGCAACAGGAGAAAAAAAAAATTTGTTTCCAACTCAACCCCATAAAAGAATAACATTCCCAAATTGTTATTTCAAAAAAATTTATATATTTTCCTTTCCTTTGTTGTTGAGGTAAATATGTCACGAATCTAGATGTAATTTTTATTCATGTCTCCAAGGACCCTAACCTGGTGACTTAGAAAACTTCTTCTAAGAAACTATAATAACATAAATATTTCTGAAATAAATGTCCCCAAATAATAACATTACTGGAAACATTTCTGAGACCCACCACCTCTTGAATGTTCTTAGAAATTATTTTTTTAAAAAGCCAGCAATACATATTCAGCATTGCCACCATATAACATCAAAGAGACTTTCAGTCTTAGCTACTGCATGTAAAGAGTTGGGAGGTTTTCACTTCTATCCTTACAAACTGAAAATCAATAATTTTTCTTTGACCTGTTTTTATTTGAGGTAGCAAAGCAAATTGACACACTGAAATCTAAAGAAAAAGAAAAATCCATAAAGTCAGAGTCAAGATCTGCGTAACTCGAGTAGAAATTGCAGAAGTCTTGTACTTGTTAGGACCACTCAAAGGTATTTTTGGAAAAAAAAAAAAAAGAACATGAGAGACGGAAGGTGCACTAGTGTGAGAGCGATGAATTTCCGGTGCCCTAGACTCCAGGGTGGCACACATTCGTAAGAGTCACCATAGAATCCCAACCTGATTCTCACGAGCGTTATTGTGCCACGGGAGAGTAAATGCTGTTACACACCCGCCGAGGCCTCTGTTAGTTGTCGCAGGGAGATATAGCTATGAAAAAGAACGCTTACTCTATTGGGGAAAGAATTTTGCAGCCCTTTGTTCCACTTCAGCCTTGTCTTTTCACCTTCCTCAACTAAAGGTGAAAAGTCAACATAAATCAAGGAATCAAAGGCATAGTTTCCCCTATCTGTGAAAGAACATGAGACTAGGGGCAGACTAAGAGTATAAGATTCCTTCCTGAGAAACACGTGATGATGTCCTCTTGTATGGTGCTATTATAACAAAATACCTGAAATCACTAACTTTGTATATACAAAGTTTGTTTAGCCTAGAGTTTGGGAGATTGAATGACAATTTCAGAGGATCCCATTTACCTGGCTTCTGGTACTGGAGATGCAATAACAAAGGACTATATGTAGGAGCAAATTGTCACATCTTGAACTAGATTACTGAAAGAAAAATGCACAACTCAACAATCCCCTCTGATATAATTCCTCCAATTACCTCATTGTCTCCCTTTCACTGCTGAAAAGTCTGTAGCTTCTGCCATTACAGCCAACACAGGGACCAAGATGCTTTGCACACAGACTTTCAAGAAATACTATTAGCAGAGACTGAAGAAAGAAAGTCTACTAAAATACTGATATTCAATTTGATGATCATATCTCCTGGACATCAAAATATTATAACAATGAGGATCTCAAACATGAACACTATGTCAACCAGGCTCCAACAAAAATGAAAGTACACTGAAGATGAACATCTGCAAGACACAGGAACTCTCAAGTGAGTCTTAGAAAAGTTCAAATACATTTGGGTTAACAAAAATAGAAAATATACAGAATCCTGCAGCTCTTGATGCTTCTAGCTATGATAAACTTTCTTAAATTGAAAAACAAACAAAAACCAAGTCAGAACACAAGATTCAATAACTGCAAAAACAATAAAATGCTTTCTATTTGTATACTTAAAATGCAAGAACTTGAAAATGAGAATGGAGTGGAAGAACCATTTGTGAACATAATAGCTAAGAAATCTTCCAGATTCAGGCTTCTTAATGGAAAACAAATGACAGATTTAGGACCTTCTGTGAACACTATAGTGAATTTTAAATGAAGAAAATGAAAGAGAATGAATATGATTTTTTAGAAAGGAGAGCTCAAATTTCTAATCATGGTATTTTAGGGGAAAAAAGGACAGTTTTCAAACACAAATGAATGAAAAGCATGGCCACTGAAAGGATTGCAGTTAATTTAAAGGGATTAGGGAATGCCAAATGAATCTGTAGGGCAATGATTTCAGTGTGAGTGATTGATGTGTGGGCCAGCAAATGAGGAAAGAGGACCAAACCTAGTTGGGGATGACCCAAACAATGTACTGGCTTTTGCCATTGTGTCTAGACGTTGACTCACTCCTGTCTTCACCTTGTCAATTCTATCGCAGATTTGATCCAGGCTTCAGGTCATTGCTATGCCCTTGGAAGTTGACTTTTGGTGCAGACTTCCACCAGCTATACTACAGTCTTGGATGGTGTTTTATTTCATGTCTAAGCGACTATTGGACAGTCCACCTCTTGCAACTATAGGCAGACAGTTGTGACTCTCTCTTCAGGCCTCGTAAGCCCTCCCAACAAATTTATACTCACACACACGCACACACACACACAAACGCATAGGCACAAGCACAGACACAGGCACACACACACGCATAGACACAGGCACACATACATACTAACACACAATCACCATTAAGTCTGTTTCTCCCAAAACTCTAACCAATACGTGTGGTATGGCATCAATATTAATCCTTCAGGATAAACTGAAAAGCTAATTATGAAATACTATGAACAATTTTGTGCTTAAAAATTAACATCTTAGTGCCATGAAGCTATTATTTCACAGATATAAATGGCCAGACTTGTGGTTTGAATCTGAAATATTTTTGTGTGAGATTACTGAGTAAGTGGGCTGGAAAAATACACTTTTGCCTCAGCTTCTCCCTAATACCTGATTCTTCTTTTTGAAACTCAATGAGTAGCAGTTCTCTGCCAGACACTTTCCACCATTTTCAGGTGCTATGAATGGACTGAGGTCTTCTGAAATTCTCAAATAAAGTAAGTCTTTCTTCCCTTAATTTGCAGGTGCTATGTATTGGGGTCCAGCAAAAAGAAAGTGAATGGGACAAAACTGACACAAGAGAAGTGAAACCCTTGTTGTGACGTTCCCTGGCAATGTGATTTAGAAACCTTTGGAACTGGCTCAGGGAGGTGGGGCTGGGAGGAGCTTAGAAATATTTGGAAAGAGCCTAAAGTAGAGTGATGTTAGCCAGACGTGAATCAATAGTTCTCCCCCTGGCCTGAGGCTGCCTAAAAGTGAAATCTGGCAGGGGAAATTTCAAAGGTACTCCTTATGACTTTTAGCCAGTTCTATGCAGAGAATCAAAAATTGCAAAGATGGAAACATATGTAGAAAGTTTTCAATTTTGCCAGAATCAAAGTGACTGCAAAGCTGAGGCAAAAGAACACAGAGGTGTTGAAGAGGTTAGCGCTTGGAATCAGCACTATAGGAAGGCCTCCTTGAGAACATCTGAGTATTCAGCAAGAAACCCATTCTCTTCCCGCAGCACATGAGTGCAAAGGCAAAAGTTTCACTTTGAAGAGTCTCAGTGCATCCTACAGGGGTACCTACGGAATTCAGTCCTCAAGGACTTCACCCATGTGAGGACCCTGATTCCTTAGTAGGCGTGGCCCAAGGGTAGTAGAGGACTGCTTAAGCTAGTGTCTGACTCCGGCTTTATCTGCTTGGGTGCTGAGTTCACAAACATGCAGAATGCAGTGGTTGTGAGGTCAGGAAAGCTTCCACCCAGATTCCAGTGGCAGGTTACGGAGGGCAAAGAATGCTGGGAAAGGGAAACTGAAGGTGAAGTGGAGAACCCAGAAAAAATGATGTCAGGAATGTAAAGTGTCTGCATACTATGAACGAAGTCAACCTAAAAAAAAGAGCCATGGAAGTTGCAGCCAGAGGCAACGCTAAGGGAGCAGGACCACCCACGGACAGTGCACCTTACTTCTCACCACAGCCTGGCCCAGGTGCTGGTCATGGAGCTACAGGATTGAATGGAACTACTGAATTTAACATTTGCCTCTCAGGTTTTTAATCCTGCCTTGGTCCAGTTGATCTCTGTCCTTTATCCCTCCCTTTTGGAATGGGAATATTTACCCTTCATCATTGTATATTGGAAATGTCCAGCTTTTTCCCAATTTTAAAAGAGGCTCACGGCTAAGTCTCCCTTCAGATTAGGGAGACTTTGGAATTGAACATTATAGCACATGAGTCTTTTGGGGCACAGGAGTGGAATGTTATGATTTGGATCTGGAATGTTCCCTAAGAACCTATATTTGTATGTTGAGGACTATCTACAGATTTCAAGTATTGTGAGGAGATGAAGCCTGGTTGGATGAGGATGGTTCAGTAAGGGCACGGTAGATTATAGAGGGGTGGCCTTGAAGGGTACCCTATTTCCTTAGCTTCTCCTGCAGTGCCTGATCTTTCCTTTTGGGATGCCATGAGAAGTTGTTCTCTGGCAGACACTCCCCATCATTGCCAGGTACCCATGAGACATCCTGAAACTCTGAGCTAAAACAAACTTTCCTCCCTTAAATGTTGGCATCAGGTATTGCGTCCCAGCAGTGAGAACATGACTAAAACAACCAGTTAATTAGAAAAAAAAATGTTAATACTGGAACTGAATATTCCAATATCTACCTAAAAATGGAACCACTAGCTAATACTAATATCCTTTTAGAAGAACGCACCAGAGTAACCAGCTTTATTAGTCCATTTGCCAACCCTTCAAGAACAAACAGTGCTACTTTGTCTCCGTCTTTCCCAGAAATTTAAACCCAGGGAGAAGTTTCTTAATTTAGCAGTGTAACAAGATAGAAACCTATTACAGACAGAACCACAGAAATATAATCTGCATAACTTTGGCAATGGAGTAAGGGCAATTTAATTGAGAGGTTAAAGGGCTTAAACAATTTAACATCCATATGCCAGCAAATGAAACTAGAAACCAACCATATATGTCTGATAATACTTAAATAAAAGTAAATCAAAGACATAAATGTCAAATCTAAACATATTTATTGCAAGAAAACATAAAAAGCATATATGGCCCTGAATCAAAAACAACATGTCAAGTAAAGTAGCTACAGACCAGGCCATTTACAGTAGAAGGTATCTGGCAAGGTTTTTTCTCTTTCAATTACATGGAAAAGTGTCAGAAGTATTGGTGTTTGCTCTTTCCTGAAGTTCTGATAAAATCTGTAGTGAATGTGTCTGATCCTGGACTTTTCATCACTGCAGCTTCGATTTCATTACTGTTTATTGAAAAAATAAATGTTAGGAATTTGTAGGAAAACAGATGTCCTTTGAATGCATTATGCTTGGTGGAGTGAGTCAGACACAGAAAGTGAATTAGTGCCTGTTTTTTCTAATATGGAAAACCTGAAGTATAGGTAAATAAAACAGAAAAATTAAAGTGAATTTAAAAAAAAAACAGGGAAATAGATCTTGTTGGAAGGGAAAGAGAATGTTGGGGTGTAGGAAGGGGATAGGGAAGTAAAAATTATCAAAGTGCAATATGTATATCGATCAACTCCTCAAGCTGACCATATTTTTCTCTATAATAAATGCATACAATTAAAAATTAGATGGGTATTTTTTAATTTATAAAAGTAGAAACAGCCTATTTTGCCTTTTTACTATTAACATAAGAACATAAAAACGTTAACTGTTATACACCCATTCAATAGAACTGAAGTCTTCAAAAGAGAGAGAGGAAGAGAGAGAAAGAGAGAGGAGAAGCAAGCAAGCTGTGAAGTTAGCTAATACAGACTAGTCTTAAATGTGTAGTATTGAGTGAAATGAGCCATTCTGATTTACCCACAAAATATATTATGTTATTTATGTTTCTTCTTGCAAAGCCAACACAAAAGATGGTAAATTTATCAATGCTTATCAGGAATTCAGTCACAGAGCAGTTTTTAGGGACATAAAATTATCCTAAATAATACAGTGACAATGATGCATGACATTTTATGAGATGTATAGAAACTTAGAGCATGAGGAGCGAGTTTTAAGGAATATAAATTTAAACAAATTCATTGATATTGTTGTTCATCTCAGGCTACCATACCAAATGTGACAGAAGGACAGAGTTTCTTTGGAATTCTATGAAATAAGCTGATTACCTGGTGTGGGCGACATGCTCACTGACTGAACCGTGCAGGGCTGGATACGGTTAGAATCTGTAAAACACACAGCAATTGGTGGAAGACACAAAAACCTTTCTGAACTGATACATTTCCTTTGGTCAAGAATACAAGTTAGAAACTCTAAAACCATTCTACCTTCACAGGGAAATTGAACAGTTACACAAATTGAGGGGATGCAGAGGGACTTGGTTTCACACTACTGTGAAGGACAGGTGGACTAGGGTTCATGCTGCTGGCATAAATACCTAGTGATAAACAAGGGGAAAAGAAAAATTTAACCCCTAAGACAATGGATTAGAACTGGAAATATCACAATGCACTCACCTGTGGCTGAATACAGACATGTTATATATTGGAATATTTAGAATGTTTATATACATGTGTATATATATACTTGATAAAGAACTGGGGAAAAATTATATGAGTGTGATTCAGCTCAAAGTGACAGAAAACAATGAAGCATTAGACAAATGAAAAAACCAAAACAGTAGCTTACTGTTAAAGGGTGGTGTGAAAAGAGAACAGGAACCAAATGAAACAGGGGCCAAAGGTCACCGCGGGACCAACGTGAGTGCTCTAGTCAAAGGGAACTTAAATTTAGATTAGATTTTAGATTTTGAGAAAAAAGTCCTGAGGTATACTGACATATGTAACTGATCGAATACATAAATAAACGGGAGAGAAGAAACATCCCATGAAGAATTTTAAGTCACCTATTGAGATACATTACATTCCAGCAAGAGGAGCATAACTTCTCAGGTCTTGAAAGTGAGCTGAACAGAGAAACTTGCTTCTCTAGAATATAATACAGAAAAAGGGATAATAAGGTGATTTTGCACCCGAGAAATCAGACAAGTATAACTTTGGCTAGGTAGTGAAGAGTAATTTCAAAAGTGTTAATTTATTTATGTGAAAACCACTAACAATAACAAATGGCAAATATGGCCTCTCCTCTAAATTTCTTCCCCAGTATCCGTGATCTCAAGCTAATGAAACTATTAGAAATAAGAAAAACCCAAGAAACTTTTATAGCGCGAAGAGTATATTTAGAAATAAAGACTAAATGCAATGTGATATTCTTGAGAAAATTCTGAATTAAAAATATAAACTTAGGGAATAAAAGTCAACAAATCTAAATAAATTGTTTCCTTAGTAAACATGATATATTAATATTGGTTCATTACTAGTGAGCCATGTGTTATACTCATATAAATGTCAGTAGGTGAGCTGGGTGTGACATACACCCTACCGCTTGGTACTATCTTTGCAGGATTTTTTTTGCAGAGAAATGACATAAATTAGAAGTTTCAATAGGATCACAGTAGCTCTCATTTTGAGTGAATGAAACAAAAAAAGGTACATACAAAATATTATTTAAGTGATCCAAATGACAAAATGAGCTAGCTTAGACTAGACTATTGACAATTGTGTGAAAAGTGGCCTATTTTGAACAATTTCTGAGGGAAATCTTACAGAATTTTATGAGGAATTTAAAAAGCAAGTAACAAAATGAATCAAAAAGATTCAACTATTTTTTATGTGTTAATGAATTAAAAATACTCCTCAAAAGGCAAATCATAATAGAGAGAAAGGAATTAGGACTGAAGAGAAAGGAATTAGGATGAGCTATTATGTGCTCAGTTTTAGCAATGTTACATTTGGAAAATTATTATATGTTTATAAATGAGGTAAGGAATAGATGAGTATACAAATTCACAGTGAGGAGGACAAAAGAAGATGTACTTTGGGAGTCCAGGATACAACTTTTTAAAGTACAAGATTGGATAGAAACATTGATAAGCTGGTATGTAGGCATATGATAGAGAGAGAGAGAGAGAGAGAGAGAGAGAGAGAGAGAGAGAGAGAGAGACAAAGAAGGAAAGAGAGAGAGAGAAAGAAAGAGGGAGAGGGAGAGAATTGACAGTTAGGTGGATAAAAAACTAGCAAGTACTTTCTAGATAAATCCAAAATATAGGAGTTTGTTAGATAGAAAATAACCAGCATGTGCAAAGTTGACAGAAAACAGTGGAATTAAAGTCTCCTGGAAGCTAAGTGAGAAATTCCTTAAGGGTGGACAATACAAGCCCCACATAGAAAGTGGCACGTGGGCCAAGTAAGATAAGAACTGAGCAATGAAAACTGGACATAGAATCCATTAGTTTAGCTCTTTGGTAAGTTTAGTAAGAGCAATTTCTTTGTAATGATTTGAAAAAAAAAAAGGCAAAATAAAATCTGGAAAAAACAGAAGAAACTGGAACATCAGATAAATTTCTTTTGACATTTGT
Source organism: Ctenodactylus gundi (assembly GCA_004027205.1). NCBI lineage: Eukaryota > Metazoa > Chordata > Mammalia > Rodentia > Ctenodactylidae > Ctenodactylus > Ctenodactylus gundi. The sequence continues at coordinate 307,548 of PVKB01001551.1, read as the reverse complement.
AGTAAAAAGAGAGAGAGTGGGTTTTCAGCTGAGGAGGAAAATGAGCCAAGACAAAATCTGTGCATGTGTGCGTCTTTAAAGTGGGAGAGAATAAATTTGGCTACTTTATTATTTTTTTTCCTGTTGTTGCTGCAACACATTCCCACAATCAAGGAGGCCTGAAATAACAAGAACTTACTTCCATTCTATTCTAAAGGCCAAAGTCTGAAGTGAAGGCGTGAGCCACGCAACAGACCATGACAGTGCACAGCAGTACATTCAGAGGTTCGGAGCAGAACCCTTCTTGGCTCCTCTGGCCTGTGATGTATGAGGGAGCTGGCCGGCTTCTTTGCCTGTGTCACCCTAGTCACTGCATCGGTAGTCACTTTGTGTTCTTCTCTTTCTGTACGTGCACCTTGAATTCTGTCTTTTTTGAGAAAATAAGCCATTTGATATAAGACCTCTGAGGGCATCCAGGATGACCTCATGGCAAAATAATCATCTTAGCAGTGTTGACAAAGATAATCTTTCCTATAAAGTAATATTCATGGTCTGGATATGTACATTCATCGATTTAAAATGCATACATACATTTCTGGAGGCCATTGTTTGTCTGTGTACACAATCTGATAGGAGGGAAGAACAGAAGACAGAAATAGTGACACAGGAGACAAAGATATTCTAAACCAGTATTCTTGAGAAAGCAGTAGATTAAGAATGAGTCTCTATGTGAAAGAGGAGACCTGCTAGAATATATGACTGGATTAATTGAGTGAGTGACATCTAGTAGAATTTCTCCTATATATTTCTTGAAATTTTTGCAAATTATAGTCAAAGGATTCACTCAGTTTTCCAGAAATAAAGATAAGATTATATTTTTTCAAGAAACTTACTAAGGAAATAAGTGTAGGAGAGATCAATGATGCGAAATATGAAGAAAGAAGTCCTCTCTTGAGACACTTTCAGAAGAAGTTCAATGAAGAAACTCAGATTTGGTGAATTTAAAAAGAGAGAAATGGTGGGAGATAAAAGCGCTGGACAATTTACCCTAAAACTTTTTATAGGATATAAGTGAAAGAACTTTATTTGTAAATGACAATCAGTCCTGCAGAAATATGAATAACCTGCAGAGTCAAGTTTTGAGGAATAAACTAGGAGCCTTCACTTGTTTATTACATCACCATAAAGTGCTGGTTCACCAAGATGACATTAGTTCTAAGGGCCAGAAGGAAGTAAGAAAGGGAACATGACTACTGAATTGGGAAAGACTTTCCCCAAGCAAGATTGGGAAGAAAACTAGAGCTTCCGCTGGCATTACCTCCAGCTAACAGGAGCCTGTAGAGAACATCAAAGGGAATGTTGTTTTACAAAGTGATGACAATCTTAGTGTGGCTGCTTCCCTCTCTTTTCTTCCCACAGACTACTGAAGATCAAACCCAAGGCCTCAGGCACCCTAGGTAAGAACTCCACCTCTGAGGCACCTTTCCAGGAGCTTGAGGGGTCCTGTTCATGCTTGCTGAGGATTGACTGCACAGAAGGTTATTTTAAAAACTCTCTCTCTCTTTGTTTTAGTTATCCATCCACCCATACATCTCTAACTTGGAAAATATGAATGTAGTTCAAGTTCAAAGTATTTTTCATTGAGAAATATGTTTGAATATATTGTAATACAATGTTATTCTCTGTTTATTCCTGCTAATATATTTGTATGGGTATTGTGACCGTTGGAGAGACTATGTCAACTAGAGGAACCACACTCACCTTCACAACTGTACATGCAGGCACCGGGACATGGCGCTATGTGTGGCAGATCTTCACCACTGATTCGCTCCAGTCTTGGCTTGTGCCTGTCTTCCCATAGCTGATCTCTAGTCTCCTATCTTCACTCACCAGTCTTCGCCATTGTTCTCTGAACAACCAAGATCCTCAAAGGACTCTCATCGACTGTCCTGCAGTCCCTGACAGGTGCTCTATCTCGGGGCTGAGCAGCCACCAAACCCTTCAGCTCTCGCATGTGCAGGCCGCCATCTTGAACTATTTCTGTCCTCAGACTTGTAGGCCTTCCAAATAGATACTTTTGTTATAATTCTTGTGAATACTGCCTTTTGTAAGAACACAAACTAATACAGGCATACATATACTTATGTGTACATCAGTATTTGCAAGTAGGCAGTTACACATTGTAAATTATTTGTGGCGTATTTCTATTTTAATCAACTGGGTGGTCATTTAAACTTATCATGCAATAAAATGCACATACTGACCTTTTCAGATCTTGTCAGAGGTTTCTCTTCTTTAACTAGAACATTACCCAATGTCATTAATTCCTCTAAGTATTGCAATTATAGGAAATCATCATCATTGCTGCATGCTCTATTAATTTTGATTCCTCAAGTGTCAATTCCTGTGTTGCTTGAGCTATTCCTCAGTGTTAACTATGAAGTGTTTTCCCGGGTGAGATTTATGTTCACTAGCATTTTCTTTCATTTTCCAGGCTGCCTGTTGGTAAAGACTGGACAGGAAGTCCTGGAGCCTTTGATTAATTTACTAGAAGAATTAAAGAAGGTTGGATAAACATGGGGCAGAGTAGTCACCTTCATAGATGTCATTATCTCCCCTCTTGTTTCTTTAGTGACTTCTCAAGTACAAATTGTATAATTGGCACATTTTGAGCTACAGGTTTCTTCTTCAAAATAATTGTTGTATTCTACATTTGAAAGATTCTTGTCTGCTTATGAAATAACATTTTATTTCTTGTTTTTCAGTGCAATTATATAGTGTTGGATTTGTTCTTGTTATTGTTTTTCTTGTGGTTAGACTGGAAGTTTCATGATGTGTATGTGGGCTTGCCTTATGTTTGTTTAGTCTTTGCCTAGAGCTGGAGATTCTAGTGAAAAAGAAGAAAAAAAAGATTATTTTGCAAAGCTAAAAAGAAAAAAAGGAGACTTTGTAAATTATAAGGAGACATCTTAGAACTTGAGATGCTCTAAAAAAGATTTGAGGGGATGGTTACCACAATCGTCATATGAAACAATTAGTAGAGTTATATCAGCCACTCCCACATCTGTGCCAATGAATTTTTTAGTGAAATTTAGCAGTATTTTACATTTTTAACAAATGTATATTTAAAGAAATGTGCGATAAAAGGGAAATAATGCATTGGTAACCACTTCTAGTCTATATTATGTAAATTGTAGGCAATGCATTGGATAAAGGAAAATTGAGTTCCTTACTTGAAGTAGATATTTTGAAAATATAATCACCAACAGAAGAAAATATGACATTACAGATACAACCTTTTGTTTCTGGACTACTATAGAGCAGCAATGGAAAGCAATTAGGCTGCTCACCTGTCTGAAGCATTGCATATTATATTAATCTAAGAAAGAAATTTCATTACCTAATAAGCCACACTGGGAATATATTTCTAGCACCTGTTACCACTCCAGGAACATCAAAATAATTTAGAGAAGCAAATACATTTAAGGAATTATCATAAGGAAAAGATTTTTAAAATTGTTAACTTTGATAAAAATAATATAAATATGGGAGTGTAAGATTTCTCTTATATAGCTTCAATTTTTCAATGTACAAGAGAACGTAAAAATGCTTATTTGAAAAGTTATAATAAGAACATAATAAATGGTAAGTTCAAAAGTCCACTTATGAAGAGCATATTGAGAAAGGCACAATCAAGATAAAAAATGGGTCTCTGAGAGAAACCAGAAAGGAAAGGAGAAAGAACATTTTTTAAGAGTATTGAATGCGTTGTGTGACAGAGGACTTGCATGCAGTGTGGTGTGTAATGCACAGCATTTTCGAATAACAGGCACAGTTGTGATGAGTTATCATTCTAATGTATCTGCCATTTGGCAGGCTGTGTCTTACTGCGAATGACAGCTTTTGCTATATGAAGATACGGTATAGCGTTTTTGAAAGATTCCTTGACAAGAGAACACTTGCTCCTTTCAAAGCTAAAGACATTTTGAATTAATTGACCCAGGGAGACAATTTTTGTTTTCAGAAAGTATCTCCATTGTTTTAGAAAAAATGCCAATGCTTTTTTCTTTAACTTACAAAGACATGTTTGTAAGAACAGAGTGGAGAAATAAAAGCAAAACTGGGAGTTAAATTACTTCGTGAAAGACAATGCAGTTGCATGAGAGTTTTTTGTTTGTTTGCTTGTTTGTTTGTTTTGTTTTTGTTGTCACTCACCCACCCCCAGGCTGAAGACTGAGCCCAGGGCATTCCTGTTGATGTCCTTTCCAAGATCCCCAGCTCTTCTTTTAGATTTAGTTTGAGACAGATTCTTTCTAAGTCACTAAATGTTTTAGACCGGGCTGCACTTGGGATTCTCCTGTAGCAGCTGCCAGAGTGCTCATGTCATGGGGTGCCCCACCACCCTTGGGTGTTTTGAAAATAGCTGCTGGCATTGAAAGAGTGGAATGGAGGTAAACAGAGAAAAGTTCCAGAAAAGGAATGGAGAGTCAGATCTCATAAAGGACTTAACTAATAATATTGTGTGTTACATAAAGAAGTAATTAGTAAAACGGTGCTAGCCAATATTCAGATTTTTTTTTAAATTCCGTGTGTTTTCCATTATTACACTCAATGATATAATGCATTTAGGTTCTTCTTATTATTTTTTTTGTCACAAAGTCACCAAGATTCATTTGGGCTCAAGATAGAAAGATTCACAGGAAAGTAATCCCTCAGAATTGAGCACCGAGAAATTCCCAGATGAAGGTTATCATTGAGGTAAGAAGTATCTTAGGGAGAGAAAGAAGTAGGGGCTTCAATACGGATGAAAATTTACAAACAGGTAAAGACGTGCAGTCGCTGTAACCAGTGTGAAGGATACAGGAGCAGAGACACCGGGGCCCTGGAAGAGGGGGAATATGCCCACTGACCCAGCTGCTTCTGAGCTGTGTGCCTCCAGTGTATCCTGATGCTGCCTTGTCCTCCTAGGCCCACAGAACTCATGGATACAGGCAAGAGACATCCTGCCACCCATTAAAAGTAGCTGAGCCAAAGGCCTGTGTGAACTTTCCCTTCTTGGCTTGTCGACCCTGCTGAGAACCATCCTCGGCTGACCTCTTGGTGCCACTGAACTTGTAAGCTGGATAGAGAATACAAGAGATTGTTTGGACATCATGCCTAGTGAAGTGAGTCAGAAGCAGAAGGTGAAACATCGAATGCTCTCTCTGATATGAGAGACCCAGATCACAACTCCTATGGAACTTAAGATGAAAGACAAAGTGAAAGAGGGGGTTGGGTGGGGGAGGAGGGAAGGAGGTGTCACCTTGACAAGATAAGTATGTGCACAAAATGCTCAACTCCGTTGTAAACCTTGAATTTTACACGTATACGTATCAATAAACCGGGGCGGGGGAGACAACGTTTGGAGTGGGCACGGTTGTAGAGAGGAGCAGCGGGGTTCCTGAGAGCTGCACATTGTCCTCGTCAGAGCAGCCAGGCTGGAGCAGGCGCACGCAGCTGCCTGAGGGTCCGCAGAGGAAAGAAGACAGAATGAAGAATCCAGGCTGACCTCCGCAATCGATAGAGGAGCCCAGTCTCCTTAATTCAGCCTCACCCTGCTCGCAGGAGAAACAGTTGAGGATGTTTTATTACAGGACAGAGACCAAAATATGTGCTTGGTCACACCTCCCAAGAGCACAGGTGAATCCTCACAGAGCTCTGAGTGCCCAGGGGGCTAGAGGCAGGCTCAGCAGTCAGCCCCTAGGGTTCACATTATTGGTGCCCCGTGTCTTTCTGTGTTGTTTTCACATTTTATCTTTTCCTTCTTTCTTCTTTCTTTTTCTTTGTCTCCTTACAGCTGACACAGACAAACAGCAGACATAAAACTGACATGCAGACACACAGAAACACACACACACACACACACACACACACACACACACACACACACACACACAAGGGAAAACATATACATGGGAAATGGACAAGAATTGATTAGTATTTTACACTTAACTTCCCAAACTGTGCTCTTACCTCCATTCCAAATATGAATAAAACCCTGTGTCTTTTATTACTTTCATTTTCTCTCACCTATGATTTTTCTTCCCTTCTAAATTATTTCCTTTCTTTTCTTCTTTCCTACCCTTTTCTCATCCTCTACCTGCCAGACTACTTGTTGTCAGTACTAAGCTGTTGTCTTCATGAATTATTGAAAGTGAGATTGTGAAATTATAGACAAGTTTTATTATATGATTAGTATATGGTTGGTTCTAAAGATGCTAATAGTTGTTTGCTTCTTGCAATGAAATGATGATAACTGACCTTATTATGCTGAATAGGCTGCAGATATTCCAAACACCCAAACAAACCAAATTATACAGAGGCATAAAGTAACTAAAGAGATTTTCATAGTAGTGACAGGAATTTTCTATCTTCAACCTTCAGCACACACACACACACACACACACACACAGAGAGAGAGAGAGAGAGAGAGAGAGAGAGAGAGAGAGAGAGAGAGAGAGAAACACGTACACAGAGAGAAATATGCCTCCAAAGATGGGATCTCTCCAAAAGCTGATAACATGAACATAAGGGCAGAGGAAGGTACGAGCAACGGAATGATAAAGGGATTAAGATCTTGAAAAGAGCAAAGACAAAACAACTAAGCAAATTCATAAGATTTTCAAAAGACATAAGAGATTTAAATAATTTTAAAATTTAATGAGTAAGATGTTGTGCCAGCTTTAAAAAGACACAAGTAACAAGATGATTGAATTAAACAAGGTTAGTGGTAACTGACCATTTTGATAAGAACTAGAAAATATGGAAATGAATCAAATGCAAATCCATATTATATGAAAATAAATCAAACAGAAATCCATGACATGAAGTCCATATTATGAAAACTAGAAATTTGAGTAATGGACAACATAGAAAGTGGCAGAACTTAAAAACAAGGTTGATGTAAGTAGGAATAGCCTAAAATCAAGAAGACTCTATGACACTGAGCACTAGCACTCACACACAAACTTATATAAAAAACACCCTAACATTACATGAGCAGCCGAAAGGTATTAACTATTAATAAGCGTCGACTATTATGCCACCATTAGCAGTAGGATAGAGATCAGCAGTAACGACATAACCTAAGACTAATCAATTATTGACACGTTATAATAACCAATTAAATTATGCATCTACCCCACACTTAACATTGGAAAGTGTTCTAAACATATTATTTATGAAGGTCCTTACAAACCACACAGTAACTTATTATAAAGTTGTGTTAAAGGCAATACCATGCCATTGTCAAGAATAAAAAAGTAATCTCCATTAGTGTTCTATCCATAACTAAACAGCAATAAAGTCATTAACTCTTAATAAACTTAACTGTATTGCCATATGTCATAAATATTTAACAGTACTATTAAAAATGGTGGAAGTAAGGAAAAAAAAGTACTGAGAATAAAAGAAAATTTGGGAGAAGAAAGGAAAATCAGAACAATGGTTAGGACAGAGACAAGCAAGACACAATTCCCTCTGAAGACAAGAAAGTAAACATACTTAAGCAAAAATGAAACAAAGGAAAAAATCCAAAGAAGAGAATTAAAAAACGTAGTCAAAATAACACAAGAGTCTATAAAGAGCGTGTTCAAAAAGGCAAAAGAACAAAACAAAAGAAAAAATTACATAACAAAACAAAAATGAAAACATAAAAATGAGGACAAGTGCAAAATAACTACAAGGAACCACTGAGAAGGGTTCAAATTTCAGAGGATGGGATTTAGCATTTCATACAAGAAGAGTCTGAAAAACGGAGCAGCTATGTTATTCTCAGACACAACAGATACCAAGCCAAAACAGAGCATAAAACGCCAAGATTCACGTGGAATACTGGAGAAAGGTACCATTAAAGGAGAAGAGTTCTCAAGTATATATAATTTATAAACCAAAAACTGCTGGACTATAAAGGATAAAAAATCCAATACTATCATAGTAGGGAATATCAATACCTCACACGAATAGGTCAACCCAGAAATTACTAACAAAGTAATACTAGAGCTAACTCACATGGTAGAACAAATAGACTTAATTTATAACTACAGAGAAAAATCCAATAGCAATAGAGTGCATCTTTTTCTCAGGAGCACATAGGACTTTCTTCCAAAGTTAACTATATCTTAGGTCATAAGGCATGCTTTAAAAAAATGAACTAATTCCATTCATGTTTTCAGGTCATAACAGAGTAGAAATAGAAATGACCAGCAAAAGAAACTATAGAAATTATACAAATATATGGAGATTAAATAACACATTATTGGATAAGCAATGTGTCACAGAAGAAATCAAGGAAGAAAAGAAAAATCATAACGCTAAATAATAATGGAAGCACGTCATGCCAGAATTTTTATAGAAGGCAGTGAGAACAGTGTTAAGAGGGAGATTTATAGTTACGAATATACACTTAAAAAAGAGTAATCTCCCTCCCCCAAAAATCTAACTTTGCATTCAAAAGGTTAGAGAACCAAGAATCGCAAAAATTCAAAAAGAGTAGAAGAAAAGAAATCCGAGCTTTAGGTCAGAAATTAAGAAAATAGACAATAACAACAAAAAATACAAAGATCAATAAATCTGAGAGTTGGTTCTCTGAAAGAATAAATAAGACTAGCCAAACTAACCAAAAGAAGGGAGGAAAAAAAAACACACACTTAAATGCAGTAGGATGAAAAAATGTAAAATCACAACACAACTGAAATTCAGAGAATTATAAAAAAACTGTTTTAAACATTTATAATTCAATAAGTTGGAGAAGCTAGACACATATGTGACATCGAAATTGAATTAAGGTGATTAAAAAAAGAAAAACAGACTAGATCAAAAATAAGTAACGAAACTAATGCATTAATAAAGTCTCTTCCTACAAAGAAAAGCCTACAACCTGACGGATTCACTGTGGAATTTTATCAACATTTTAGGGAAAAAATAATGCCAACATTTCTCAAAATTTTCCATGAAATAGAAAGAGAAAGAATATTGTCAAACTCCTTTCTGGATGCTAGCCTTGTCCTGATACCAAAGTCTGACCAACATTTTATAGAAAAAGAAGACTATTGACTAACTTAATTATGAATATAGATGCAAAAATCTTCCATAAGATGATTGTGAGCCAACCACCAAAAATCATCGAAAAGTCATACCTCATGAGCAAATTAGCTTTATTCCAAAACTTACGAAAATGGTTCAAATTATGTAAATCAATATATAATACAGCACATAAATGAAAGCAATGACAAAAATCACAAATATCTCCATAGGAAAAAAAAATTATCTCCAAGGAAAAAAGTGTTAGACAAAAATCTGATATTCTTTCATGATAAAAGCTCTGCTGAAAATGGAAGATCTTACCTCAAGGTGATAAAAGCCATTTATGGCAAACTACTGTCAAAAATCATACTCTGGGGGGGTGGGGAGACAAAAATGCTGTTGACAATATGGGGGAAGGGAAACTCTAATACATTGTTAATGGGATTGTAATCTAGTGCAACCACTGTGGAAATCGATATGAAGATCTGTCAGTAAATCGAAAATCGAAATTTCACTTGATCTGGGTATGTACCATCTGAGAATCTCCACAAAAGAGTTAAAGACACATTTTAAATGCATACATGCACACCTATGTTTACAGTAACACAACTCAAAATAGCTAAATTTTAAACGTGGGCTACGATGAACAACAGATGAGTGAATAAAAATGTTATAGATAAAAAATAAGTACTATTTAACAAAAAAGAAGGCCACATTGCAGGGTACTTGCCCATCATGTACAAGGCATAGGGTATAATCTCAGCACCACAAATGAAAGAAAAGTAAAAAGAAAGAAGCAAAGAAAGAAAGAAGAGAAATAGGAAAGAAAAAGAAATAAAGATTAAATATGAAGAAAGAAAAAGAAAAAAGAATGAGAGGAAGAAAGGAAGGAAGGAGAAAAGAAAGAATGACAGGAAGAAAGAAAGAAAGAAAGAAAGAAAGAAAGAAAGAAAGAAAGAAAAGAAAGAAAGAAACAAAGAAAGAGAAAGAAAGAAAAAAAGAAAGAAACAAAGAAGAAAGAAACAAAGAAACAAAGAAAGAAAGATAGAAAGGGCACTTTTTCCCAAGTTTCCATGGTTAATAATGTAAATCACATTCCATTTGCCAGAGATTATCAGTGTTCTATCATATGATGTTAATCACATGGTCATTGCTTTCAAATTTTGGGTCAGAAATACATTCTAAATTATTTTAGCTCTAAAAACTATTTTTGGAACGATTAGTGTATTGGTCATTGTATTTAGTTTCAGACAACGGAATTCACTTAAGCTATATTAAAATATAGCCTATTTTAAAATTTTCTAGGACAGCTGACTGATGAGTTGAATAACTCAGAGGATAATACACTTAAGATACATGCTCAACTGCAACCTAATAGTTTGGGTTTGGCAATAAAAGAGATAGCATTCATCTGCAAGATACTTTTCATTCTAGTGATCTGTGCACATAACAATGTATGAATGTTCTTGAAAATTGAGAGTGGATTTTTAATCGATCTTATCTAATTTATGTAAATATTTTTCCTTGTTATCTGAAACTTGACTTTTTAAATAAAATTTGCTTGTAAATAGGCACCTGCCATAGCATTGGCGGTGTCTGACTACTAAGGTGGAAGATGGCACAAGATTGGGCATGAACTAAGTGCTTTCTTCAGGAACCCTGATTTTTCCTGAATAAAGGTTCAAACTTGCTATTTTTTGTACTTTTTAATGTCTAGAGTAGATGACTGTTTGGTGAAAACTAGATTACATGAGAAAATTTAAGGACAGCTGGATCTGGGAGCACGAATGTTTCTAGTCTCTGCAGTGTGTGAAGGCATTAGGAGCTGCAACAAGTTGAACAAACAAGCTGGAAACATATCCCCTAACTGAAAGGAGAACAAACCATCATTTTCCTCTCACAAATACTAAAATAGCAACAATAACTTATTTAAATAGCTCATACACTCTTCCAATATCTTTGTTAAAGTTTCTCAATGGTAAATTTAGCAACTGATTTAGACTAACTTAAATAAAAGTGAATTTATTGGAAAGTTGAATATGAGGCTCAATGAATCAAAGGTAATTGTGAAAAATCCTGAAGAATAGAGATTGCCCTATTAACCTTGATACTAACTTTTGCTTTTTAAAAACACAAAGGTGTCTACTGTAACACTATGAAATATCAGAGGTGTCCAGAAGCCAATTTTAGCTTGCCATTCAATGAAACTCTAAAATTATTTTTGTGGTGCCCAATGGGATGCTTCTTTCAATTCTAAAATATTCACATCAACAGTGCTGTGTCAAAGAAGGATGTAACGCAAAAGTTTAAAGAATGGGTCATTGTGACAATGCTGGGTCTTTTTTCTCTCAAATTGTCCCTTTACAAAACTCTGCTATGGATCAATTAGAGGAACTCCTGCAGAGGTGGTTTCCATGACTCCTTTGAGCTCACTGTGGTTTTAGTTTAGTTTAGACTGTCAAGGACATATGGCATAGTAGAGAGTTGAAAAAAAGTAAAAATATAAAGTATATTATTTATTTTAAATTCTGAAAGAAGTTGCTTGGACACAGAAATCTTGAAAGGAAAACAATTTTCTATATACTTGTCAATTTGAAAAAAGTACCTAGGTGTTTCTAAAAGATGTGTAGGTGGGGAAGACAAGGCCAAACGGCAAAAATATCTGCTCTGAACGGATCGCTTTGGGATTCCAGCTGTGACGGAAGCACTGAAAGTGGGCCCCATGCCTCAGTAAGCCTGGATGAGCTGAGTGAGTCATGGTTAATTCCCTTTGGTAATCAGGGTGTTCAGCAGACTGTGCCAGCTTTAATGATTTGACTTTGATGAGATGAAACATTAATTTTTTTTATAATTGATGCCATGGTCCCTACTCTATTAGTGATCCCATTGTCCCATTGAGTGAACTATGGAAAAGATCATGGAAGGATAACTAAGGCCACTAGAGAACTAATCTTCTGCCCAGATTTTGAAAATGACTTCTGTGATGAAATTTTTCCTGGAAAACAAATACTTAACAGCTAGATTTTCAGGTTATGTGTCCGTTACAGTCGTTCCATGGAAAGCACCACTTTCTTGATAACCTCTTGCCCCAATTTATTAGTTATTCAAACAACTTCTGAAGATTTAACGTATGTGCTTACTCTAGAGTACTTTCTCTTGAAAATTAGGAGATGTGAATAATACATTATATTGCACAAATATTATGCATGTATTTTATTGTATGATTTTCATATATATATATATATAACATGCAATATTTTATATATTCGTAGAATTTTCTAGAAAAAATATGACATATGTGTGTGTGTGTGTATTTTTTGCAATTTTCCAGTTATAATAAACTATGGTGCCACTACTGTTTATTTCAATCCAATATTGTCATAAACCAAAGGCCATTTGTAAATCATGATCCTTTTATCCTTGCTTACCTTAGAGTAAATTGTTTAGAGTAACAACCCTGGCAAACACACATTCTGAATGTATGAGTAATCAATCACAGATGAGTAAGTTTCAGCCTGTTTCTATATATGTGGTCGTCTTTCTTTAATGACAGAATGCTTAAGACATGCCTGACTTTCTGGTTGCATGGAAGAGATCACTGCTAAATTCAGCTGCTCTCCGGGATTGGCTGTTAGGATCATCTCCAGTTGTGCCAGGAGACCGAGATTTTTATCAGGCTGAAATAGCAAACTATAGTTTAAAAACAATAATAGCAATGGTAGCAATAGCAATAATAATGGCTGTACAGGTGGAGCGGCAATATTTCAAAAACTTTGGAATTTCTCTGGCACTATGAAGAGGAGCAAATCACTGCCTTTCATATGCCTTCACTATCTCATTTATAACAGAAATTCCTTAAGTATCTCTTTAGCTAATCACAACCAGTTCACTTTTCATGAGTGCAAAACCAATAGCCACAACCAGCAGATAAAAGAATAAGGAAAAGATGGTCGTTTATGCGGGGAGGAAGGGCGCTGCGGATATCTCCCAAAGGGTTGCATCTCCAAACACAAGAAACGAGCGGCAGTGGTGGGTAAATGAGTTCATATTTACATTGGCAGGATTCTTCATCACAGGGATGTGGTCGATTCAAGGCCACGCTTCGTCATACATCAATCTTTCAAGACAGTAGATGGGAGAACCGTTGGGTTAGAGGATTAGTAATGCACACAGAAAATTCCATCTAGAGGAGAGGAGTGGGCAGCGTTGGTGCTCTGTCTTGTTCTAGCACTTCCTTTTGGTTTATTCTGGAGGATCTCATCTGAAAAAATCAAAGAAAAAAGACACTGAAAGGATGTCTGTAACAAGGCTCTTTCCCTTGCTTAACCTACACGTTTCTTCTTAGCAGCTGAGAGTCCCTCTACTTATATTTGAAAGTATATCAGCCATTCATATTTTTTGGTTCAACTATCTAACATAAAATAGGTTTTTAAAAAATATAGAAGAAAGTCCTATTGTATGTGTACATGTTGTTACTTTATGTATATGTTTTTCTTCACTATAACCCCTACTTTTGTAAACTTTCTGATTAGCTAGAGGCATATTTTCAGCTTTTTAAAAACTTTTTAAATTTTATTTATTTATTTATTTATTTATTTATTTTGAGACAGAATCTCACTCTGCAGTCCAGGCTGGTCCTGAATTCACAATGTTGCCCAGGCTGGCCTCTAACACATAATAGTCCTCCTGCCTCATCCTTCCAAGTGTGAGACTACAGGCATGCCCAGATCAGACGTGTTCTAGGATGAAACTCATGGCCTCTCACTTTCTAGACAAGCAGTAATCACTGAGTTACCCTCAGCCCACTTTAAGTTATTATTTTAGGTTTGTTCTGCAACTGAAAAAAGTCCTTTTATTTATTTATTTTTTCCTGAACAGGTCTTTCTCTTAATCCCAAAGTATTTTTTTTTCCTGCATGTAGAATTTCAATTTTAAAATTCTTTAGATTTGCCTATTAAAAAAATTGCTACCTCTGTGCCTTTGTGATTTCTGATGAGAAGTGTATTGTACTCCATTGTCCCCTCTTCATATAGGCAACTGTCTTTTTGTTTTATTTTGATATACCTGAACTTTCAAGAGTTTTAGTTTTCAGAATCTTGCCTGTATCTTCTTGGTGTATTTCTTTGGGCTGATCTTGTATGAGGTTTATTCAATTTCTTGAATCTGTAAGTGTACGCCATTTGCCAAAGATTAGTATTTTTAAACACTGAATCTCTAAGCACGATTCATCTTTGCTTTTTTCTTCTTTTGAGGATACTAATGATGTAGGTGTCAGACCAGTTTTATTTTTTATTATCCCTCAAGTCTCTGTAGCACAATCTTTTCTTGTTTTACCTTGCTATTTTTTAGATTATTTTCTGGCTTTCTATTTTAATATTTGATAGTTTTCTCTCCTTTCACATTCTTTCTTCTATCGAGTCAAGCCATCAAGTTCTTTATTTTAGTTGTAATGTCTGTCTTTCATTTCTAAAGTGTATGTTTAATTTTTGTTTATAGCTGAATTCTTTAGATTTTCCATATTTTAGACATTTGAACCATACTTATTATTTGTTGAATCATTTTTATAATACATAACTTTAGAATTTTTATCAGATAACTCATATATTGTTGGGAGATCAGGTTTTCCATAAATAGTTTTTCTTTATCATTAAAAAATTCTTCTTTTTTTGAGACATGGTCTCATTCCTTATTTTGTAGTTGAGGCTGATCTGATCCTGATCTCATAGCAATCCTCCAACCTCAGCCTCCAGAGTGCTCAGATTTCCAGTGTGTGCCCCATGCCCAGTTCATGTGTGACTGGGGGATTTAACTCAGAGCCGTGCACTGGCTAGGCAAGCACTAAATTATGCTCATAGCCCCTTATTCTTGATATAACAAGTGATTTTAAATCAAAGCCTTGTGTGTTTAGTGTGTGATTTTTTTGCAAATTTGTTTTGTAAATACAGAACATATAGAAATGTAAGTAATGACACCTTGTACATATACATTACTAAGTTAGGATGCTAGCAAATTGTCATTTTGTTTTCAATAATTGTCAACATTTTTATAGACAGAATATATACAAATATATATACACCTTTTATTATTTTAATTTATGCTAATTAATTTGATTTTAATATCATTTGTATTTATTTATTTAATTTCAATATAATTTAATTTATCATATTAATTTATAATTGTTGAACTCAATAAAAATAAGTACATTCACGATAAAGGTTGTTACAAAACTCAGTGATTTATATGTTTTTTAAGTAGCTTTGTGCAATCTGTCTGACAGTCTATTAGAGGCCCAACCAGTTATTACTACAATGCTATGTCCTAGTCCAGGCTCTCTGCATGACCTTTGTTGATAGTTGAAGCAGATATCCTAATTATTACTGAAGAGGATGACTGCTCTAGTTGTACATTAAATTTTTCCCCTAATAATTTTGGGACTGTAAGAAATAAAAGATTCTGGTGTAACCACCAGTGGTGCCACGAGCAGGCCGACGTTTGCCTGAGTAACGATGAAAATTTCAACTGTGCAATTAACTTCCTCTAATATCATATCAGTGGATATGGGAAGGGACATCTCCTTGCTGGTGACTAAAGGTATAATTTTAGCCTTCCAATGGGATTTCTATTCATACCTTCCTTTTCAAAGAGGAATTTTTTTTTTTTTTTTTTTTTTTTTGCCAAGTGTACAATACGGAACTCTTTTGGCCTCCTGCTCTGTTTTCCCTGGCATTGCTGTGGCAGATACATTGAGATACTTCCTTTCCGCCTAACAAGAATGCAAGAATGGCGTTACAATTTTCCCACTAGACTGGCGCCAGTGTAGATGGGGGTGAGCCTGTCATCATTTTCCAAGAATCTGTCCACAGCTAACGATTTTTGCATGGCAGTTTCCTTTCAAGGCTCTTGTTTTCTTGTACTTCAGATAGAATGAATAGAATTTTTGTGCTGTTATATATTTGGGTGATTCTATTGGCATTTCTGGGTCACCGATTTACCAAAAATTCAGCATTGTTGATTTTCTCAGATTCTGAGGTCCCTATCTCATCTCTCTTATTCTTTTTATCTGTCATGATGTCATCTTCCTAGTTTCATATAATACTCAAGATATTTAATTGTTTTTAGTAGGAATAATACAGACAAATGTGTTTTGTTGTCCTTTCCAAAAGGTGATTTATATTTTTCATATTTTTATCCTTTGAAGTGATATTCCATCTTCAAAAAGATAAGTAAATGTTTTTGCTGTTATTGATAATTATTGAAACTTTACATAAATAGATCCCATTTTATAATAAGTATTAGTTAATTTAAATGTCTCAAATAATGAAACTGAAGCACAAAGAAATTGAATACTTGCTCAAAGTTAGACATTTAATAATTGTTAGAAATGCAATGTAAAACTAGAATGTTTGATTCCAGAATTCTTTTAATAACCCCTCTATGCTGCTTCCCAGTGTGACATGGATTAGCACTTGTTTAAAAATGGTCAAGTTCTTATGTTGGCCTGGTAATTGTTTCTTGAAAGCTATTGCAATTTACATAAGGAAAAATATAACATAATTGCCAGGAAACCAAAGACAAAAATATATTTACACAAGCTTTTAGGTTTATATGGTTCTATGACAGGATCACTGAACTTGTTGCTCTTAGACTATGACCCGGCTGTCTAGTAACACCTCATGCAATTCTTAGAGAATATTTTTCTTTTTGTCATTTACTATTCTTTGATTCTACTTTATCTTGTCTTCATATGTATTGATACTAATAACAGAGTTTTTAAATCCCATCCACTTATACGCTGATGTTATTATGTTACTTGAGAGAAAATTTTGTTTTATTCCACTTTATTGACTCAAATTTCAAGATGAAAGAGAATTAGATAAAACTTTTAATTTTTGGAAGGCCATTTTGAGTTTTACTGCTGATGACAGTCTTTTTTTTGGGGGGGTAAAGCTATTTTTATTGAATTTTCTCACCTTTTTACAATACACATATACATATATGTGTACACATGCACACACACACGCAAACAAATGTAATATCCAAAGTACAGAACATTTGATAGGGATGATTTTACCTTTTCATGAGGAAACACACATAATCTTATTTGTAAAACAGACAGAATAATTTTTAAAATGTGTTTCAATTTAACTGAAACAGAGTCAGTTGTTTCATTGCTTCTGAAACTTCTATGTGTCTTACTCAGTTTTTATGACATCTTGAATAATACATTTTATATTTTCCTCATAACTTCCTGTTTTTTTTTTCTTTTCAGTTACTTGTGTGTATTTTATTTTTACTTATTTTTTATTGATGGTTCAAGAGAGTTTGTGAGTTATATCCGTGGTTGCCTTTATGAAAAAATTTGAAAGCAGCAACAGGCTTTTAAACAATTAGATGTTTTTAAACGAAGAAAGAAGAAATTTTAAAGTGGCTTAGATTATAAGTAATGTTAACTACTGCACAAAACTTTTATAATAACCAACTCTAGGTTTTATTCAAATATTGAAAATTATCATTGAAGATGCATTTTAAAAATCCTGCATCATGACTTTTTTTCTTTCTTTTTTTATCATAGAAAGAGAGTGGTTCCCACAAGAACCAGAGTCACACGTTCTTAGGTCACTTTTCCAAGCTGGAGAGGAGTGATGAGGCTGAAAACAAAATTTGGTTTTATTGATTTAAAAAAACTACACATTTTAAACTTCCCTCAACTGTTCTCCTTTATAATATGTCTATTTGCTTTTGAGAATGCTTAATTTTCTTACGTGAGTAAACATATAGTTTATAAAACATTAGCAAAACTGTTTAGGACATTTTCACAACAGATAATCAGTAGACACTTTGCCATACATAGGCAAAATTCAGTTAATATTTAACTTGAAATTATTTCATAACTGGAGGGGACATGTACTTACTATAAATTGATAGAATTAAAGAACCAAAAGATACTAAATCTTAGTGAAACATCTGTGGACCAAGTAAATGTTTATGGTATATTAATTGCATGTGTAATTTTCTACACATGAACTTCTCGAATACTCAGCACTTAATTTTCATAAGGCTCTATTTGGTCAACCATGGGTAACATAATCCCTGATCTCATGTCTTTTCTGCCAAAGGAAATAAACACAACCTTTGACTGTTTATTTGGATATTTTCAAACTACCTCTTTGACCATGTGTCCTTGTCCCTATATCTCTTCAACAGATCAAGTGTCCTTGGCCAGAATGCATTCTAGGTAGAAGGACAGATGCAAAAATCTGAATGTGGGTATTCTTAAGTGAACCATCTTCAGAGAAGATCCGTGCAGCAAAGACAACACAAGATGTAAAACCTTTTGTGACTAAGATCCAGGAAGCTGTATCGCTCCATCTTGCTTTCACTCTGTTCCAAACACACTGATCTATCTTTCCTCTTTCCTCTTGCGGTTTTCCTTATTTGATCATCTCTATAGTGGAATCGAATTACTTGTTTGGAATCCTTTCTGCTGTATGGTTTCTAGGATAGGAATTGTTTTGGAAGCTATTTTTGTATGAAGGCTACTTCTGTACTGCAAGGCGGAGATACACCCCAGTACCGTCTCTAGTATCAGAGATGCTTAGAAAGTAGAGGACCAGCAAAGTAAAACTTACTTACGAGGAATGGGTTATTTTCAGTCTATAAATATCTCCTGCAACTTGTTATAACATTACAGAAAAAGATGAGACTTATAATGACAAACATTCCAATGAATTAACTTCTAAAATTCCATTTTCATTTCTCTCTCAGAATCAACTTATAAATTTGTTTTTTATTTTCTTTTAAACATTTTTCCCCAGATTGGAGTGAAAAGAAAACTGATTATTGACCTTATTCTTTTTTTTACATGAAAAAAAAATCACATAACAATTGCACCAACTTAAAACAAAATAATTTTGATAGTTATGCTTTTACACTTTATCTTTCATACAAAGTAATTTTCTTACATTTTAAGATATTTGAACAAAAGCTGTCATGAAATGGAAAATCTTTTTTTTTTTTTTTGAGACAGGGTCTCGCTCTGTGGTCCAGGCTGGTCCTGAATTCACTTCAGAGCCCAGCCTGGCCTTGGACTCAAGACAATCCTCCTGTCTCAGCCTCCCGAGTGCTAGGATTACAGACTTGCGCCACCATGCCCAGCTTATGTGGTGCTGGGGAATCGAACTCGTGTACTTAGTGCTTTGTTTAGCACTTGCTCAAGCGCTTTAACCGCTGAGCCATTCCTTCAACCCCTGAAATATAAAACCTTGATTAATCTTGAATGAGGCAGTTTTATTTATACAAAGCAGCTAAGCATTATCTGACTTCTTAGAATTTATTTTTTGAAATATCATGCAAATTGTGATTGTAAATATGTATGTATGTATAAATGTATTCACACACATATATGTGTGTATGTGTAGTCAGTCCATATATTTTTAAATCTGCACATAAAATCTGAAGTTTACAATAATAATTTTAAAAGCTTACAGCCTTATTTAAAAGGCTAAATACAAAACATGTGAGGAATGCCTAGACCATATCCCTAAATAGAGGAAACATGTACCGGTTATTACTATTATTGATAATGCGCTTGTTTGGCCCTAATAAATTTCAATGTCATGAGAAGAATACAATTTGGAAAGAAATACAGATTTACTGTACAATGAGAAAGGTTTAAGCGACCAAAAGTCACTTATGGCACATTTACAAGCCATCTACAGAAATTCATTTTAGCACTCCTTTAAAGAAAGCTACACTGGCGCATTTAGCATACTATTAATTTGCAAACGTGATGAACGAGAGCAAGTGATTTGGGTAGTAAAATTATAAAAGAAGTGTGTGGACATTTAGTAATTATGCTGAGGGATTAAAGCAATTATAGGAAAAACTCGGGCTAAAACGGCTCCTGAAAGGATTTTTAAAACATTTATTATTCAGATGACTCATCTAAAATGGATAACTGCTCTGAGTGATTATTGCTCAAGACTGTTTAATTTCTTTAAATGACTTAATCATGGAAAACTTCATGTAGAAGTTTGGATTTCAGGTAATTATTAAAGAAGAAAGAGAAGTTGCTTGGCAGTAGATCTCAGTTTGAAATTAGAAATAAAATGAGAACAATAAAGCATGCACCATGAAATTTCTCTCAAGGTTAATGGTAATTGAGCTCCAGGAACTAGATATCCAGACATGGCTGGTTCTTTGTAATACCAGTGAAAGTAAAATTAAGTTCTTGCTGCAGTGTTCATTACTTGTTGTTGTTTTATTTATTTATTTGTTTGTTTGTTTGTTTGTTTGAGACAGGTTCTTGCTCTGTAGCCCAGGCTGGTCCTGAACTCACTATGGAGACCAGGCTGGCCTTGAACTCACGACAATACTGGTTCAGTCTCCCTAGTGCTGGGATTACAGGCCTGCGCCACACCACACCCGGCTTATGTGGTACTGGGGAATT
This sequence comes from Ctenodactylus gundi, assembly GCA_004027205.1. Taxonomy (NCBI): domain Eukaryota; kingdom Metazoa; phylum Chordata; class Mammalia; order Rodentia; family Ctenodactylidae; genus Ctenodactylus; species Ctenodactylus gundi. Next base: position 287,057 of record PVKB01001551.1, on the reverse strand, counting down.
GAACTCCAGGTATTGAGCACTTGATTTAGCGCTTGCTAGGCAAGCGCTTTAACAGCTGAGCCATTCCTCCAGCTCTATTTATTTATTTTAGTATATGAAATCTCTCAAACCCATGGCCTTATACATTTCATTTTATGCTATTAATGAGAGCCTTCCAAAAACGACCTACATTTCTGAGAATATGAATTACTACATTATTCAAGTGTATTTAGTTCTTAAGCCTAAGCTTCAATGGTGGGATAACTATGTTTTCATGAATTGTGTTTAAAGGAAGGAGCATGTTTGGTGATTTTCTTTATATTTCAAGAGGAGACAGGTTGAGGAGGATAGAAGAAAGTTTCAGGTTGAAATTGAAAGCTTCAGGGTAGAATGACTCAGTGTCCTAATTTGCCCTAGTTTACAACTGTTCTGACATAATTATTAATTGTGTCCTCTTTCACATTCAAAAAATGTCATGGTTTGGATGATAAATTACATGGCTAACTAATTATAGAAACATCCTTATTTTATGCCTAAAATAAATGAATAACTCAGATAAGCATTTTAATATACTTTACTCAAACATTTATAAACATAATCAATGTAAGGTATATGGGATATGTATGTATGTATATGTACATTTATGCTTATGTAACTAGATTAACTATTTTTTGTCCAAGCCTACATATGCAAAACCTTTATTCCTCCTGATCTCTTATTGCCAAGTAGTAGAAATTTATCATGTAAGAATAACTCTCAGGCAGGGAAATAGAGTCAGTGGAAGAGTGCTTGCCTAGCTTCTGGGAGGCCGTAAGTTTGACTCTTATGGCTGGACACATAAATTTAAAATATTAACTTTTAATTTTTATTTCTTCTTATTAAAAATCACTCAATGTGCAGGTGTATTCCAGTGACTATACTCTTTAAATATAATTTTACCTTTATTTAAATTAAAGCACTACGTAGAGGAGATACTTTATGATAACATTATTGCCCATAGCTAAAGTTACTCATTGAATTTCAAGTTTTTATCTTTAATAGAAATTACTTTTTCATGTTAAGGAGTTCTGAAGTAAACTGGTAAATTCTGAATGTTGGTTCCTCATATGTGTCAAATCAATAATGTTACCTGCATTTTATTTATGTTTGTGGTAGGCATGATTTTGGTAGTCACCTCTTCTTAAGACTGTTTAAGATACCACCGTGAAAGCATCTCTCCGAATGTCTCCTGACATGTTTTCTTTTGAACATTATATTAGATTAGGCTCATTAATTTTATTATCACAGAAGGCATTAAAAAGGTAATTTTTAGACTCTTTTGGGTATATTCCCAGGAGATGTGTCGCTGGATTGAAGGAGATTTTTATTTCTAGTCGTTTGAGAGATCTCCATACTGCTTTCCAAAGTGGTTGTAGGAATTTACATTCCCACCAGCACTGTAGGAGGGTTCCTTTCTCCCCACAGCCTCACCAGCACTGATTATTGTTTGCCTTGTTGATATAGACCATTCTCTCTTACAGGCAAATGGAAGAAGCTTGAGAACATCATGCTTTGTGAAGTGAGTCAGAAGCAGAAGGTGAAACACCGAATGGTCTCTCTGATATGAGAGACCCCGATCACAGTTCTTATGGAACTTAAAATGAAAAACAAAGTGAAACAGGGGAGAAGGGAGGGAAGGCTGGGAAGGGTGGGTAGGAGGAGGGACAAAAGGAGAGTGAGAAAGTCCTTGTCACCTTGACAAGATACGTAGGTGCACAAAATACTCAACTTTGTTGTAAACCATAAATTTTGTGCTTATACTTATCAATAAAATGGTGGGAAAGGAAGTAATTTTTTTTCAAACAGGTTAAAGTAATTATTTGTACATTTTCAATAAATCATTGTTATTCTAATATGAACTAAAATATATGTACAGGTGGATTCAAATCTGGGACAAAATAGTTCGTAAAACAGTATTTTGAAAAATGGATATGTATGAATCCTGTAGTATGCTTTAAGTTGTGTTTTATTGGTCCTTGTTTAACTTTTGAGAATATTTTGTCTTCATTTTGACACCTAAATAGTCATATTTTGCAAACTAATAAATTTAATTTATAATTGAAAATAAATCCCTTTCTAGAATCATACAAAATTAGTACCTTATTTAGCTATGAGTAAAACTTTTGCCTTTTTGAATTTCTATTGATGACGCTAACTATATTTTACTGGCACATTTCTCTGGTTTCATGATTATTATTATTATTTTTCTGAATTATATAATAAGTGAAAATTAGTTGTGTTTTTATATTTTTTATCATTCTCCTGGTTGAAGAAAATTTAATTTCAGTTCCTTAAATTTGATTAATTATGCCTCTCACTCAATAAACATTGTCTTTAACATTGTCACAAATGTTTGGACAGTATTGAAAATATTTTCTGGAACAAGCAATCATGAAGGAATGTGTCCATAAATACTTGCTGAATTTCATTCCAGACTTTATTTTCTATTTTAATCCTTATTAGGGAAATTTTTGTGGTATTCTCTGGGTTCTTCCTTTTCAATATACTAAGAACTTTTTAGGAAAAGATGTAACAGCTATGTGATTGCACTTTTACAATTAATCCTAAGACATTTGGGATAGCATAAGTGCTGTAGTTATTGATCAGTATGCATCTAGGATTTTCCCCTGGTAGTTTCTGGGAAATAAGGCTGACATCTCAGGTGGTAAAATTCATCATCAGAACCACTTCAAGAATGAGACAATATATCTGTATTTTAGACATAAAAAAAAATCTAACTTTTAAGGATGTTACCTAATTTGGCAAAAGAAATAAAGCCAAAAGTCAGAGACAAATGACTTTTGCAGTTCTTCTTAACTAAACAGACATTCCTCTAAAAATACAAATAAATATTCTATGTATTGGTGTCACTGGCCACTTAGGACCATACAATGAAGGTTACTCATGTTTTGACCATAGCTAAAGAGGTCTTGGGTTTTGGCAAAAAAGAAGAAGAAGAAGAAGAAGAAGAAGAAGAAGAAGAAGAAGAAGAAGAAGAAGAAGAAGAAAGAAAGAAAGAAAGAAAAAAGAAACAACAGAAATGATTTAATCAAAGTTACCTCTGAGGAGATTTGGGGGCCATTGTTGATCAACTCTTTTGTTCACGGATGAAAGTGTATTTTATAACAAGAAACAGGAAAAAAAAGAGAGAGAGAGAAGCACAGATAGTGCATTCTCCATGCTGGCTCCCTTACTTTTATAGACATCTACACCAGTGTCTTTCTTATGGAAAGGAAGCTGCACTTACCTCTGAGGGGGATGGCAGCCACCACTGTTCTGAGAAGACTATGGTGTTTTTTGTTTGACTGTTTGGTTGGTTGGTTGGCTTTTGTTTGTTTGGGTTGTTTGTTTGTTTGTTTGTTTGTTTGTTGTTGTTGTTGTTATTGTTGTTTGACACAGGTTTTCTTTCTGTTGTAGCCCAGGCTGATCCTGAACTTCATATGGAGCAAAGGCTGGCCTTGGATTCATGGGTATCCTCCTGCCTCAGCCTCTCCAGTGCAGGGAATACACCTGTGTGCCACCACACTCAGTTTATGTGGTGCTGGGGAATGAAAGTTGTACTTAGGGCTTGATTTAGAACTTACTATGTAAGTGCTTTAGCCCCTGAGACATGCCTAAAACCACCCCCAACCTTTTTTTTTTTTCTTTTGAAACATGTTTTTTTTTTTTTTTTCCTTAGTCCAGGTTGGTCTTAAACTCACTATGAAGCACAAGCTGACCTGGATCTCCAAGTAATCCTCCTGTCTCAGCCTCATGAGTGCTGGGATTACCCACATATCCCACTATACTCAGCTAGTTTGTACGTGGTAGTAAGGGATCGAGTCCAGGGCATTGTGCATGCTCGGCAAGGGTTTTCTTCACTGAGCCAGAGCTGCTGGCCTTTAAAATGTTATAATTGTGTGACACTATATCACAGAGGAGAAGCACTACTTGTGGAGGAAAATTCATTTAACCGATGACTGAGTATGGGCTCATGCCTCACAGAATTGTCAGTGCTGAACCTGAGGGTCCAGTGGGGCTGACAAAGGCAAAAATCACATGAATGGGAGGGATGACAAGAGCAAAGGGGTAGGAAAACAGTAAGTAGCAGTAGATTACAGACCGAAGTGACAGCAAACTAACAATGACAATGAACTACCAGTGATCAGTGATTCAAAATCTAATTTATGTCTTGTGACGGATGTGATGGCGGGCGTTTCCCACAGCAGTCTGGGCAGATTTAGCAGAAATTGAGTCACTGAGTGGCCAGGCAGCTACTGAGGAAAGGGCAAAGAGGACATCAGTGAAAATCTAAAATGGCGGAGCTCTTGTCGCTTCAAAGGGGGAAAAAAAATCTACCTTCTAAAGTCTGACTTTGTCATACCAGTTACAGGGACATGCTAAATTAAGTACAATACTTGCTGAGTTTTTAATGAACAGAGACCACTTTACTAGAACTCAGCAAGTCATAAAGGCAGAGTATGAGCCCTGACCTAGAGTTTAGTGCTATGTTAACTCACTCGTTTTTTAAAATTATGTTAAAAATCAAAGTGAAGTTTGAAACTTCTCTTTGAAAGAAAAAGAATATAGATGACAGCTAATATTCTTTTATTTTCTTTAATATCCTTCCTGTAACAGAGAGGGAAATAATTGCTGGTACAGAGCTCCTGTTCTAACGCTTTCCTCTGCTATAGACAGGCATCAACAGATGATTGTCTGCGAGTATTTGCCTGGGGGAAGCGATTGAATGTCAATGCAAATCAGGGCAGTTTCCTCAACTGTAGAAAGCTACTGGCAGATACCTCCCAGGCATGGGTATATTTTAAGACAGGAGAGGTACATTTTGTGTCAATAGCTTCTATTATTAGGTAATAAATTATTGACTTTGATACCAATTATTTTATAAATATTTTATAATGCTCTTTACTATAAGTCAGATTTATAGATAACTAAAATTGTCAGAGATTATTGTTATGGTTTTAAAATACGCATTTGATTTTTATTAACATATATTTGCATTTACTGGTATCTTATATTCTGACCAAAATGAGTATAAATGAAATAATTATCTTAAGAATTATATGCATAAGTGAAAAATTTAAGGTTTACAGTGAAGTTTAGCATTTTGTGCACATACGTATCTTGTCAAGATGACAAGGAATTTCCCATTCTCCTTTTGCCCCTCCTCCTACCCACCATCCCTACCTCCCCACCCTACTCCCCTGTTTCACTTTGTTTTTTGTTTCAAGTTCCATAAGAGTTGTGATCTGGGTCTCTCTCTTTTTTTATAAATCTTATCTTAAAGTATACTTTGTCTAAAACTATTCTAAAAAAGGTCCAAAAACAAAACCTTAAAGTGGTTGCATTTTTGATATGCTTTTTATTGTCTTCAAAAAAATAGTATGCATTTCTAACTAGTAGGATTCAGCCACCTGCCAGTCTAAAGATTACTTTTTTCTTCACAGGTTAAATGTTGTGTTAATTAAGTGTTAAAATTTTGAATGTGGGGCTGAGATATCAAAATGATAATGTGTCACAGCAAAAAAATCACTTCTGTTTATTTGCATTCACTGAAATTATTCCCTATGGACAAAATAGTTTATGAAATTATTATCCTAAAAGGAACCAGGGACACCTTTTATATTACAATTTCAGTGAAAGTCTATATAAAAAAGAAAAAGTCTCACTGAATAGACTTCATTGTTTTGAAGAAAGTAATACTGATGTGAAATGCATAACAACAAATATGTCTACATACATAACATTAGATGTATGCAGTGTCTTACTGGTCTTAGATCTCAGATTTAGTCATTCCATGATAGATAATATACAAGGAAGAAAGATTAAAATGCCTTATACACAAGACTGATTGACAATCCATTGTATAAAGAGAAGATCTATTTTGACTAATAAATTGCACATGCTTGAAAAAGCACCCTTGACACAAAGGAAAAGTAGTCATACGATATTCTTTTTCCTTGCAGATGTAAAAGGATGTATACTGTATGACTTGTTTGAGCCACTGAGACATTCCAAGGATACATAGATCTCATAAGAAAGAATTTGTTATTGGAAATAGATTATTACATTTAAAAAACAAGTTTCCAGGAAATATACTTGGTCATCATTTTTCAAATTATAAAAAAGCTAACCTGCTATTACAAGATAAGAAACTGTAAGTTATATCTTTTTTTAAAAAAATGGGAGTTATGTCATCATAAATATGTGCCTATCTATCAACTATCTACCTATCTTCTATCTATTTAGAGACATGCATTGATGAATATAATGAATTTTTAGCATAATGGCTAATGGGAAGAAGTAGAAATTTTAGGAGGTTGAAAAGTGGAGAGATCAGGCCCAGTTACAAAAAGTATGATACTGAAGTTATGTCCTCAAAACATACATTTTATCCCTAGCCTAAATCAGCTTTTGCTCTCTCTTTCTCTCTCTCCTGGACTATGTAAGTTGAGCACAACTCTGCTCTAAATGGTGAAATGGTTTCCCGTCATAATGTCCACATACAATAATGCACCGTGACCATGGGGTAAAGATTCTATAACATTGGCTAACATAATCTTTTTTCCGTTAAGGTGATTTCTCTCCAATACCTATCATAGTGACAGAGTGACAAAAAACTGACTAATCTATAACTGTAAATTTGAAATCAAAGTTGTGAGATCTTTACAACAGTTATTCCCTAGGAAAAGTAACCAAATACCAGAAAATAAACAATGTGTATGAATTTTTGAAGGGATAGATAATAAAAATTCTAAATATGTAAATTAAAAATAAATTTTTCCAACAGGAACAAAAATAAAAGTTCGTTTTTTAGATCATTTGTCTGCTAGGTTTTTTGAGACAGGATCTCACTTTGTAGTCCAGTCTGGTCCTGAAGTCACTGTGTAGCCATTGCTCACCTTGAACTCATGGTGGTCCTTCTGCATCGGCCTACTAAGTTCTGGGATTATGGGTGTGAGCCTTGCCCAGTTTGTATGGTGCTGGAAAATCAATCTCAGGTCCTCAGAGCTGAGAGAAATTATAAGAAAAGTGGATTTATGTGGAGGGCTTATAAATTAGAGAGACTTAGTCCAATATGGCAGCCTCCACGTGGGAGAGCTGGAGAGCTGGAGGGTCCCACAGCTTCTCAGCCATGATGTAGAACATGCTTCCGGGACTGCAGGACAGCCGGTGAGAGTCTGTGCAGACCCTGGGATCCATGCTTAATGAAGTGAGTCAGAAGCAGAAGGTGAAATATCGAATGGTTTTCTCGGATATGAGAGACCCAAATCACAAGTATCTTGTCAACTTAATGTGGAAAATAATGAGAACTGGGGGAGGGTAAGAGGGGGAGGGCCAATGGAGAGAGGGAAGGTCTTGTAACTTTGTCATGATATGTATGTGCACAAAATGCTCAAGATCAATGCAAATTTTAAATTCCACACTTATAAGTATCAATAAAATGGGGAAAAAAGAACAATGATGGAGACAGGGGAGGAAAGATTGGTGATATGTAATAAGGCCCAGGTCCATGTCCAGCAACAATCTCAAAGGCCGGAGCTTCCCAGGAAAAAGCTGTGACAATCTTTCTTCTTCCTTACTTTAGTGCAGTTCCAGTTGCCATTTGGGCCTCCCACGTCAGAGGTGGGTGTTCTTCCTTCAGTGGCTGGCCCACACGTCACTCAGACACATACCTGTAAACTCTGGCTGGGTTTCCTAATTCCTTCAAGGTGACATTATCCCTTTAACAGTCACAATGACATTAAAAAATAATGCACTAACATTACTGTGCAAAATTTGAAAGTATAAAATAAAGTTCTGTAAAAAATCAGTTTGTATAAAAATTCAACAGTTACAGCAGAATCTTCAGACCTAAAACAAATGTCAGTATATTCTCTACAGATGAGTGTCAAAAGCTTGATGTGAAAAAATAAGTTTATGGGAAGTTTTTAAGTTCAAATATTTCTTTAGAATATATAAGCATTTTGCAAATATTAAATTGAAATACATAAAAAATTAAAAATAGCTGAAGTGTATCAGTTAATATCTAATGCATACAGAAATAATTTGAAGTGTTTTTCCAGATTATTCAAAGTTACTAAATCAAGTCGTGACATATATATTATAAAAATAAATGAATAAATAATGAAAATTCCATTATTATTCCAATGTATGAACAATCTTCTAAATATTATGTATAATAATAATCATATTTCAAATGGAGGTCAAAAGACTAAAAGAGATAAACTACTGTTTCACAAATAATTTGTAAATGCATATTAAGATGATAAAAACCATATACTTCTGATTATATAAGCTAAATTAATGCTTACTATTATAGTTGTTTTATTAATGAAAATTAGTTCAAAAAGTTTGGGGGGAAATTAGACTCTTTTTTACTAGTACTGAGACAAGTAAAAATAACTTTTAGAAAATAAGAATAAAATTGTGTTTTTTATTTAAGTCCTTCAAGTATTAAATAAGACGAAAAATAGCAGTAATACCATAATATTGTTCAATATGTACAGAGATTATGATACATTAATAACATTGTTTAGATTATGTGGAGCATAATATATTATTTTTATCAATTTCTACTGTCCTGATATTACAAAAACAATGATACAATGATAAATACTTAATATATAATGTTTTTTCTTGCATTGATCGCAATTTTTTCCTAATTTATATACATTATATTGTATTCATCTATTTATCTAATTGTGATTCTCACAATATGAAGTGTGAGAATGATTCTTGCATTCATGCATGTACAATATTTTAAGTGATTGTATCTGATTATCAGGTTATAGATTACTACAGATTTTATAGGCTCTTTTTGCATTTTTCCTAAACAAAGCACTTTCATGATTCCGTGAACAAACCGAAATATCCATCAACTTTCCCTGAAACCTATCGAAATAGCATCACCAACTCTCACAATTGAAATCCTGGCATTTTCATGACTGTCTCCAATAAAGGAGACAGAAAATAGAATGCAGCCGCTAAAGGTTGGATGTCACCACTTTCTTTTCTGAATAGTTCTTCCATCACAGCTACTCCCTGTTTATAAATGATAGCACAAAAAGAATAATTGGGAATGGCTCCTGATACAAAAGAAAAGGTAGAATTTTCTGAAAGTCCTCCATCAGACAGTTATTTTGGGAGATTTTTAGTGAGTGCAATGGCCAGCAAGGCATGAGCGACTGTACGCCTTTGTGTCTCTGCCAGTTTTCTCAGAGAAACTAGGATAGTCCACACACCACCAACACTTTACAGCACAACGTTTTTGCTTTTCGAATGGTGCAATTTACTGCTACCTTTGAAAGGATGGCCAACGTATAAGCAAAATTTTGGGGAAAAAACATCTTTAATGATCCACAAGTGCTAAATTTAAGCAAAGATTGTTTTGGAAATCCAGTTTCAAATTTGTACTGTCTCATTCTTTTTTTGCATAGTCTTTCTCTGTTGCCACCACTTGTGATATAACCTGTTTATGATATAATTATTTAATTAATTTAAATAGAATATTAATTGTAAATATTAAATTGTTAATTTAAAGTCAACATTAAGAAATGTCCAATATATTTTGAATACGACAAACTTGTAAAACAAGCCTAATCCAGAATAAAACAACAATATCAGTACCAACAACAAAGGTTTTATCATAAGCTGGCCCTGTAATGCATCTTACATAGATTAATTTATTTCATATTCAGTATATTCTTGTGATATACTATTGATGTTTTTCTTTAATTAAAATACCAAGCAAAGAAAGCATCTGCCTCCTGCCCAAGAATTCATAGCTAATAAATAATGAGCAGAGATGCAGTCTATGAAATCTGACCATTTCTTAACTACTTTAGTCAATTTTGAAGTATTATTTCAATGATCTATTGAGCATCTGTATCACAAACAGCTCCTAATGTGTGGTGTGTAGTTTTTCTTTGAAATGAAAACAATCTTTTACTGTAAATCAATCTGGGAGATGATTTACCTGAGGCAAAAATTTTTAAAGAAGTGACTTGTAACTGAAATGCAGAGGTGCGTCCTTTTTTCTTAAAACCCGTATTTGGAAAGAAGAAAATTTTATAGTAGGTTAGTGGTTAACATGAGCTATCTCATGCTAAGGAGGGTCAGTATGAAAAAAAAAAAACATGTCTGTCACAAAACATGGCTTTTCTTTTTGGTAATGGTGTTGGCAGCTGCATCCATGACAGTGTTTGTAAACAGTTGCTAGAAAAACAGTGATTGTGGGCAAAGTGTTAACAGAAATTTGTGCCTCAAAACATGCCTCTGAGTTCCAGATCTAGAGGCAAAAAGTAAAATAAATCTTTTCTGACTTTTTGGATGTAAGGACATCATTGTACTTAACTGAGGTCAAGAAGGACGAGAGATTCTGGGCATAACACACAGTCGACGTTTTCTTCATTGCTCCCTCTGCTCACACCATTGTTGGACTGATTTTGGAAAACCGACTGTGTGTAAATCCTAAGACTTACTTGCTGCAACTTGATCTCTTTATGGTCTCAGAGGGTATTGCTATGGATTTTCACAGACTGGAATCAATATGGTAGGCTTATCATCTCTTTGAGAGAGAGAGAGTCACCCAGGCCTGGATTCTTTAACAGAAGGTATGTTGCTATTTGTGGAAGGGACAAACAGAAGAAAGGCTGACTGTGGCTTCAATACCAGAATTTGACCTCCATGTTAGTAATGATACAAAAACTGCTGTTGGTATAGCCTAGCCAGTGGATTTCTAGAGCGCGTCTTTTATAAAATTGGTCTTAAATGGGCACTTCTGTTTCTGCTTTCTTAGCACATAAAGGCTAGTGTTTCATGGGCCAATGTAAACATCCCCAGGATTTCATTAGAATGGGTGAAGAGTGAACAACTTATTTGTTTCCTTCTTTGTGAGTTGTCTTTCTTGGGACATTTTAATATTGTGTGAAGATATTATAAGAACACAGGCTTGAGGGGCGTCTCTGAGTTGATGATGACAGCCGACCTAGAATTGATAGGCACAATGCATATCCTTAATTCAAATTCATCACAAATATTTTTGTATAAATCTACTAATGTCTGTGGTGGTCTGATTTATTTTGATATCTCTAAGAGCTACTAACTGATGAGTTTTACTTATCGATTTCTACTGTTGAATTTACTTTTTTTATTTCTGGGATGGAACCATTTTCAAATATGGGACTGATGATAGAAAAGCCAGTAGATAAGCTGCTAACAGTAAGAAACAGATTCCTCGTGCCTTAGAAGTGTTCTTGACCTCAGATCTACCTAACAGTAAAACCAATCAGGAAGAATTCAGGTTAATTTGAGATCTGCCTTCATTTGGGGGTGGGGGGGGGTGTTAAGTTGCATGTTTTCCTGTGAATGTTATCCTTTGCTAATCTTTATAGAATGATATTCCACAAAGAGTATTTAATAGTGGGAGGCAAGGAAAGTTACAGTTTTAACACTGTAAAAAATTTGCTTTTGCTTAAGACCTGCTTCATGTTGTCATACTGACAAAAAAAAAAGGGGTTGTGAGCAAAAATATCTAAAAGAAAAGAGTATAATGAGAGAATTTCACAAAAACGTGTTGGTTGTCAGTTTTATGTGCCCCAGCATTATCTGTATCCTTATAAACTATTAGCAGATTTGCTTTCCAATTTGTGAAGCCAGTTTAATATATTTTTATATTTTAAAAGCTTTTTATCATTGTATGTTATAGGTACATATATGCATATATGTAATATAAATAATAAACAAATTCCATAGGTACAAGTGCACTCTTTATTACTTTTTATGCAAGTATTAACAAGTAGCTTTACACATAAAACTTGAAAGCTTCAAGATATAAACCGAGAAAAGAAAATTAAAAACCAATATATTTAGTGCCCACTGAACTTTGAAAATTATAGAATTGAGTATGCTTAGGCAGATGAATATGTCCTATACATTTAATACAAAAACTGTAATATATGCCTGCTCTGGTGTCCCAGACTAGTTATCTCAGAACTCTGGGAAGTTAATATACTAGATCACTAGTTTAAACCCAGCCTGGGCAACTCTGGGACTTAGTGTCTCAAAGTTAAAAATAAAATAAAATAAAAACTGGGTATACATAGCCCATTGGGAAGACTCTGGGCTCAATCTTCAATACAACAATTGAAAAATATCTGAACTTAGAAAAATCTTATTTTTCTATATACTTATGAATCATTGATTTGGAAGGAAAATAATTTTATTTTCAAACACTTAGATTTTAAAAATTTATAAGTATCATTTTAAAATTGTGTATAGTTTTATGCAGCAATAATGTAGCTCCAACAATACCAGATACATCCCTGGACTCTCTGAGGTCCCTTGGAGAGAGTCATTCCTACACTTTTCTGTACTGACTTCCTCTGGAATCAGCCCACTTTTGTATTCGACTACTCAGATTCACTGTCAGTATGGTAACATGTTCATTCCCCATCTCTTCCTTACAGAGCTAAATTTCCTAGGCTCTTTTATAGTAATGTAAGCTATCACACTTATAATTCCTTATTACCATAATGAATATACATTCTCTTCTACTAATTGTATCCTGGCTAAACTGAAAATATGGAAAGCACAAGCGTCAGGGCACCATCGTTGATTTTGTCTCGCCTTAGCTCCCAAGGTTGTACTTAGCTAAGCAAAGAGAGGCAAAAGTGAGCGAGGAGTTCAGGATCCTTGCACTCTAGGGTTTGAGAGAAGCAGAGGAAACATGGGAGTCATCTTCCTGCAGCATGTTAGACCTCCAGCACCTGCTTTTTCTTAGCTCCTAGACCGTCCATGCATTTTTTGTGTGTTTTAATATGAAACTTGAATCAGATATTGGTGTCATTGTTAGTTTGGGGGTTGATATTATTGATGTAATGCAGAATGGGAGGAAAGAGGAACATAGTTTCAGAAAGATTTTATTTTTTAATTTTAATTTTTTTCACAATTGATAGGGCTGTCTTCTACTGCCATTAAAACCCACCCTCCCATACACACAACTGTTCAAGTAGTCTCCTCCAGGTCTGGTCACTCTCAATGTCTGATGTTTTCTCTCGTCGTCCACCCTGGATATAACCTTGGAAATGTGTCAGAACTTCTGATTGACTGCATCCAATTTTGATATTTCCCTTTTTTGTTGTTGGTAAAATGCATCCACTCATGATTGAAAGGGATTTGAAGCAAATACATGTACACAATCTGATGTTTTTATTGTTATTTTTTTATAAGTTGTACTTTGTTTTAGCTCCGGCTGCCAAAACAAAATACTGCAGTCATGTGAATTAAAACCGAAGCATATTTTCTCATTTTTGTGAAGTTGAAAATGTGAGATTGAGCAGGCCACACGACTGTATTCTGGTGAAAACAGAAACCTTGGCTTGCAGATGCGGCCTCCTGTGTTCTCACTTGCCAGGGACAGCCAGCCTTTCTATTGACTCTTACAAGACACAAAACCTGTAGGTTTATGCCCCTACATTTATTTGCATTAACCCCATCTTCCTCCAATGCTCTGTCTTCAAACATTCTCATTTTGAGGGTGGAGGATTCAACATAGGTGTTTGGGGCCGACAGATTTCACTTCATAACCTAAACTTAATTTACTTTTTTCTTTCTTAAGACCTCACCAACAGTGCAGGGATCAAGTGTTCTGAGGCTGCTAGTCTATGGTCACCCTTCTAGTTCCCTGTCATCCATCCTTAACTTCTCCCTCCCTCCCACCAACCCCTACCAACATGCAATCCCCTAGAAATTTCCCTTGTGCATATCCATCGTTCTTCTAAATTTTATAGACAACCGGTATACATCAGTATTCAAGTTCTATTTAAATACTGTTCTATCTAAATACTGTTGAAATCCTTATGCACAACAAAGTCCTGAGAAAAAGTTCTTCTAATTGTGATAGGACAAGTGCTATCCAAGTGCTGAGAGTGAACAACAACAACAAAAACAAATAAAACTCTGTCTCCCAGTACATGTATACTAATGACTGAATTTGAAACTTGTCAGTGATAAAATTTAGTATTAAACACTCTTAAATCATGTCACCCAGACAGAGGTTTTCTTGAGTTTGGGAAGCAAGACGTGTACTTTCCAATTAAAATAGAGACTGCACACCAAAACCATTTTTGTGGGATTTGATTTCAATATCTGGAACAGAGTGTATCAAGAACTTTTATTCATCAATAATTTGTGTAGAGTGTATGCTAATAGTAACCTTCTTATATTCATGAGTGAAATGAACCAAAACACAACAATATTTATTTTTAAACAAAGCTGTTTTACCTTTTCAGTAGATTTTCAAGCAAAATGACTGACATACTTTACAAATATTTGATATAAATAGGATTATTTCTATTTATTTGCCATTTATCTGCTACTTGTAATTGAGTCCAGCATGAAAGCTGAGAGGCAAAATTGGTCTATTTAGTTCATTTCCACTTAATTTAAAGATACTAAATATAGAATTTTTAAATTTAAAGCTTGTATGAAAGTACTCTCAGATGCTACTGTTATACATAAACTATTAAAATGAGTGGAAAGTGAAAGTCAAGTTAAAAAAGAAAACAAGAAAAGTTGCTTATTATTCTATTTACAGAAACACCTGTGCTTACACAGTTTACCACTGCATGTTTGCATCGTATTCTGTACTAAACAAAGAAGGAATTTACGATTAAGTTTGTTAATGATATAATAATATATATATGACATAATTGTTGTTTCTTCTAAACAACAGTAAAATAGTTATAATATTTCACAATAGAACTTGTTTTTAAAAAATTAAGGAGATTTCATTAACATTATTTTATTCCATAAAAATTATATTAGTCATACACACACATTACAGTTGGAAGCACCTCGTATGCAACCGTGGGATTACACGGCACACACTGATAGGTAATTTGTTCCTATTTGCAGGTATTATATTTTTGTCTCTCTTTTCTGGTCATTTAACATTCTTTCAAAATCTCATGTTTTACTGTCTCTGTTATACAGCTGTTAAATAATTTCCTTAACAGTTCCTTATAATTGTGAGCCATACTGTGAAAGATCCTTTTAGTTTAAATTGTTTTAAAAAAATCTTACCTTTGATATAATTAAACATGGAAATTAATACATTACTTTTAGATCTTGTGAGATTGTAAGGAAAGAGAGTACTATGAAAAAGATAAAAATACTCCTGTTTACTAAGTATGTGTCATTTTTAAAAACGGTATGTTTTGAAAAAGCTGTATCCCTAGTATTTGTCTAGAGAAGTTTGACGAAGAAAGTCCAGGAAAATTAGCTAGGGGTGGATGGTCTGAGGCTATGGATAGCAGAAGTCCACTTTAACATGCAGGAGAAATTTGGTTCATGTAAGAATGTTTTCAAGCAGAAAGTTAATATAAATGAGAATTATTGTTTGGTATTTAGAATAATTTGCTGACAGGGTTAATTTATTCATGGCAACCATGGATCC
Source organism: Ctenodactylus gundi (assembly GCA_004027205.1). Lineage (NCBI taxonomy): Eukaryota > Metazoa > Chordata > Mammalia > Rodentia > Ctenodactylidae > Ctenodactylus > Ctenodactylus gundi. The sequence continues at coordinate 271,582 of PVKB01001551.1, read as the reverse complement.
TTTAATATTACATTAAAAAATTCTGCCACAGAAGTTCTTGATTTGTAAGAAATTAAGTTCAGTAGGAATACTTCTCAAATATTAAAATATCTCCAGGAAATGATGATAAAAATCTTTGAATATAAAATGCCAATTTAGGTTTAAGTAAACATCGATTTAAAAAATACATTTTCTAGAAGCAAAATTATAAAGATCCAAAACCAAATGGAATCTTTATTTCATGCATTGCGATCTACAAACATTAAGGAGTTAACTTTACAAGGTCAGTGGACATCAATGAAAAGAAGTTTGTAAATTCCTATGACGCACAACCTCATTCACATTTTTTTCTCCCAAGTTCTACAGAATAAAACAAGAAAACCAAAAATACAAGGAATTAAGGAATATTTGGCTACTAGTTCATATGTATTTTTATGAAAAATAGAAAAATTATTATACGGAGAATTAATATACTATTATGTTTAAAAAACAAAAAATGCCATTACACATTGTCAAAAGATCTGTTTAAGACAAAGGCCTCAGAGATAAAAGATCATGTGGGTATAGGAAGATAAAGTTGATTAAAATATTATGAGAATTAAAACTAATTTAACCACCCCACTTCTCTCTTTTCCACATTAGTCGTTTGCTTGTATGTATTGTAGCAGACACGTTTAGAAAACAAATATTGCTACTGAAGGTACTGATAAAGTATATGAAATGTTAGCCATTCAGTCTTCTTGGTTCAATCCCATGACCTCTGGAGCTGGCGCAGGGGGAACCCAGGCTGCACATCACATGCTTGTTCTTGCTGCTGTCTCTCGTTCTCTTAAGGTCACCATATCAAATAGAGCTGGCAGCCTAGCCTAAACCCAATCATCTCTTAAAGGCCTCACCCCTGAAGATCAGGACAAATTACATGTCCACACCCTTCATACTCTAAACCCAACATGCATTTCAGAGAAAAAAGGATTTAAATCAAAGTGCATTTCGGAGAATAAAAACCATACTCAATGATAACAAATATAAAATCAATTTTATTTTCCACTTATTTACTTTTTGAGACAAACACTTGTTCCAGAAATGCCATGAAATGAAATGAGATTTGCCACTGTACCCCGTTATTTGAGTACATTTATATTCTGCCAAGAAGATGTTTACATAACAAGAAACCCTGAATATAACACAATTTATGGTACAGATAAGTGGCTACAATATTTATTGAAAATGGTATGTACTTGAAGGACCCAGCATGATCTTCTACCATCGTGTGCATTCAACATCAACAAAAAGGTCTAAATAAAATTTTGCAAACCAAAATTTGTAATTTTCTGCATTTACCATCTTTTTAAAATATAGTTTTTACAAAATCTTTCCATAGCATTAGAAAATCCTGTCAGTTTCTAAACAAAACTATGAAGTATATGTGGTTCTTACAGGTAGTTTTATGATAAAATCATTTTATGGACTAGTTTAAAAGGTTTATTGTTTTATATAAGTCTTAAAAAATCAAACTTAAATTATGAGAAAAAAGTAAAATATACTGAGTTTGGTATTTTTACATTTACTTTAAAGATACTAGTAACCTCTGTTAAAGGTTTGTCATTTCTATTCAGAAGAACAGATAGTTATTAGCCAGACACACATTTGTGCTTTACAAGAAAAAAGAAAGATCTGCTGTGTGTGTGTGTGTGTGTGTGTGTGTGTGTGTGTGTGTGTGTGTGTGTGCAAAGACATTCTTGAAAGTCCAAATAGAAAGTGAAAGTCAGGATAGAAACTTGGCACTGTGCTCCTGTATTTCACAAGTCTCTCTGCATAACTGCCCCAGGCAGACCTGATAATGAGCTTTACTGAAAAGATAAAAATAAAGGACTGTTTGGGGTTGCTGATAAGATGTCAATTAAACAGAAATCTGGAAGATTTAGGAGTATTAAATTGTTTTAAAGCATTTGATTCTCATCATCACCATCACAATTACTAGAAATAAAAACCCTGTCAATTGATCAATGATTTATTTTGTGATAGAATTTTAACCTGAACTGTATGAAGCAGATTTGCGTTGTTTCTTAATTTGATATTCTTAGTGTTGAAAATACTGTAGCCTTGTCCTGAGAGGGATAGAGTTGTTGAAAGAGTACATATAAAACATATCGTAAGGTTTTAGAAATAACTAATACATTTGCTTTTACCATGACAAGCCACATTTCAACAAATGTAAAGAGTTACCTAAAGCATTTCAGCTCATGGCCTTCTGTTATATATACTCTCTGAATCAGAAGAGCAATTATTGAAAATGATTAATTCACTCAGTTTTTTCAATTTGTCAATTCTATCAATAAAGTTCATACCTAGAAATAAGAACTACACACATACACACTAACTTTTTACATGTGAATATAAAATTATTAGGCTTTGTTTTTTTTTTTCAAAAAAGCAGTTAAAGTGTTAACAGATGTGTGTTCTGAATTTTGTTATGACTAGAGTTCTACAAAAATTTCGGAGATGAAAATGGTGAAGCTGAGGATAAGAAATCACAACAAGCCAAACTGATGAAAGACAGAAAAAACTCAGAGAGGAATGGAAGAGTGACTTCATTAGCAAGCTGATTTTCTCTTCTCAACAAGCACATGTGGTTTTTCAGTCTTCCTTGCTGCTTTTAAGCAAAACTTACGAAACTTTTGCAATTCCTATGTTCATCCAGCCGGAAACCTGAGAGAAAATTTAGCTGCTAGATCCTTCCATTTTCTTAGCTCCGTTTGGTAGAAGTTCCCCTTGCTAGGAGTTAACTCTGATTTGATCTCTTCAACTGGTCTTATGGAAGCCAAAGACCACAGGGTACCAAAAGAAAGAAAGAAAGAAAGAAAGAAAGAAAGAAAGAAAGAAAGAAAGAAAGAAAGAAGAAAGAAAGAAAGGAAGAAAGGAAGGAAGGAAGAGAGAAAGACCTAAACACAACTAAACAAACATGAGGTCTTCAGTTGATGCTTCAATACATTTTACCAGTAATGAAAAGGGCTAAAGATTTCTGTAAAAGATGCCACATCTCGGCCTTTTGGATAAAATGAAGTGTAGATTTAAGTAAAAGAAGATAAAAAAAAAACGAAAAACAGCAATTTGCTTTTCAATATATATGCATATGAATATACAGGAATATTAGTTTTAATACATGTTCTCTGTGAGTATTCAAGCTGTTTTTTAAGTCTTAGGTTTTGTATTTCCTTACCTATTTCAAAATGTCTGATGGGCTACCCAAACAGCATGCAGTTGGCTAAGTCTTTCTTCTAAGGATATATAATTTAAATATATGTTCAATAAGTGAGCCAAGGAGGAGTTTCTAAGTATAAGACTAGATTAGACATGAATATGACTGAATTCATTTATATTTAAGCTCACTATAATTTAAAATGAAAAGTCACAAAATGGTGGGAAATACTATTAAAATCATTTTTTTTTCTAAATTCAGCCAAGTTTCTAGAAGTTTTATAGTATCAGAACTAGTTACTCCAGGAAACATTCCCTATCTTTATGCAAGAACACATACTGGTAAACCCTGGAATTCAGAGAGTACCAGCAGCATGACAATAGCAGATCCTGGGAGTCATTTTCTTTGCTTAGACAATTGAGGTTTCCAGAAGGCTTTGCATTTAGGTGGTGGAACCTTATACATGTCAAATATTATCTGTGAGGTCTTACAACTTACCTGAGGTGAAGTCAGTGAGCAAGAAATCTCTTTCTCCATCTCTTCTTCAACCCAAGGAACTTCACAATTTCTCTGCAGGAGCAGATTCTTTTTTCTTTTCTTCTCTAATATCAAATCATTTCTCTTCTTCATATGAGATACAACCATTATCGCTTCAACTACTCTAGATAATAAGCTTTAAAAACACACATTTCAAAAAATCTTACAACTAATTAAAAGAAAGCAATGTAATACATGAATTCTGGCAAACTTAAAGAGAGAACATAATTCCAATGTTGTAAAATTCATCTCTGCATCTGACAAAATAAATTTGGGAAACTTAACATTGTCTAACCATACATAAAACATTTTGAGAAACAAAAATTGTACTTGAATCTCAATCATGAATATCGACTCCTACATTTCTGTCAGGATAGATAAACAATGCCAAGTTCTTTAAAAAAAAAACTGAATTTTCAGGTATTTATCTAAAAGCACCGCATTATTTTTCATTACGTTTATTTATTTACTTACTCAAGGACTTCCTCAGTGAAATAAGAGATCACGAGTTCTGTTTAAAGATGTGTTCAAAATCCTGTTGAATGGAAGAAGACTATTCCAGACAGCTCAGACTTGTGATTATATACTGTAGTCCAGAAGTGACACACGCACAGGTTTTTCATTTATATGGCATTGTCTAGACTTATCAAAAACGGGGCAAAAAAGAACAAATATTTATCAATAAGTAGCACTAATGATTATCACAGTTAGCAAACTCTATCTACAAAGATAACCCAATCTCCTTCGTCTAAATAATACAAAGTGCAAGAATAGGAAAATAAAAAGTAAGATTAATAGTATTACAAAAATAATAGAACATCGAACTATAAGTAGAATGAAAGATTACCCCAAATGATAGAGATGAGAATTAGGGAGGATTAATCATCATTCATGATTTTAGAATATATAGACAAACAAAAGGAAGGCATAATAAAATCAAAAAAATGCTGGTCAGTTGACAGCTGAAAGTTATCTACATAAATATATAATTAATATCATTTTTAAAAAGCACAGATAATAAATCTCATCAGAATACAATACTAAGTATGTTAACTATAAAGTAATGAAATAAAAGAAACATTCAATATCCCTACATTAAAATCTTAATAAGTCAGTATCCCACTCATCTATGTAATTTTAATATAATTTTATCAAAATTATGATTTAAGAAATGATATGAATTTAAAATTAGCATCACAATGTAAAAAGTCAGTGAGATAGAACTTTCTTTACCAAAAAATCAAAACACACTAAACAAAGACATTGTGAGACAATGACAGTGGTAGCATAACAGTCACAGATAAATAGAAACATGGGTCTGAATAGGACCACAGAGGCGTAGAGGCTAGACATATGATAGAAATCGTATCTTAGGTCATTGGGTATTGCAACGCACTAGGATTTCAAATGCATTGACAGTTAAGTGGTATTGGGAGAAAATTAGCAAGTTACTCGCATAATTTAATAGTAATTCTTGGTAATAAAAAGATACCTAAATATCACAGGCAACATTTAAAATTTGGAGTAGAACATAGACAAAGACTGCATTTTAGGAGAATATTTTTGAAACAAATATTGATTGCTAAATCAAAACTAAATTATTTTGGTTACATAAATATTCACAAAATTTTCATATCTAAAGCTATAAGAAGAGAAAATAATGTGTTACAAACTGGAAGCTTATGTTTCAAATGCGTGTAACTAAAAAGAAGACACTTCTACAAATTTGTATGAAGAAAAATAGCAAGTGAATGGAAACAAAAGACAAAAGACAGAAAAATGCATTTCACTAAGGGGAGTATTTCAGCAATACCTAGGTTCAGAAAAGATGTTCAGTATTGTTATTCTTTAAGTAAAGTTAGTGAAATGTATTTTACTTCTACTCTAAGCTCTCTAAAGTTAAGACAGTACGTGTACCTAAAGGCATACATCCATGTTTCTGTTAGAAATGTACTATAATTTACAAATTTGATCTTCATTTATAACTTTGACTTGTCATGTACCCTGTATTCTTATGACCAAATAAAATTAAAAAGGTAGACTACTATGATCTCTCTGATGAAAGAACTGAGGAATTCAAAGATTTTAAGAGAAATGCTTTGCCAGATTATTCGATTGAACTTATTCAAAGAAACTATGTATTATTAGATATATCAAGGCCTCATAGTATTTATTGTTACTACCTATTAATCATTGTTAGAATTTTATAATGAACATTTATAATAGATATAAAAATTAAGAATTCCTAATTTGCATGAGGTGACATTCAGCTTGGAGTTCCTTTTTTTTTTTTTAACACCAACACTATCTCCACCCATTGTGGCATTTCCACATCACATGATTTCATATAAAGCTCAAATAATCCAATCTGCTTCACATTCTCTCAATTATCTTTAATCATTCGTTTGCAGCAGAGTTCAATTTTTCTCTGCTCCAAAAAAGCATTTTCTTTATTGTCAAATTTTGTCACTTCTTCAAAATTCCTATAGTTCTTTTTCCTGTAAAATTTGTCCTACAATGATTACTAGTTTTCCTTCATCTGCGCTGCTTTCTTGTACAAGCAGATGAGTAGTTTCCAGTCGTTTCTATATTTTGTGTACAATTATATTTTCAGTTCCATCCTGAAGAAGATTGTTGTAAATATCTGAGTGGCATGTTATATGTTTTCAGTAAACTGAAAGTAGTACCTTGAAGACGGTGAACGCTTGCTTAAAGACACATAATGATTGCCTACAGTGCTTGAATAATGTTATAGTATCTTTTCTAAGAAATATATTAAAAAGTTAAGCTTCTCTTTTCTTGTTGGTCCTAGAATTGAACAGAATAGCCTAAAAAAACCGATGACTACGACTTTTTACTACTGATTTCCAGTTGAAATAAATGCTTTGACTTTTGCTGAAAATGACTGGATATTCAACATAATTTGTGTGAGGGATTAAAATGAACAGTAGAGACATGTAGTTTCTTGCTATGATAAAGCAGTTGCTATTGAATCCATTCTGTTATTGTAAATATATGCAAAATAGACAAAAAAAAAAAGAAAAAAGAAAAAAAAAAACTGGGCACTTGACAACACAGGACTAGTAACAAAGACCCACTTTCACTCCAGCTTTGGATATAGGCTGATTTCCAACGAGCATCACACACAAGTGTATTTCAATAGCATTGTTACCTTGTTGACCAGAAAAAAAAAAAAAAGAAGAAGAAGAAGAAGAAGAAAGTAGCGTCTGATTCAAGCAGAGATTGGAATTTAGGCTAATTAAAGTGGCTGGAAATCGCAGGGCAGAGTAAAAGGCATTGGGTAAATCACAATTTGCCTATGCACAATGTTGGATTTCAATGAAGAAATAGTTACTTTGAGCTGATCAGTGAGCATAGATTTCAACAAGTTAATAAAAATATTTTAAAAGATTTATACAGTAAATGTGTTAAGCATTCAGGTGATATGCCAGCAAAACTATGTGCAGGCCAAGAAGATAAAAATATACATCTTCTCCTCAACATTACTAATATTATGCAAGAAGTAAGTGTCCACAGGGAAAATTTCATAATGTTTAAATAAAGATAAAATAAAATAAAAAATATAATCCATATTTTAATTTTTTCTAATAAACTTTTAAAAATATAAATAAATGAGAAAAGAAACAAAACTATGACTGATAACCAAGGAACACATAATGTTCACAGTTAATCTATAAGCTAATATTCATGGACAAGGACTTTAAAATGGCTATAATAAATGTATTCAAAGGTGCTTAGGAAAAAATGGTCAAAGTAAAAATATAAGTAATTTTGTAAGAAAATAGAAAAACGAGTAAGTTTTTAAGTGCAAGTTTCATAGCTCAAATCCAATATTAGAAGTGAAAGACTTATTACTAGTAAGTCACAAAAATCTAAACTTGAAATTGTGCAAAATTAAGCCACGTAGAGAAAAATAAAAGAATGAAATTAACGGAATGGCTGTGACATGTGGCTTTATGTTTACTTATAGTATAGTCCTAGAAAGACATAAGAGTAGGACAGTAGAATAAATTAAAAAGCTAATGCCTACTGTGCATTTTTCCTCAAAATTCATGAGCTCATCAGCCCATATTTTGAAGAGGCTCACCAAACAAAAGAAATACACACATAAGAAAGTTTTCATCAAATTTAAATCTAAAAATGAAGAATTCATAAAACAATTAAGAGGGGAATGAAGATATGATACTCTTACTACAGAAACAATATAATTGCCTTTCTTGAGAAAAATGAAGAACATCATGAAATTAAAATCTCAACGTTTTTAAGAAAAAATACACCTGTACAAAGTTAAGGACATTATAGTAAACAAAAGATGAAATTTATGCCACTAGTAAAAGATCACTACAAGTAATTGTGAATTTTTTTCTGACTCAAAAAAACAGATAAAAGTTTATATTTGCATAAATGAAAAAGAACTAGTCAAAATTATAAGCGTATAAATAAAAAGAATCACATTAGAAAATAGTTGATGACTACTGATTATTCAAATAAAGTATAGTATGTGTATTTGGATTTATAACACATACAATAGCAAAATATAAAGGTTGATAGCATAAAGGATGGGGAGATAGAGTTATGCATATGGTTTATTTGCGAGATGGCACTATATTAATTTCCAGTAGACTAATATATATATATATATATATATATATATATATATATATATATATATGTACATGTGTCTTATATTTTTGAAAAAAGATAGTTTTATTTTTTTCCTATGGAAAGATTAACTGGCATCTAATTACATATTTTTGAGAAATAATGTGCTATTTCAACACATGTATGCAACAAATAATAATTAGGTGATGTTAACAGCAATGCCCAATATCTCAAATATTTATAATTTTTGGTGTTGAGAATATGCAAACCTTCTCTCCTACCTATTGTGAAGTACACAATTGATCCCCGCTAACTACGGATTCCCTACTGTTATGTAGAGAACTAGCCATACACACAGGGAGCTGGCTCTTTGCACCTGCTTTCACTCCTTTACAATTTTCCCCTAACCACAACTTTCCTACACTCTGGAAATAGTATTCTACCCTCTACTTCTAAAGCAAATGTTGTCCTTAAAAGAATAAGCACAAATAATGATAACACAAATAATTAGAGCTAAGTCAAATGTGGAAAATAACAGATTAACATTTAAAAAATCTAAAATAATGCAGTTAATTAGTAACAGAGAAACAAAATAAATGCAAACCAAATAGTAAAATGATATACTAACAATTAGCTATATCATTAATTGTATTAAACATAAATGGGCCAAAAATCTAGTAAAAGATATTTGAGTGGATAAAAACAAAACAATAGAAAATAAGCTATTTATACAAAACAGCTATAAAATAAGAACATAATGAAATTAATCACAAAATATTGGAAAATACTCTAGGCAAATAAGACGCAGGCAGATTATATATAAAAATTGAAAAGATAACACTAAACATAAAAATGCATTTTGATATTAGTGTCAGACAAAATAGAATTCAAAAGTAAATATACTGCTAGAGGCAAAAAGGAAGGTTTCATGATAATAAAATATTTTTCAGTAATATAATTACGCTGTATTTAGCCAATAAAATCACTCTAAATATGTGTAGCAAATATTAAGAAAATTATAAAAGGTACAAATGTCACTTAAATTTTCTTCAGTTTCTTTCTATAAGATATAAATGCCTACATATTTCATTTTACTAAAAATTGAGTCTTTAGAGAAATATTTTCATGTATTCTCTACAAATTTTCAGCCATATTTTCAATAAAGAGGTGTTACACTGCTGGTGGGAATGTAAACAGTTACAACCACTATGAAGGTCGATATGGAAATTCCTCAAAAGGCTGAAAATAAATATTCATTTTGATCCAGCAATATCTCATCTGGGAATATCTCCAAAAGAGTTAAAAGCATCATATAAAAGAGACACTTGTGTACCCATGTTCATAGCAGCACAACTAACAATAGCTAAAATGTGGAAGGCACAAATACCCATCAACAGACCCATAGATACATAAATTGTGGTATATGCACATAATGGAATACTACTCATCTATACAGTTTTGAGGCTTTTGTAGGGAAATAGATGCAATTTGAGACCATCATCTTCAGTGAAGTGAATCAGAAGCAGATTGTTAAACATTGCATGGTTTCCCTATGAGAAATCCAAAACATCCAGAATACAATCATTTAATAAAGCTAAATGAATGGGGCGATAGTGGGAACTAATGGGGAAGGGAAGGTTGTGAGGGGGAGGGTTTGTAATTTTGACCATATATATATATATATATATATATATATATATATATATATATATAGACACACACACACACACACACACACACACACACACGGGAAACGCTATGTATATACACACACGCACACAAAATACCCAAGTTCCATGTATACATCATGTATTGCATATATACATACCTATAAAATGGAGGGGGAGAAAGAAAAGGAACACTGAGAAAAAAAAGAGTTACTTACTTTGCCTTCTAAAAGAATAGATATTCTTATAAGAAGCAAGTAACAACATGTCTAGAAAAAAATTCTTCCAATGTTGCTAAAACGTATTTAAGGGAACAAAGTCCCATATGGTAATGACTTTCTATGTCATTCAAACTTTTTGGAAGGAGTAAGGAAGTGACCATTGGCGGCCTTTAGGCAACAGAAACTATTTTGAATTAATTCTTTAGTACATACTTGCAATGGTGGCAGTCTTGGAACATGATCTAAAAATCAGTAAACAATTCTGCAATACATGAGCATATTTATAATCAATGTATGAGCTTATAAGCTTTTTAACTTCTCAGCATATGAGTCTTAATGTGTAAATATAGTTACAAACATGCAATATGCAAATGTAACACGTTACAGGAATATAAATGATCTACTACAGGCATTAGACAAAAGTGTTTTTCTAGCCTGAAGTTATGCTGAAAGAGAAACTTAATAACTTGACAGAAAAAAAATAGAATGGTTAATAGGAATATATGTAAAACCAGTGCATAATTGAGTTGTACTCTACAGAGAATTATATGCTTCAATTTAGCATCTGAAAGATGAAGCGCTTACTACGCAATTATCGTGCTGCTATTTACATCATGATGTTTAAGTTTGCGGCAGCACTAAACTAATATATATGGATATATGCATGTATTTTGATATATGTATATCACTAGAGACTCACTGGTGTGACTTCAAATGAGGCTGCATCATGAAATTATTTCAAACACTACAACGTGATTGATGTTAAGAATTTATTCCCAGCATGAGGAAGAGGATTTGAGTGTTTTAAGTTTTGGGTGATTAGAGATGTAGAGACAGAGAAAAGAACACGCACAAAAAGTATAACCCAATATATGACCTTTTCTCATTCTTGCTGGCTAAGAGGAAGAAATTCCTCACATCTGATTCTTATTTTTTCTTGGGTGAGATATTTTGAAAATAAAGAAACCATCAACAATGATGGCAAAAGTATGGAATGCCTTGTTCTTCTTGGTCGTACGTGCTTCCACCTTCCAGAATAGAATATCAAAGCACTGACAGAAATTTTTAATACAGAATTTGAGCATATCTTGTAAGATGTTCACAAAAGCTTGAATAAATGAAAATTTTGGACAAAAATCAGGGTAACTCGAAATACAAATGTTAGAGACCAGATGGAGAACATTAGTAGCCAAATAAACAGAACACTAGCCCTGTTCCCTGAGCGGAACATATCATATCCAGCTACTGAGACCTTTATATGGAGTCACTTTCTGGTAATTAACAAAGTTTCAGAAGTAGAAGAATGAACTCGGAAACCAGATTGCAACATCGCAAATCTGAGTTCTTAATTAATTAGTTTTATGACACTGGGCATGTTGCACAGATTTGTCTTTAATTATACAAATTTATGGTGTAGTATAATAATTCGATATATGTATACAGCGTGTAATGACTATATCATGATGTTGATTGTTCATCTCATCTTTAAACATTTTTTAAAATTTTTAATTAACTTACAGTGTTGATATGTATGAGATACAGTGTGATACATCAGTCAATGCATGGCGAGCGCAGCATGACAATATTTCCAACTCTTCCAAGCTCTGTGTTCAGAGTCTCCAAGCCTCACTTTGCTGGTCATCCATAACGTGTTCAATGAGCTACTATGAACTACAGTTACTTCCGTTTTGTTGTAGTATACTGAAGCTTATTGTTTCAAGATGTTTTAAAATTGAAAAAAAAAAACTAGAAAATAATATTCACACTAAAATATTCTTTTCGACAAGATACCTTGACATTTTTGTATTAAAAGCTGTGTACATATATTCATATCAAGTGGCATTAAGATTGAGAATGGCACATCTGTGGTCCAAAGCAGATTCTACAGCAAACAAGGTTACATGAAGGAAGAAAAAGATTTCAGTTTTAGTTTTATGGAAGATGGGAATATAAAAATTTGGTGTGAATGTGAAAAGTTTTTAAACATGTATAGAAAAATAAAATAGCTCCTTTGTAAAAGAGAAATTCTTTAATTTTACTCTCCCTTGAACAAATTATATTTGAAGCAGCATTTTTAGCTTTAAATAATTGATTTTTGTACAGAATGATAAACTAGCAGATAACATGTGACATTTTTATCTGGATAGCTTAGTCAAAAAGAAAATAAACTCTGTTACACGCACTTACTCTATCACTTTAAACTACATTGATATAAGTGTTCATATTTTGACCTGAGTGTCAAGTGAAAAAAAAAAAAAAAAACCTCAGTCAAAAAACATGTGTGGTGTTTTGTGAGAAACTGAACAAAAAACTCTTTTGTAAATGGGCCTAGACTTCGCTAGGCTTGCTTCTCACCCATGTAGACAATGTCTGCCTTTCCAGGTTAACATTTCCACCACGGTTTCTAAAATTACTCTTGTTCTAAATCCTCTTCTGAATTGGCTTTTTCTTTCTACTGTAGGGCTCAGTCACCTTCCTCCTCAGTAACAACTGTCTCTTAGAACACAGGATAGCTCAAATATTATTTACCAGCACTAGAACTGTAGCAACAATAACAAAGAAAATACATTAAAATTAATGTCTGTAAGAACATACCTAAGTTAACAGTGACACAGACTCCTGTAACAATTGATGTTAGCGATTTAAAACTCTGACAAGGAAGTATTTATTTATTTAATTTTGTTTGCAGATAATTCACTGTGACCATTCTATAGGACTGCACTATATCTGCATTACATGATTTTTTTTTTTTAAGTTAGTGTCCTGCTCTGCAGTCCAGGCTGATCCTGAACTCACTATGTAGCTGGTCCCACACTCATGACAATCTTCCTGCCTCAGCCTCCCGAATGCTGGAATTACAGGCATGTGCTACCACATCCAGTTAACGTAGTGCTGGGAAATCGAACTCAGGGCCTTGAGTTTGCTAGGCAAGCACTTCAACTGCTCAGCTTCTCCAGCTCTTGCATAATTTATTTTTTGATTCACTATGTCTAATGTAATTGATTAAATGTTTTGTAAATATGTATATGAAAATATGTAAAATTCCACATTTGCAGTAGAGAAAAAAGTAATTTCAAAGTTAAATCAACTTTTAAAATAGGAACTGATCCAATTTTTCACTCTTTGAAGAGGTAATTGATGTTTTTTCTAAAATACAGGATGGTGCTGTTTCGGCGTAACTTATCTATATGTTCAGCTATTTCAGACCAGTGTTGATTTATTACAACAACAAATACCTAAAACAGTTATTTGGAACCTGACGAGAATATTAAGATTCTGAAGAAATGTGAAAGCTGACTCTCCAGTGAGATCTCTGTGGGAGAAATAAAGTGACTTTCCTTCCGCAAAGACAGGCACTGCTGTGAACTTCTCTGTCTATTTGGCTAAATCTGTTAAGTAAAATTTAGAAAATAAGATATAAAAAATAGCAGGTGGTTGAAAATTGAGTCGAATAATGAAAAGCATTTAAACTTGAAACATGTTAAGGTCATTAAAGTAAATTTTCTTAATTCTTGTAATCATTCAAATGTGAGATTCTTGCCAAATATAGTTTGCCTTTTCTATTACTGGAGACTACTACAAAAAAATAAAATAAAATAAAGTGGAATATTTTTAAAGAGGTTACTAGTTGTCTAGATTTGTGTTAATTTTCTGTAACATAACATGACTACCTAAAAGTTGAATACACTTACGATGACATTCTATGCTAGTTATTTGACATGTGTTAAGTATTGGGATAATGATTTTATTATTTTTGTTGTTATAATAATTTCTAACACGAACAACAATGCACATATATTATTTACTCATAATGCAAGATCATATCAGTGTATATATATTATTAGAAAAAGCTATGTCTTACCATATATTTATTTATTTATTTGAGAAAAGGTCTCACTCCGAAGCCCAGGCTGCTTCTGAACTCTCCATGTCGCCCAGACAGGCCTTTGCCTCACAGAAATCCTCCTGCCTCAGCCTCCCAAGGGCTGGGATTACAGGTGTGCACCATCAGGCCTGGTTTCTGTGGTGCTGCGCCACCAAACTGAAGGCCTTGAGCTTGCACAGCAAGTGCTGTAACCGCTGTACCATTCCTCCAGCCCCTAAATTTTTTATGATGAACAGGTGTGCAGACTGCTAAGCGTCTCAGACATCCAAGCACACCGTGATACCTTTTCCTCTCAATTTGCATTTTAAGTCAATCGCTCAATTCATCTTCTCTCCCCACGTGATAAGAGATGAATAGTGAATGAGTTGCGGTGAGTCAGACTATATATTTTTTAGTGTTATTTTGGAGGAAATCCTCTGACCAATTCTATCTTTAAATAGTTTAATTTAACCTGATCTAGAACCTAATTTATTTCAGCTTTCAGTTACCAATTCAAGGGAATTCCTTTAAAGTATAAGGGGACTTCATGTAAAATACAATTGTGTGACTTTTTCATGTTATCTCTCCATCAATAAGAAAATTAATTGGCTCATTGTTAAATGATTTTGGTAAGTCAGTATACAATTATTTCATGCTTCTTAGGGGTATAATGGAGTCAGCCATCTTCGTAGTTTAAACGCTACAGGAAGTGGAGGCGAGTGCGGGGAGATCAGTAGGTGTAGAAAATGTTAGTAAATACAAAATCAAAGGGAGAGAATAGGAAGATAAATTATTTTTACAATAAGGAGAAGTCTTAAATTTGTTGCAAATTAACATACAGCACTTTTGCTTTCTTTCTAAAAAGAATCATGAACATGGTACGACCAGTTAGTTGATATTTTAAAATAGATTTGCAAGTTAAATGGACAATATAGAGATTGTTTTAGTTTGGTTTTAAAGGCATTGTAAATAAGATTTAAAAAACTGTATGTATAGTTACTATTATCAATTATAAAAATATAAACGCTTCATTTGTCTTCAAAATTAAAAGTTGGCCGTTTTATAAATTCTGTATTGCTGAAAATTTTATGAAGAAAAATCTCTCAGTGCCTCTTTTGTGAAGATGACCAATGTGAGCGAAGTTGATACCCACCTTTTTCCCACTTATATACTATGGAAATACATGATAAGCTCCTCAGGACCAGGGAAAATTTTCTTTAAATTTCCTAACAAAGTCTAATTTATTATGATATATGACTACTACTAATTTGATACAATTTCTTTAGTAACCTTTATCTTTTTGTATATAAATAAAAAGTAGAAATATTTTGATAGCCTATTCATGCTATACTTCCTGAAGACACCTTAAGGAGGTAATTACTGGGCAGCATTCTTCCATTCTGCATGGCTCACCAAAAATAGTAAGCTAAGGGACATCTGAAATAAATTATAACTTTATATAGTTTACATATTTGGCAAAAACTGCTACACAGAAAGTTTCATTGCTGACAGATTTAACCAGTTTATTAAGTCACTTCTAGAAATTTCTATATGACACAAGAAAAACACAGTTTGCAATCAAACTTAAAGTTTAAACAAGTCAATGGGACATGAAACTGAATGTCTTGTTCAGGATATTCAGCTACATATATAATAATAAGGGGAGAGTAATCTTCTACAGGGCCTCTGGCTTCTCGTTCTTATTCTCTGCCTCTTTTTCTGTCTCTACAATTATTTCAATCAAGAAAAAAATTGGTGATCAAATGGATCAATCAGTACATAAACAGACCAAGGTAGGGTATTCTTTTTTTTCTTTTTCCTCTTGTTTTCCAACTGGCCAAGTATTAAAACCGAAGTAGTAGTTTTACAATGCTACAATTTCCTTCTTCCTTAAACATTCTGCACTTTGTTACACATTTTCATGGTATTGTTTATATGCAGCCAAGTCTTCATTTGCTAATTTACATGAAAATGTTTATTCATCCATGATCAAACATCAGGAGCATGTATCCTCCAGTCTTTCCACAAATCTCAGTTGAGTTGACAGATATGCTTGCACACACACACACACACACACACACACACACACACACACACACACACACATATATATATATATATATATATATATATATATATATATATATATAAAATTTTAATTTTGCCAAATGGTGTTGTCTTTTCACAAATGTCTAAGGGGAAAGACTGTAACATTCTCAGGTTTGACATATACATACTAGGAACATCAGAACCTGAGTGGTATGTAGAATGCACTGAATTCACTGGAATTGTTTTCCAGTTCCTCTCTGATTTTGCAATTTTTATTGTTTTAGGTATTGTGCAAACTATTAGATTTAGAATTTGAATTTGGTGCATTCTTCTATTAAAAACAAATTTAGTGTTCAAATAGGGAACTTTATATCTGTATTTTTGAAAGGTTACAAGACTCAATTTGGAATGCAAATGAATTTATAAGTCATTGAAGAATAACTCAAAAAGAATGTTAGTTTATTTGCTAATAAGCAGAGAAAGTGAAAAATTGGAAGCAGAGAAATGATTAATGTAAGTGATATTTAGGTGATTATTAATCTTTTGGGATTGAATCTAAATCTACTTCTATTTCATTATCTGCTCAAAAAACAAATTTTAGATGAATTGTAATCATCTAAATTAAATAACAAATGTATTAAAAATGGAAAATATGAATGAATATTTATTATCTACGTTAAAAACTAGTTTATACATAATTTATATTAAAACGTAAGACCATTTATGATTTTAAGATTTGACAGCATAAATTAATATATATATCTCTGATCTCTAAATACAATATTACACACCAAGTAACTGAGTAAAATATATGATATATAATTGACTATTTCCACTTTTTATCAAATTCTTATCAACTAAGAAATTTTTATCAGTATGTATCCTACAAAAAAGATTAAATAAAATAACAGCTCTACAAACATAAACATTCTAGTCTATATCAATAAAAAGGCAATGATTAATATGGCCCATTCTATCCAATTAGTAAATATCAATATAAACACGGAAAACATATTACTTAACTTTTAAAATGTTTACAACAAGATAAAACATAAAAATATTAAACAATATTTCTAATTCTAATGTGTCATTATTGTGGCATTTACATTATTAACTTGATACTTATTCATAAATAATTTGAATGATGCATTAGAAGAATTTAATTTTCAAGTTCTTTATCTTTGCTTTATAGTTATCATAGTAAATACTTATAAAAAGAAAGATAAAGTTATAGCTAGGTCAAAATTTTAAAGTTTCTATTTAACACAAAAACTTATTTCCATCTGGACACCAACAGCTACTTTGTTGATTAATTAGTGTTTGGTTATTAGGAGCAATTTCATTATTTTTCTAAGCTGTTAAAACAATTGGTCCACTCTAGTTTTATAAAAATACTAAAAACTTCATGTGTTTTCTCAACTGATTGCATTTATTTTAATAATGTTTTTATGTTCATTAAGTGCACAAAATCTGGAAACTTTTCAATCACAAAAAAGTCTGTCCGTAGTGCACATCTCCAGAGCTGGGCATTTTATTTTAGAATTAGACATCACAGAGAATTAAAATAGTCAATGTGATGACACGACATGTACTTTAGAAAACAAAGTATTCTTCAGGTGATTTTAAAAATTACCATGACTTACATTACTTCTGGCTAGTGGGACATTTTTAATGTCCCCTTTCACTCACCAATTTTTTAAAAAAAAACTTGTTATGACAATATTCAGCTAGATAATAGGTCCCTTAGCAAGCAAAAATGAAGTGGTACAAATATTAAAAGCATTCTGTGCCCTTTGAAAATATTATGAAAGTTACTGCACAGATGGGCTGAAAGTTTAATTACCTCTAAAGAAGTGTGTCAGAGTCATCACTGCTTCCAGAGAAACAACTGAAAATTTAGCAACCAAAATAACCGTCAGGGAGTGACTCTGAGACGATGTATCAGATCCACAGAAGAACCAGCTGCCATTCCGTTTATGTCATCCAGACATGAGCACTGCCTGCAGTGGCAGAACATGGAGATGTCTCCGTGGCTTTTTCTTAATCTGACATTTTCTAGGCATTTGCAAATGTTCCAGACTGAGAGAAATATATAAAAGAGAGTTACATGCATGGCACAGATTTGATTTTATATATTTTTGATGCATAGTTCTGTATAGAAGTTTATAGAACTATGCTACTATAGCCTTCTATTTTGAAAACAGTTTTACTATAGAGATGGGACAATCATGTTATTAGTACTTTCAAGCTTTCTCTACATGAAAATATTGTGCATTTAGATTCTTTAAGTCATATCAAATGATGGCGTGTATTTTACATCTCATCATGAAATCTTACTTTGCCATCTTAGGTGTATGGTAAGATACAAGAAACTTAGAAGAATCTACTCAGAAAAGTTTAGCATTTTAGAATAAATATTCATTCTCCTGTATCACAGTAAGTACCTACAGAAATATTAAGTATATTTTAAAACTGCTTTTTAAACAATTTGTGATAGACTGTTTAACTTGCTATGGATTTTGACATTCTGTTGTTCTGATTCTTTGAGTCTAACATCATTGAGCATGACGGTACAGCATGTTATTTTATACTTGAAGAAGTGTAATATTGCCAAAACCTGTAAAGGAGATTTGAGTGTATTTATGGTCAGTAGAGTTTTTCAAGTACAAAAAACAATACAAAGTATTCTACAAAAATATTAAGAATTCTATGACCTTACACAGAGATATATGTCATTAATATCAATTTTGAGAATCATTCTAATTTAGGATGAAGACTCAACACCCCCCCCCCCGAGAAAACCTTGACTGAATTAATAATAATTCATTGCTTTTTCCCTGATAAACATACAAAATGAAAAATGAACCAAATCTTACATGAGGTCTTGGGATACAAGAATATTCTCTGGGAAAATAGTGCAGAAACATCTGTAATTTAGAAATGTATTTGAGCCCCTAAAATAAAGATATTTCCAAAACTTTTTAATCAATGCATTATGCAGAAAGTCATAATCTATTTTTCAGGACAAACATTGTTTCATTGTTTTACTTCTTTTTATTTTCTTTGTTTATTTGTTTATTTATTTATTTATTATTTATTTTTGAGACAGAGTCTCACTCTGTAAACCACACTGACCCTAAACTCATTGTATAGCCCTGGCTATCCTCCAACTCATGGCAGTGTTGCTGCCTCCCAAATACTGAAATGACAGGTGTTTGCCAACACATTCAGCTTCAGGTTCTGGGGAATTGAACCTGGGGCCTTATGCTTACTAGGTAAAAGTTTTAATCACTGATCCTACCCTTAGTCCAAAACTAAGGTCTTTAAGGAATTCTAAACATTTTTTAAAAAACAATTTGTATGTTTTAACATTTTAACATGAACTTCAGTCTAATAGATTTAGACAAGTTTTTCAGTCAGTCTTACAGTCAGTAAACTTGTATGCAAGTTCATACTGCAGGAGGGCCATACAATATACATAGCCAAGAATAGTGAATGAACAGGGCAAGGATGCTGAAAAGATTCAAACTTTAATGTAAAATTTAATGAGAAATATAGATAGGTGATCAAGAGGCAGTCTATAAATTATGGCATTTGTCTAAATTCAATTGGCCACAGATACATTCTGGGCTTTCTGTACCACAGACATGCAATTCTACTGTCCCTCTAAGGTCAGAAGATCCTCTGGCCTCCTATGCTCTCCATGCTGAGGTCATGCCTGAGGTCATATAGCTTATCTATTACCTGCATGAACACATCTTTCCTTCATTGCCTTCATTCTTAACTTCCAATCAACTTCTCAAAGAGCCCTTCCTGGGTCCCTGCCCCTTATAAATTCACCTTATCATCCTGACTCCTGTCAACTTTTTATGTGTTTTCCCTTTATTTTTGTTAAACCCTATTATGCAGCATGATCTAGTACTTTGTAAGTGTTTACTTATTTGAGGGGTTTTTCCCCATATTTCCTCCATGGATTGCAAATTTCTTGAGAGCAGAAATATTTTTGTTCGCTTTCTTTGCAACATTTTAAGCCCATATTTTTTTTATTGTACTGAGTCCAGTACAAAGCAACAGGAATGACTAACTAAACAGGAGATCAAAACTTGGATCAAGGAATAAACTTTCTGGTTTTCTCAGAACAATAAAAAAGAAGACAAGACAAGGTTCTCCTTCAGCCGTAAAGGACTAAGGTACAAATTTAATTAAGCAGAGGTAGAACAAGACTCTAGCTAGGTAAGATTCGACAGCAATTATCTCCCCACAAACACACCAGTTTCAATAGATGTTTGTATACTGAACTACTTTCACAAGAACTAAAAGAGTCAAGTAAGAGACAATCATGCCAGCTGTTAGGATAGTATTTTTTTTTTAAAGACGCATTAAATAATTCAAGAAGAAAGTGTTGCCTTTATTACCTCTTTCCTAACTCCAAACAGTGCAGGGTGACGACATACATTTCCATTTAAGAGAGAGAAAAGGAATTAAGTCTATTCCTTAGATTTGTTACAAAGGATCAGTTCAATCATGATAAAACCCAGTGCCAGGAAGAGCCCCTCAGCTGCTTGTCATGGCTAAATTATTGCTTTGACCACTTGGCCTCTAACATCTTTAGCCAGGTAAAAATCAAGACTGTATCTACAGGAGAGCAAGACATCACTACTGACCTGGAACTTTGAAGATTAGGGCGAGTCCTCTGTTGTAAGACCCAGCAACAGGAAGAAAATAATGGTTCCTAGACAAAGGCCAGAGTTCAAAGATAAATCCCAAAAGACCTGCCCTATCCTCTGGCAGAGAATTGCTTGCTGAAAGAAAAGACTCAACTTTTGATCCGAATCATCTCCAGAGTTGGAGCAGGCATAGACATCACTGTACCCTACTCTTCCTGAGACAGTGTGGGTCTCTGTGGCTGAGGCTCAGATACAATCCAGCTTAGCATCAGTGGTGCCAGGCAAGGAAATGTTCCCACTAGCCCTCAGTCAATCTTGAACAGCGCTGTTATTTCCAACCCCGGGCTCTCAGGTGGAAATTCTAGACGTGACTGAACACCAGGGGAGACCTACATTCTAGTGGAATGCACTTTTGCAGTCTTTTGGCGCTAGGAGCATCCTTGAGACTCTGCAGGTCCTTCTGGCTGTGAAACTAAGTGCAGCTCAGCTTAGTGTGAGCCTTAGGAAAGGGAATCCCTTCTCTATTGCTGCTTCAATCTTGGACAGTAATCAGCAGAATGAACCAACATTCTATTTTCTGCAAGTAGGACAAGGTACTAAGCATAAGACTGCCTTGAAACTCATTTCATTTCTGGGTTGAAAAACCTCTTAAAACAGATCATCATAGCCACCATCACCAGGCCTACCTGCATGAACATACCGTTGGCAATAGTCCTAAGGCCAGGCAGGGACAAATGATGTCAGTCTCACAGATTCCTAGGCACCATGAACTGTGGCCAGTTAAAGTGGTCTTGAGCCATGTGTCCATGTCAGTATTAGGCAATCCATAGCAGTGTGGTACTTGTTCTTTCTTCAGTGCTACATTGGTCTTAGTGAAGTTCAATTTGTGACCACGCATTGTAGTGTCAATAGCCACATGTACAGGAGATTGAGACTGGTCCTTTCAGGCCAGATGATTCAGAACAAGCTCAGGAAGTAATCTGTAGTTCCCTTTTACAAGCTGGTGATTCTGGTTGAGGTGTCTGAGCTTATTTTGACTCCTGAGAGATTCTTATCAGGGAAGATTCCCCTTTATGAGTATTCCTTTCAGTCCATGATATGTTTGTTTATTATGGTTGCCAGCTTGAGCTTGGATCACTCACTACTATTGATATAGCAGCAATACACTGGCAATAGACTTGGAAAACCTAGCTTAGGGTACTATTCAGTGGGAAAATAACAGAAGAGATTACAGACCCAGAGAAAATGAGCCTCCACTAATTTTGTTTTTTAATATAGGAGAAAACAAAGGCAAATTCTAAATACTTGGAAAACTACCTAATTTTTCAATGCCCACATGATGTTATATACCAACAAGTGTCAAGAATATGATCTCGTGGAACAGGCAAACTAGCACACCATAAACCAATTAGATTATCATTAGTATTAATAAACTCTTCAGGAGAGGAGGACAGCTTTCCAACTCAAGGAACTCCAAGAGAGCACAGAAAAGATTCAATACTAGATCGATTGCAGAGTAATAGAAGGACACAATCACTTTTAAATAAAACAAATTGTACAACTGAAAAATAAACTCAATGAACTAAACACAAAAGACATCTAAATCAAAATCGATCAGAAAATAAAACTAATGAGTTCAAAGTGGCTATTTGACAATATCAACAGGGAAGAAAACCAGAAAAAAATAACTGATGAATGAGAAAAATTTATGGGCATTTTGGGAGGTATTACAATGTCAAATATTCAGTTACTTGGGTTAGAAAAAAGACTTGAGAGTGTCAAAAGGATAGGGAGCTTATTCAAACAGAAAACTAACAGGAAATCTTCTAAAAATTAGGCAATCATACAAATATCCAGGTATAGAACAATTGTATTAGTTAACTTCCACACTGCTGTGACAAAATACTTACCAAAATACTCGATTTAAATGTAGAGAGATTTAATTTGGCTCATGGTTTTTGAGTTTTAGTCTATGGCCAGCTGGCACCATGGCAAAATTGAAACAGAGCAAGAAATGTTCCCAATCAATGGTTGCTAAAAAACAAAGAGAAAAGAGAAGACCTAGTCACAAGAATACACCCTTTCAGGTCCCATGCCCAGATCTCACCTCCTACAAGCACATTCTACTCCACCATCATCAGTAGACTAAAACTCTAATGATATAGCTCACCCATTCTCCAATCCCAACCCAATAGCCCTGTCTTGTAATACATTAGACGTTGGAAGGACCTTAGCATTTAAACCATAAGAGAGTTCAATGGCCACAACACAGATTCAACTTATCCCAAGGTATATTATATTCAAGATTACAAAATAAAAGTGAAAGAAATATTCTCTAAACATGTAAAAAAAAGAAGAAGAAGCAATTGCCCATAAGCAGAAACCTTGCAAACCAACATAAAGTGTCATTAAATTTTCACAGAATTGTTAGAAAATGAAAGTACTATGTCCCAGACACCTATGCATTAGAAAGCACAGAGAGTTGCAAACATATGAGGGCAAACAAATATGAACGAATATACCTTCACCAAATCTGTCCAACAATAAATGTTAACGTTCTTCAAATTGAAGGGAAGACTAAAAGAAAAAAAATCTTTTGTTCACTAGTTGGGAGAAACCTTACTGACTACAGTATCTATATCCACACAGTCAGAATTCTATAATACCAGAAAGGAGGTATTATACTATGTTTATCTTTAGAATGAAGACTAAAAATCAAAAATGAAAATAGTAATAACTGTATAAATATGTTGAGACAGAGAAAGCACAGGAGGATATAAAATAGGATATAAAAAACTAAAGTGGGAAAAAATGGGGTCCAATCATGGATTTTTGTTTTTACTATTGTTTTTGATATTTTCTCTCCTCAGGGAATACACCTGTAATCCTTGTATATTGGGTGACTGAGACAGATGGAAAGGAGCTTAAGTACAGTCTGAGAAACTTAGAAAAACAACAACAAAAATAACAACAAAAACCAATTTTGGTATTATGTTTTAAATTTTGAGTGTTCCTCAAAAGACTGATGCTTTTGGAAAGTGATGTAATTGTGGATGCTAATCGGAACAAGTTGATTAGCCCACTGACTTCACCTGCTTTTAAGAGGTTGCCCCAGTCTGGAGATTCAGATCACTGAGCACACACCCTGGAAGGATCTACTCTTACCCCAGGTTCGCCTCTTCTTTTCTCTTTTCCCCTGTTTCCTGCCTTTTCTTCCACATATCCTTCCACCATTTCCAGATGAAAATGAATGCATTGAAACCTTCGAACTGTGAGCTTAAACCAAGTGTTTCCTTCTTTAATTTCTGAGTGTCAGGTATTATGCCCAGCAAACAAGAAAGTGACTAACACAGTTGAGGCTTTAACTCAATCTTCAAAACTACAAAAAACACAAAACACAAAACAAAACAAAGAAATTTTGAAAATACCCAACACCATGCTACCTGTTATAAACTCACTTTACCTGAAATACTTGCAGAGAATGAAAAACGAAAGGATTGTTTTCCTAAGATAATCTCTGCAAAAATAATTCTAAAGAAAGCAGAAATATCTTTTATTAGATAAAAAGACTTTTATCCAAAGCACTAAAATATGACAAACGTGATCACTACATAATAGAAAAATCAATTCAGAAAGAAATAATAGTTCTTACCATCAGCAGATAAATGACTAAATAATGTGATATACACATACACACTCACACACGCATAAGTATTGCCCTGTCACAAAGCATGATCAATTTGACTCATCTGACAAAAAATAGATATGTCTTGAATTCATCATGATGCTAAGCAAAATGAATCAGACACACAAGCTCAAATATCATGATATTCTTATATTAAAAAAAACAAATTATAACAAATGAGAAAGATAAAAATAAAACAGCAAGGTAAGAAAAGAGAGAGATTTGTGGAGTAGTAAAGGGCATATGAGGAGGGTTGAAAAGGGAAAGAAATGAAAAACAATCAACATATCCTATGTATATCCACCCGGCCTTCAAGTTGAATGGAAGTATCATATGCTGCAAGCACTCATATCTGTATAAAAAGTGACCCAAATTTCATTTAGAAATATGTCTTTCTTGAACCGGAGGAAGAATGCCAAATAAGTCTATTGTCAAACAATTATAATGTCTTTTAAGGGCTGATAGTAGAGCACATTTTAAAAGGACTTTTTTCTAGTATAAAAGCTTGAAATTATGACACCTGGTGTTTAAGTTGCATCATTATGAAGAGATAATGTAGAATGTCCCTAATATCTCTCAACCTCAGATTTCCTTTTATTTGTAAACCAATGTTTCAAAGGTTTGAGATGAGGCATATACAAGGCAGTGAGTGCATTTGACATATCAGGCATATCGTTTCCTGAGAAAGTAACGAAAAACACGTTATGTGTATATATGTTAGATTTAGACCTTCCATAAGACTAATCATTAAATACTATGAAAGATCTCACCTCACATTTTGAGCTACTTGTTGTCCCACTTAAAGAACAGTGATATCTTCGTGCGATTTAATTCCTTAGTCATGCTTTTGGAATGCAGACGCTGCATTTATTAATCATCAGCTCTGACTCTGGCAACAATCTGGGTGTTCTCCGTATTATTATGATACCTGACCTCAGAGTGACTTTTTCTTTATATGCAAGACAGAATAGAGGCTCAAAGAGTGACACTGTGGAAGAAAGATATTTATGTCGTTTATTTGTTTTCACCCTTAGTGTCAAACACAATGCCTTAAACTTACTAATTGTATTGAACAGAGCCAACTTGGAGAACAGCTTCATGATAAGACCGAAAAGCAGACAGGCCAAGGAAACCGGAGTCTGCTGGGAGAGCGCCTCCGTGCTAACCCACTACAACAGGCTTAACTTTTAAAGGGTATGGTAGATTCTAAGCTAGGATTTAAGAAATATTTCATAGAAAAGACAAACGAAGCCAAATAACCTTCAGTTAGACCTGAACAGGTAAGGTCACCTTTATAAAGCAAATAAGACCTCTCAAAACATTTTCCTATGCACAGAAAGACTTTACTGGTTTGCAATACAAAGAATAATGTCCAATGTATTATAGACCTGACCGACTTTAACCACATATAATGCGTAGCTGTAAATTTAAGCAATAACACAACATGAAGAACAGTTTCTACTATTTTACTTCTAGCTCTTTGAAATTATTTTGCAGTTCGGCTACCCTTTTATTTTTAATGTTTAATTGTTAGTAATAATAAATTTTGAGTCTTTGTTTGAAGATGACAGAAGATAAAAATCCTATTTTCTTTCCAAATGATAAATAATAAGTGAATGAATTATACCATTGTTGCTTTATCTTTGCTTGTTTTTCATGATGGTATCCATAATTGATTGATCTTATTTAAAAGATTACATTCAATTAAATCTACTTTCAAAGAAAATTGATCTAAAAGAATCTTTCTAAAGTTCTTCTCAAAACTGTACTTTACAGTCACTCAGCAACTTAGACAGCAGCTTTCTGCCTTAAATATTGTCAGTGAGAGGGAAAAAAAATGTCTGGAACAAATGTCTCTCCTCAAGTGAGAGATGGTGACATTGCCAGTGAATAGAGGGGCTGCCTCTTATCTGAGCTTAATAACCTCTCTCCCTGGCACCCACTCAGCTGCCACTGAGCACAAAGGCAAGGCGGCATGTCATTTAACAGGCCTGCATTAATACACCTAACCAATCAATGGCTTCTACCCATTCCACAAGGACACCAGTCTGCTACCATTACCAGGCACTGTCAACAGAAATTGACACCAGAGTCACAAAAGACAAAACGATGTCAGTTCAATCAGAGAGCACACCAAAAGGCAAACAATACTAGCCAGGATAGAAGTGTAACAAGGAGACTCAGAGGTTGGCATAAGCCACCTTGGCAGGTCCCAGGGAAACCGATTTGAAATTCAATGATATAAAACCCAGTAGACATAGACAATCAGAAGTGATTTTTCCCCATTCAATTAAAATTGGTGAATATTGTCGGCAGAAGAGAAAAAAAAAATGTGTAAAAATAATACTGGAAGAGTGTACAACTTATATTGATTTTACAGGAATTTCAGCTATTTATTTCCATTGCAAGAAGAGCATAGGATCTAAATTATATTATTTTAAAATGTGTTTAATCAGTCCAGTTTTTTCATATGGAAAATTAAATAGACATTTTTTAAAGTCTTATTATATTAAGCCAACAGCTTTGAATCAGCGTACATGTATGCTGACAAGATAGCAGCTCACATTAACTCGTGATAATAATGATGGATTTGTACAATTATGAATGTGGAATAGGCCTCGGAGATTATCCGGCCCAACCTGCTCATTTAACAGATGAGAGAATCGAATCTAAGAAAGAATGTGGGAAATGCCCAGGAGCACAGCGACAAAGCCAGGGTTCTTGGCTCTCGGTCTGGCTCTTTTTTCCAAAACACTGTTTAAGATTCATGTTTTGCATCATAATGCAATTTCTATCTAGAAAAGATAGCATATCATTAGTTTTCTATATACGTATATAATGCCTGTTATCTTGAGACAGTGAAGAGGATTCATTTTAATTAAGTTACCTCAAATAGAACATTTGTACCAAGGAGGGGTCCTCTTAACCGACCTTGGAAACCCAGCAAGACACTTCTTTCACTGCCCCGAGATATCGAAGTGTATGCAGTGCCTCCTGGGATGAACGTGAAAACTAGGCCAACTCCTGAGTGGAGAGTGGCAAATATGCGGGCAAAGGTTAGAGCTGTCATCCCTTGGTCCCTGGGGGGTACTATCTGAGGTAGTTAGCTGGCCAATCATCCGTCATCCAGCTTTCAAAGGCTTTAACGTTGTGGACACACCCTTGCACCTGCGTGTGCAGAAGCCCAGCGCTGCTGGAGCTGCCAAGCGACACACTCACCGCAGCCAAGCCTGGCTCATTCTTCTCTCAAACCGTTTTCCCAGCTGGTGTTTTGCTAAGTCCTGTTCTCTGGGTGCTTTGCACACATGGAGACCGGGTTACTGGAGAAGTGGGGTACGCATTTTCTGCTGGTTACATTCCAGAAAATACCCTCCCTTGCTGTTAGCATTTTCTAATGGCTAACACTAAATGGGATGTCAGAGCTTACTTTTTTCCTTTATTATCTAAAGAGGTCAGTCTTGGCTTTTTTAAAATCCACATTCTTAATCAAGATGTAAGCCGTATTTCAAGCATCTTCTGCCTCTGACTTCCGCACGGAAGGGCAATTTGTAGCACTGAATAGAAATTGGTGTTATCTAGAAATGTTTTGGGTCTTGCTTTTTGAAGTTTTGCTACACAAATATATGTCTTTAGCATTTCAAAATTATACTATTTTAAATATTCATGATGAAATATGTTCACACTACATATATCTATTCCTATGATCCTGACTGGTCTGTCCACATTTCCTCCTCCCCATTCCTGGATGCAGTTGTCACTGGTTTAGACAGGAAGTGAATATTTAATGCTCCAGCCTCCTCCTCCCTTACCTTGTCTCTTCCTTTACTTTTCTCAGTTCAAGTATTTCATTTTATAACTTCACACATATTCTGTCTGCTAATTTCTGCTATTAGGAACCATCCTTTGAACATTTTTCTCATAGTTTGCGTTTTTAACGTCAAGAATCTCTGAATTTTGTCTGTCTTCTTGATTTCCCAACTAAACATACATTTTATGTATATATAGAAATGGATGGAGGGATGAGAGAAGAAAGAGCTAGAGAGAGAGAAATGAGGGGAACCGAAAAGATCACAGCTAATCTCTGTGAGAATAATTTCAAATATGTACTCATACACTTTTTTTTCCATATAGGGAAGCACAATATCATAAACATACACTTTTTTTCCATATAGGGAAGCACAATATCATAAACAATATAGAAATGGCAATAAAGTTATACAGAATCATAATGAGCCAACTTTGATTATTAAATGAATAATAAGAATAAACTCAAGAATTTTTCCAGTATGGATTGGAAATTCAGAAGTGGGAGTGTAAAGTCGGACTGGGCTCACATGCTGGCTTTACCGTTAACTCCCTGGAAAACACAGAAATTCTTTCTCTTTTTTGTTTCTAATTTTGAACCTGTTAAATTAGAACAGTAGTAATATCTTTCTCCTAACATTGTTGGAAAGAGGACGAGTTAATATATATTAAGCAATTATGAGAATCCCTAGTTAAGGATGAACAGTTGCAATCAAAAGTGACAGCTTCTTGCCTAAACCAGGTTGTTCTGATGTCAGTCATGCCCACTCCTGCTTATCAGCGTTCCTGGTACCAATGCACCTAAGAGAAGCCAAGTCACTTTTGACACATGAATATATTTGTATTCGTTGTCTGATTGATGAACTCCTGCAGACAATTACAGTCTTTCAAGTAGGTTTGTTGCTTGGATCTAAAAGGACAAAAACTTATTTTAAGCTTTGCAAAAAATTGCATTTTACTGAGGCCTCATTAATAACTTAAATCTTCCAGAGAGTTTCATCTCTTCTGCTGATCTAGAATGTCTTTACTCACAGCTCATTCACCAGTTATATGTATGTTATGTGCATGTATCAAAATCATTCAATGTCTAAAGCCATGGAATGTCAAATACAATATTTAATTTTATGAAAATAAAACAATTTGACTTTATTGCACAGTACTACATTTCACAGTGCAATGTGCCTGAGAAAGACGGACCTGTTTTGCTGACATGCAGATTTTTGTTCCATCCATTTTGGGTAAGACCTCAGTTTCCATGTCTAGTGATGTGGGTCCTTCTAATCACTGTCATCTGTTTGCTCACACATCTAACTCCAACTTTTAGACTTGTTTAGGGTTATGGGTTCAATATTCAGTTCTAATTTCTTTTTTTATG
This sequence comes from Ctenodactylus gundi, assembly GCA_004027205.1. Classification (NCBI taxonomy): domain Eukaryota; kingdom Metazoa; phylum Chordata; class Mammalia; order Rodentia; family Ctenodactylidae; genus Ctenodactylus; species Ctenodactylus gundi. The sequence continues at coordinate 241,911 of PVKB01001551.1, read as the reverse complement.
TCACAGCATTTAAATTTCTAGTATATTCATCTTGGTATGAATTCTATTAAAAAACTACACTTATTGTCTGATCATTCTCATGAAATCAGGTGTATCCATCTGGAAAACATCCTATTAAACAAGAATAAGATAACTGACTTGGCAACAAAATCCAGACATGAATCTTATGACTCTGTCACCAATTCCTGTCTTTCTATAAAAAGTGTTAGAATTTAAAATTCAGCAAGACTTAAAAAAATATATTTGGTTCTTCTGGTAGTGTACACTACAGTTCAGGACCAGTCAAACTGAAACTTTGCTGCATAACTTTTTCTTTAAATAGCACGGGTACAGAGGCTGGAAAGGCATACAATATTAAAACCATGACAAGAAGAGAAGAGCAGCAAGGAAGGAGAAATGTCAAATTGTAAAAATACATCTGAGTGAAAAGGAAACATGTTCTTGGTAAGGATACACCTTGTCTGACTCGGGAGCTGCGATGCGGATGAATAAGGTATGAGAAAGAGAAATCCTGCTCATAATTAATTGAGTTGATGAACTCTCCCTTTTTTCCTATTTGGCACATTGATGCATTTTTAAAATGTGAGATTTTTGAAGGAGAACAAAACCTATCATCAAACTTCCTGTAATTCTAAGCTAAAAATGAGAGAAACAGAAACGCCACCTGAATCTTTCCTGACTCCCTTTGCTATGACAGTAGGAGGATTAAGTGATTTCCTCTTTTCTTTTAAATTTTACATTTTGAAATTTTAGATTTTCAATTTTCAGAGATACTGCTAAGAATTTTTATGTCTTCTTTTCAGATGCCTCTAACATTAACATCTTATGTAACCATGGTGCATTTTTTAAAACTAAAAAAAAAAAAAAAAAAATGGTACAACGCTGTGAACTAAACCACAGACATTACTTAGTGTTTGCTAGTGTTTCACGTGATACTTCTTTATTTCAGAATCCACTCTATTTGAGCATGTGACATTTATTTACATGTCCTTAGTCTCTCATTAGTAACAGTTTCGGGTGTCTTCCCTTTTCAAAATATTATTGACAATTTTGTATCTTGAAAGTTGTGATGAGGTACTTCACAGCAAAACTTTCCATTTGCTTTTCTCTTTGCCAGATAAATATTGGGCAGTTTTGAAAGAAACAGAATAAAGTGAATTTAATTGATATTGGTATCACACAAAGAGGCCCATGAAAATAACACAGCATATGCCTGGTGAGCTTAAACTTTATCACTTGCATTAAGTAGTTTCTGAAGAGCTAGTGTCCCTTTTCTCCAGCCAGCACCAGGAGGAAATCTCTGTTTAGATTCTTCCTATTTTCTTGTTAAGAAGCTGGTAGACTTTCACAGTTTGTAATCCATAGATATATGAAATTCACCTATATTTGTGCTCCTCCAGAGGCTCCACAGTCTTTAATATGTGAAAGTGCCTGATAAATCAATAAGAGAATTTTTTCAATTTATTCTGAAAAGAAATACTTGTCTCTATTCCAGATATATCTAGAAAGTTATTTGTAGACCAAATGTATTTTGTAAAATTTGCTTAATTGAATTCATCTGAAAAGTACTCCTGGATCTCCAGTTTTCACACTGACTATTAATGCCTGATCCTGCTTGGATGGGACTTCCTGGACAAGTGAAATTCCAGGGCCAGGAGTTAGCCATGGTTAAACTTAACAGTAAATTTGAATATTCACCTGGCAAGGGAGATCTCATGATCATGGAGGTGTTTTTTCAGGGCAAGGCTTAACAATCCCACTCCAGATGTTCTGATCCCTGTGATTTCACCAAATGAGAAAAACTTGACTACACAATTTGTGGTAGAGAGGACTACATGTGCTTTCTCTCCTGAAAACTCTGATGTCAAAACATAAAGTCAATTTGACTGCCTTGGGAGCTTCCTAGGGTATTGCTAAAGTTCACTACTGGGTGTCTGGTTATGTCATGGAGTTATAAGCTTGAGGTCTATACCTGGTCTCTTGCACCTTCCTTTCTGGTGCTGTTCACCTGTACCTGTTTCTTTCTGGTAGCCGTGAGCTAAGCAGCTCATAGTTTTGCTGTATGTTTCCAGCATGATATTCCTGATTTGGAGACAGTTGACCATGGACTGAATTTTCAGAAACTTTGAGACGAATAAACTTGTGCAACTTTAAATTATGACTGTTGAGTAATTTTTCCCAGCAAAGAAATGCTGACAAATACAGAAAATTGATAACTGAGAAGTAGTGACCTTATTATGTGTATACCTGTCCACATGGTTCAGAAGCATTTGCAACTGGTTTGCAGAAGTACAGAAAAGAGTGGCAGGCTAGAAAAGTTGTAGAATGTTGTTAAGTAGAGGCTGAGGAGTGATTCTTGCCAAAGCACAGGAAGACTAGAATAATGATAGGAGCAGACATGAAAGGCTAGTGCAGGAGATTTCAGATGAGAACACAGACTCATTGACAATTTTACTAGTTCATGGGTATTTCATTATACCAAAAAAAAAAAAAAAAGTCCACAAGAAGAATATAAGAGGGTTTTTTTTTGTTCAAAAAGGTCAGATTTCAGAGGAAGAAGTGGGAGGCTAGGCAAGATTTCCTGAGAGTGGTGTGTGTTTGAGTTTGTGAGAACAAGGCAAAGATGTGATGGATGGAGACCCTGAAGTGGAGATGTTGGGAACAGAGAATCTTTACTAAAGAAAGACACAGCTGTGGGTGAGGCCGGCCCAGAAGAGGGGTCATGTGGATTCCAGACATTACTCCCATAGGATGGCTGGACATGAAGACACAAGATTTAATGTTTGCCTTGATGTTACTCTGTCTTGATTTAGTTCTACTGTTTCTATTTTCCTGTTCTTTTTTGGAAATGGTTTTTATGTGCTACTTTTCTTTAAGATTACATAACTTGATTGAGCTTTACAGTGGTTTCTGTCAAGAATGTACCTTGAACTTCAGAGGAGACTTTGACTTGAACATTCTAGCACTATTGGTCCTGTTGAGGTTTTGTTGAAAGAATTATTTTGTTCCAGGTGTATGCAAGTTGGTTAGATAATATTAACTTGTTGCTTTGTTTATTTGAAGATTAAACATGACTTAAGGAGATGGTTTTGGATACAAGTTGGCAAAGGGTGATAAATAAGCTTCATTGTCAACTAGATTAGTTTGGGGGCCACCTAGGGAATTAGAAAGCACCATTTTGGGTGTGTATGAGTGGGTCATAGAGATATCGCATTGGGGTCTAAGTCTGGTGTTTCACATCTTCCGTCATGGCACTGTTCTTGTATTCTGCTTCCCAGTCATCAAGCGCTATGCAGCTTCACTATGCCACGCCTTACTAATGTGCTAATCACTGACTGAAACCTCTGGGAAAAAATGAACCAAATAAGCCTCTCAATCCTTAAGTTGTGCCATCTGGGTAATTTGTCTGAGCAAGAGAATGCCGACTCATACAGTGACGGAGGAGATGTGTGATAGTACTTCTTAGGATTACCCAATGACACTGCCTTTCTTAGAAACCCATGTTTAGACAACATAATCACTAATAATTCCAGCCAGGCATATAATTATTCTTGAGGAAAATGGCCAAATAATTACATATTATGTGAGAAATAAGCAGAAAAATATGACAGTAAAAACCAGGAATACACTTTCCTGATTTACATGAATTGTTTCAGTCTATTGGCAAGAGCATCTTGGACTTGCATAAATACTGCAGTTCCCTGTAATGTTCATTTTTACTTTGATCATTTTTCTTAATATTTCCTAAATCATTTTTGGTGAAGTCAACTTTTCTGTGTTGGTATTTGCAATACAAGAAGAAAGAATTTTCTGAAAGTGTATATATGAGAGACACCCTCAATTCACTTTGATAAAAAATTCACAAGTCAAATTAGATTTAAAAGCTGGTTGAACAATATTAAGAAGTATAGCAATGCTGTTTTACTTTTAAGAATCATTTCTAGAAGCATTATTTTTTTTCTGCAAGCTGAGAAGATTTACTATCACATTTTTATATTAGAAACTCCAGGGTGTGATAAGATCCTTAACTAGTATTTAACCTGTTAGTTGCTTATTATTATAAATTGTCTTTTTAGGGTCATTAATTCATTACAAAAGATTTGCTTCAAGTAGCAGTTACCACATCTTGTTAGGACAAAAAAATACAATTCAAGGGGTCAGGCTTTCTTTGCTTTGTTAAATCAGCTGTTTTCTGAAGAAAAAAACGGAATGGTTGAGTTTTATAGTCACTTCTGAGGCAGTCTGGAGGTGTCACACAGGCATAGTCTCGGGAGAGTTCCTTTCCTGGTTCCGGCAACCTCTGCTGTTAGCTTTGCAGTCTTATATTGCTCTAACACTCTGCTTTTTGAGTCAGAGGTGCCGCTGGCATGAAAAGCCTGGGTTCCCCCCAGGGATTTGTCACACTTTATTTAGCTCAAGCACGGACTCAGAAACTTGGAAAAAATGTACTCTGCTTGGCAGCCCAGCACTTTTTGTAAGCCGTAAAGTTCAAGCTATCAAAGAACTTTTCATTGTGACAATTATATAATACAATTTGTGACCTTTACAAGATTTAGGCTGGGAAATCTACGCTGAAGGGCTTTCCCCCTGCCAGTATATGCCCTGCGTGGTCTATGCTTCTTGTCTTCAGTGTACAATTTAGACGGAAAAACAGTAGGACTGTATGTCAAGCATGTGTTCTATGACACACCACATAGGGATTAGGCATTATAAAGACAGTCACACGTGTGCTGCTTTCCTGTTACGTCAACTGCTCATTTGAAGTAACTACACTTTTGCCGTCTTCTGTCCTGGTTTATTAAGAGACAGTGGCTGAAGACTTTTCCACAAGGACACTTCTTCAAAAGCACTAGATTGGCAATAATTATCATTGGACATTTATACATAATGAAATACGAGAATCTGAGTGGAAGAGAGGGACTTACAGAAGTGAGTTGGAAGATAGTGTGATCTTGAGTAAGTAGGACTGAGCTATTTTTTTTCCAATCGGAATTCATAAATTTAAAGCATGTGTACCAAACATTTAAAAATGTTCTGTTTATGAAATGTATTATTTTATCTGTTTTTACAGCATTTAATATTTTGATAGTGTTTTATGTAGATTTTTTATGGTAAAACAATATAAGTCTTAGAATAGCAATCGTAATTTTTTAGCGATCGAGTGGCTGAGGTCATATACATGTGTTCCTTCTTCTAATGCATACATATTGTAGTCAATCGTTTATTAAGATAACAACAGTAGAAAAAAATTAAAATAAGAAAAATTTTCTTTTTTTTTCCTGGTCTTTTTAATGTAAAATAGTATATAAGCTTGCTATCCCTTTTTTTTGTGAATCCCACAGAAGCTACACTTTTGATCCAGAAGCCACAGACAAATTTGCAGATGACAGCCAGAAAGGGGAGGCCATGTGATTTGACAACAGTGCAAAGGGAATCACCTGAGTAGCTCCTAGGGCTCTCCCTTCAGAGGCGTCTAAGGTGACTCCAACAGTACAAAGGAAAAAGGTAGACAGTTACTTTATGTTGAAAAAACCCAAGGGCCTATGATTCAATTCTACAATTTGAAGTCCATTTGTGTTACATGCAATAGTATTTTTAGGCTCAGGGATTAAAGCGGTCATTTCACAATAAAAGAAGAAAAAAAATCTTGTTTTTCAAAAATGTCTTTTCCTCTCTATGTTTTCTTTCTTTATTTCACATAAAGCAGTCCTCTTATTTTCTAACCCATTTCAATTTTATTATACCATTAAGTAAAACTAAAGAAAAAACAAAGAATAGAGAAAAGTATAGAAAAATTATTCTTAGGAATCACTTTAATATAATTGAACAGAATTTCTATTATAATTGGTGACAGGTGATTAAAAATTAGCAAATCAAGAGGCACATTGAGAGTTTTGATAGTATAGCCTATTTAGTTAAATTATTATCCTGATATAGTTTTATTATTTTTCTAACAGAGTAGAGGCATTAATCTCCAGCTCACTTAGTAGGTATTAACTGACCAGATTCCATATTTTTTCTCTATAAATCAATATTGGACAAAAAACATTTTTGTTTTAATATAAATTTTTCTCTTTAGATCATTAAATGGTAAAAGGCATTTCTTAAGTCACATGCCAAAGAGGTCTAAAGTGTGGAGTTTATAATGAAATCTTATTAACATTCCCATTAAAATAATAAAAATTAGATATTTAATGCACCCAAGAAAAGTTTATATTAATGAATATAATAACACTGTAATGAAGAAAATTTATTTTGATATTAACCTTTTTAAAGCTTCATCTTGTGTCTTGACAATGTCAAACATGCACCTATTCTAGATTAGTTGAAGTATCCTAATCTTTTTTGCATAATACGAGCTTTCTCTTTTTTTGATGTTTTATTGATATGCTGAAGGCTTTTCTTAAATGTCATATGGAATATGTTTCTGAGATTGAGATTGAGGTGATGATATTTGTGTTGATAACCCAAGACTCTTAAATTCCATATTTTCTTTAAGCTTATGCAAAAATTCTGCCAACCCAGTACTCCAAAATAATGTTGCTTGTTCTTAAAATTTTCTTTGCCATTCTTAATTACTTTAATTATGTGTATTACTACGCTTATGTCAGATCTGAAAAATAAAGAAATAAAATCACTTTCAGGAAAAAAAAACAATCCTGTGCTAAATGTGTCAAAAATATTACAGGTTTTATATAATAAATTTCAGTGGAGATCTTGAGAAGACTTGTGGGGTGGATTTTAATGTACATGGAAAGTTTGTAGACATGGCGACTCTTTTCCCTCGCATGGGACTCACTAGCTTTGTCTGTGTTCCTGAAGCTTATACTAAAAATTTGTTTTTATTAAGTCATAAGAATGATTATATAGTGATATTGCTAGGCTTATTTTTATCTTATTTAGGAAAAGAGCAGAAGACTGAGGGAAACTGTGACGTAAAAGGGGAATAATACGTAAACTCTAAGAGTCAGTGATGAGCCTTTCCTGCCCGTGAAGAGCACAGGGGATGCAAAGACAATAAGGGAAATACTGGTGTAGAGACCATTATTCTCTTCATATGATAAATTCAAGCAGCCTCTGGGAATTAACATGAAACTATTGATTTGGAATGTGTACTTTGGACTATTTACTGTCACATTGCAAGGATGAAAATAAACATGTATCATATATATTAAAGCCCACAATTCAAATTAACTCTCCTTATTTCCAATATTAGCAGAGGTTGCATATACTTAATATATTACTGTTGTTCATAAACATCCAGTGGCACACTATACTTTTTTTTGGATATGCTCAGAAGAAAGTTGTATCCTTGGTAGCATGAGAATAGAAATGTGTGAGTTACAGAATGATTCTCAAGGATTCATGGATCTGCTAATTGAGTAAAATCTAGTTAGTTGAGCATTGCTGAGAAACTTTCTCTAAGGTAAAAGAAAAGCATTTAAATTCTGACACTTGTATGACTAAAATATGATGTGCACTTTACAGGAACAGCATTACATCATTTAGACATTCTTTGTCATAGTACTGATATGCTCACCCAGACTTGTCCTGGGAGTGGTGTGAGCTTCTCTCCGCTGTTACTCTCATGTTGGTGTGCTAGTTGTATGAATAGAAACCCACGTCCGATATCTTCTCAGACGTAGAATGAACCAAGGCATCTTCCAGCTACTGTCACCGATGGATACTTGAGCATGCTTCTGAGTTTATTATATCCGAAACTGTTATGTAGTAGAACATGTCAGCATGTTTACTACATCAGGGAATTTCCCTGACAAAAATAATTTGGACTTTACTGTAACTGACAAATTCTGAGTATGACTCTACATGCCCTACCAACTCACCTCAAACTACAGCTTATCCAATGATAATATGCTACTGAAGATATCTGTTGCCAGTGCACATTCTAGTTGCATTCAGAGTTGTGTGAAGATAGTCATGTTCGCTGATGTTTGTTGTTTAATACAACATGCACCGGTTTGAAAGAGGTAAATACTTTATGACATATTATTACAGTATCACCTCCCAAGGAACTACCTTAGATCCATAACTTTTGATAAATATCTGAGGTAAAGATACTGTCTTTTTTTACATTTTAACTCTTCTTAAACATTTTTTGAAATTAATAACTTTCATTGTTACTGTTTCTAAAGCAGACGTGAACTTCCATAGAAAGAAATATAATAGTAAGGGATATAATTTTTTGAGACAGGATCTCAAGATGCTACTTTAGGATAAATGGTGTTAATCTATAATTTGATACTCAGTAAGGACAGAGGACAACAATTGCCAAATATGCATCATAAAAGAATTAGAGAACAACTGTTCTAGCCTGTAGAATTATCAAACTTTCACATAGCATTGTTATTTATTTTCTTATTAGAAAAGAAGGTAAAGAATTTGCCTTTGAAAGTACCATAGGGTTGTTTATAACATAATCAATTGGAAGATAACACAGTCAATTACAATATAAGGGAAACTTCAACAATGAGCCCAGGACATTTCACCTAAGGGTTTAAAAATGATCCTGACATTTTGTTGAAAGAAATATTTGATGATAATATCTTATGATTTTGATATGGAATGTTCCTTAAGAGCCTCATGTATTAAAATGTTGTGGAAGTGTGCTGTTGGGAAGTAAGGCCTAGCTGGAAGGGGCAGATATTTGGGTCTTGACCTGGGGGGAATGGTGTCAACTTGTTGCGATCAGAGGGTTCCCGGGGTAGAGCTTGAAGTGCTTTTCTCCCACTAGACCTCCACCGTGCATTTCCACCAGTGCTGGCCACCACGAATGCACTTGCATGATGTCTTCTGAAATTGTGAGTGAAGATAAATCTTTCCTCCCTGAAGTTGTGGACATCGGGTATTCTGTCCCAGCAATAAAAAAGTAACCAAAACGTATTCAGTGCATTGTTATTTTTGTTCCATAAGATCATATTTTGAAATTTTATGTATATAATTAATATGTGAGAACTGTTGGTGTTTTGTCAATAAATATTTTTCTGTGTATATAAGATTTGAGACATAAATGACTTTTTATTCCTGAACTCTCTCATGTATTAGGCAAATAGTAGGAAAGGTTTATTAAATGTTGCACACAATAAACAATTTTAGGACAAAAACTATATTGTCTATATTTAGATAGACAGTTAAGATAATGCATATGTACTTCACGGTTCTTTAGCTGGGACAAAGGGCATGTTCAAATTCAAATCTAGTAATCTGATTTCTAATCTTTAATACTTGATTTTTTATAGCTCAAAATAAAGTGGAGGGAATAGATATAACCATTTTATGTCAGTATTTTCACATTGAGAAATAATCTCCATGAGCCCATGGGAGCTATTAGAGTAGGAAGCATTAAGTTCCAAAATAATGAACCAGATGCATGGTGATGGTTTATAGAATTAAAGTAAACAAAGGGAAAATAGACATTATTTGTTCATTTGACCTTCCTTTGGCTAAACAGCTACAGAATGTTCTGGCTCTTGAGAATATGATGTGCGTTTCTTTCATATTTAAATGTTTATCTTTAAGCGTTATTCCATTTGTGGTACGTAATTAATACATACTGTTGATTCAAAATCTAGGATGTGCTATAATGCACAAATTTTAACTTGAAAAATTTCCTTCTGTATAAAATAGATTTACTGCAATACTAGATTCATGTCCGGAATTTTATCTTTTAAGTTTTACTGAAAATGCATATTTTAGCTGCTAAAAGAGATATTAAGAAATCATTAGAACAAACTTAGTAGTTAACTTGAGATAAATATTAGTATTATATTTGCTAATCAAGAACTTTCTTAAATATTATTCCTTTAAATTTTAATATGAATAAAATATGTCACTATTGCAAACAGGAATGTAAATTTCAAAGCAAGATCATTTGCTTATCGCCTGGCAAAAAAAAAAAGGCTGTGAGATATGCACCCCATATCTCTTAAATAAATTTTAGTAGAAAATTATGAATTGTTAACTCTGTTCAGAATAAGAAGGTTTAGTAAGTAGTCTTTAATATCAGAAATATGAAATATATGAATTGTATATTTGCTAAATTTTCTGGAAAGTTGATAAACACTCAGGGTAGAGATCTTCATGGCAAGCACTGATGGTACATTAAATAAATGTGATCATCCTTTTTCAATATTCATTGTAACTAGATAGATTCTGTGTATGTTTAATGAAAATATTAACCCACAATGCTGTGTTTTAGAGTTTACTCTCTTTTGAATATTATTTTCCACTCCTAAAATATTATCTGAATTAGGATATAAAATGACATTGTTTTATATTAAAAGAGTTTTGAAATTCAAAAATGCTCCTAAAACTAGACATTTCTTCATCAAATGTTTTATTTGCATTTATATATATTTTTCAAGTGCTGTGTAATACTTCTACACAAGTATACAATGTATACTTATCAAATCAAGGTAATTAACTTTTATATCTCACTGTTTATTTGTATTTTGAGGCCTGGGTTTTCTGTTTAGTTATTCAGACAGTACATGTTGTGTGTAGCAGTCTTTCACTACAGCTTAAATCTTTGGCTCTTAGTGGTAGAAAACTGGTTGGTTAATCAAGAAGGAAGATGAATTTTGTCTCAGGTAATACTTTCCTGAAAAATTAAGGGCAGAATGGCAAAATATTAGCCTTTGAATTTTTCAGGGAAAAAAAAATTTTGAAAATGACTTTGTGTGTGTGTGTGTGTGTGTGTGTGTGTGTGTGTGTGTGTGTGTGATGTTGCCTTGAACATCAGGGACTTCACAAAGAGCTACATATCCATTCAATTATTTAGTTTTGACTTTCACAGAATCTCAGTAAGCAACTTAATTGCTCAGAATGATTTAAAACTTGTGATTTTCCTGTCTCAGCCTCTCAGAGTTCTGCATTTAGCTGCCTGAAGCCATGGCCCAGTGGAAATATCCTTTGAATCATGTATACAGAATATTTGTTGATTAAGATATAATAAGTAATGGCCATATAAAATATTTACCAATTTTAATATCATTAAAATGTATGCATTGTACAAAAAGTTCTCACTTTCAATAAATTTATTATTTTTGGCATATACATACTAATAAGAAATTGGTGAAAATAAAATAACATGTGTACAATGTTTATTAAGTCATTAAAAGAAAGTGAAAAATATCCTATTGCCCTGATGTAATACAGGTATAATTGTTTGCTCTCAAAATATATAAAGAAATCTACAAATAAATAGTAAAAGAAGAAAATGGAAAAATTAGACAAGAAATGGAACAGACAAAACAAGTTATTTAGCATGATTGTACCACTAATTACACGTTAAAATAAATATTTCATTCTGTGTCATTCCTGTCATAATGGAAGATATTTGATGTAGTAATACTAGTGTTAAGGATGGTCTTAGTTACTTTTTCATTGTTGTGCCTCAGTACCTGACATGCACAACTTAAAGGAGAATAAGTTTCTTTTAGCTCACAGTTTCAGAAGGTCACAGTCAATTTACTGGTGGTCTGCAAAAGAAGAAGCACATGTCAGAGGCAGAGGTGATGTTAGGTCCCCATGTCATCGCAAACAGGAAGCCAAGTCAAGGCCTAGAAGAAATAGAAAAAGTTTCATTTTTCCTTCCATGTCCTGTCCCAGTGATCCACTCCCTCTGGGTCCAGCCTCAGTGTTCCGTTCCTTCCAGGTTTAAGCCCTCACTGCAGCCCTGTAATCTATAACCTCTACACCTATAATCTAATCCACATGGCTGTAATCTATAATCTGCCACGTGACTGTCCCCCACCATACGTCTGTGATCTACCTCATGGCCCCTCCAGACAAGGCCTCTATCTGCTAGCAGCACATGGTTCCTTACATAATCCATAATATCCAAACACATGAGACTTCTGGGGGACATTCCAGATCTAAACTACAATAAGGATGATAAAGATTTAGAGTATTTCATATACACATTACCCAGAAATATGGAATAATGTGTTCAAGGCAAGACAGAGTGTTTTTTAATATTTTCTATGAGATTAATGGTGATGTGTCTTTTACTGAAATCATCTGTTATTTTCAACATTAACCCTGTTTTTCAATCACACCTTATTAGTCAAACACTTATTACAATTTCTGTCCGGTTACAACATTATGGTGTGTCTTTGTCTACCTCATTCAGTGGATCAGGCAGCATGGAACCTCAAGCTCTTGAGGTGAAGGCTGGTGCCAGACAGCGTTCCTCAACTAAACACTCTCACAAGGCAGGTTTCCGCACGACTTCCCAGTGTGACAAGAACAGTAGGGTAAATACATTTGGGGTAAGGAAGAGTATTTTAAGGATGCTTCCTGGAGAGGCATCTTTGTCTGTAATTTTTGAAATCTAAACATTAACTATATTTTTATCATGTCTTGTATATTATTTACTTAATTTACTACTGAGATAGTGGTCTCACTTTTTAAAGTTGTGTATTGTTTATATTTTGTGACATGGAATTCAAGGTGTACACAAGGGACTCTCTTGCATAAGTTCAAAGACAGATTCAGCAAATTTTATTGTTTTTTTTCACAATGACAAAATCATAAAAACCACTTGAAGGTTCATCAGTGGATACGATATCCAAGAACAACATCGTGATAATGTGTCAGACAGAAACAACACAAAACAAGTGAGGATGAGTCCAAGACTTTGAATCTAAGCAATGTGAGGCCAAGCGAAAAGCTGTGTGTCAAACGTTTGCACATGCCTGATGCACTTTGTTCTCTAAGTGAAAAAGAAAATTAGCAAACAGACTTCAAACTCATCTTTTCCCAGAAGGTATATAGCTAGTGACTTAGAATAGTGTGAAGAGGAAACGGTACAAGAAGAGCACGATATCACATGGTTAGATGGAATTTATTCTTGTTTTTCTAGGTTTCCTTTGAATAATGGCTAAGATTATCATATAAATAAAATATCTAAGAACATATGTGAGTGCATAAAAACTACATATATGGAGACCATTGGAGAAAATGTTTCTTAAATCAAACATTATGAACAACTGACATCCACTGAATTTATGAATTAGGAGAAGTAGCTATATCATTCTATATCTCCAATATTTTCAAAAAATCATTTTTATTCCAAATAATTACCTTTTTTCATGTCATTGTGTATACAAAATGGGAGCTGCAATCCTTTCGGTTCTATTTTGATAATTTTAATGTATGATTTTACATCAGTATCAAATACTCAAACATTAAATGGAGAGCCAGGCCCAGTGCCATAGACCTCTAGTTTCAACACTCTGAGAGGCTGAGCTAGGAGGATCTCAATTTAAGCACAGACTAAACAACTTAATGTGGTTCTGTGTTGAAATCAAAAATAGATTAGGAATATAGTTTAAAAGCAAAGGTGCTGGGCTAGGTCCCATCAGTACCACCACCACCACCACAAAGAAAAGCAGAATATAAGTGATACTAGTTAACTAAATTCCCCACTAAAAAGAGGAAAATGAATAATACTAAACAGCTAAACTTACCCCTAGAAAGATTTCATGCAAAACTATGCGTACTACTAAGCTATTTAGTATAATAGCCAACCTGTATGTTGTTTCTACAAAACATTGTACAGTACTGATGAAATTGTTTTGGGCTTCAACAGTTATGAATAATTCTGTAAGTTTATGAGTTCTGTTTATTAAAGCTGGTATACCACTTTTGTTCTTAACTAGAAGACTTTATTTTTACAACAGATTTACATTCTCATCAAAATTAGGCAAAAAGTACAAAGAAGACCATATCCTACTCTTCCAGAAAAACAAATCAGCTTGAGGCATTTTAGGTAAATGGACTCAACTTGAGACCATCATGCTCAGTGAGGTGAGTCAAACTCAGAAGGTAAAATGTCACATGATTTTGCTAATGTGGGAGAGCTAGAATACAGGCACTTTATAGAACTAAGTGGATATAATATTGGGAGTCGGGGGAGGAAAGAGAGGGAAGGCCAACAATGGAGACGGGAGGGGGTTGGAATGTTGGCACGGTACATATGTGGACAAAATACCCAAGTCCAATGTACCGGTTGTGTATAGCATAGATATTTATTAAAATGGGAGAAAAAAAGAAAACCACATTCCCAAACCCAGACTGATTTCCCATGTAATCAAGGTTCCACATCACCACAGTTACAACTGATGATCTGCCTATTACCGAAGGGCATGTTGGTTACTTCCGTGTTTTGGCAATTGTCAATAAAAAATGGATGTAAACAGTTACGTACAATTTCGTTTCTTTTACATGGGTCTATATATTTGTATTCATTTGCTTTTTTTTGAGATAGGATCTCACTGTATTCTAGGTTGATCCCAAACTCACTATGTAGCCTCATCCTCCCTGGTGCTGGGATTATAGGCAAAAACCTCCATGCCCAGCTGGGATCTAACCTTGAGCCTCCTGCTTCCCTGACAATTTCTCTAACCACTGAGCTATGCAACCAGCCCCCAAAGAGTAATCTTAAAATATAAAATCAGATCTTGCCAGTAACTACTGTGTATAATGATTCAGTTTATCCCTGAAATAAACAGGCCCTCCCAGAGGGCTGTGTCAGAGAAATCCAGCCTGCTCTTACAGGGCTAATCCACCTGCCTAACATACTAGTCAGGACAGAGGATGTTTCCCAAGCATAGAGAGACTGTGTGGTTCCAAACCATTGGCTCATGGGATATCTGTTTTCCAGGGACATATATTTTGCACAAAATTTTTCAGAGAGTAGCTTTGTCTCCTACTTTTTACAAAAACATAAACAAAACAAAAACAAAAACAAAAACAAAAACAAAAAAACCAACAACAAAAGCCTCCCATTGTTATTCATTACATTGAACACAAAGCTTGAGGATTTAACAAGGCCTTTGTACTGAGTGCCTCTCAACCAAGGCTCACCTCAACCTTCCTCTCCTCGCTGCTCACCTGAGAGCTTCCTATCCCTCTCTCCTGAAGTTCCAGTCAAGCTCTCTTGCTTTCCTCTAGTTAACTCAGGGGCTGAGTCATAACTAACCTCTTTTTTGGTGTGGATATTTTATGATTTCATCTTATGCTTTTTCCTGGACCATTTTCTGGTCACCTAATTCCCATGAATCTTCAAGGTCAAATATTACCGCTTTCCCTAACCACTGCATCTTGGTAGCATAAAATAGATCTCTGCTAAGATTCTGTACTCTTAAGCACTTATTACTGTTCCAACATCCGCCTTTCTGTTATATTGTCCATCTTTCTTCTGAGGTCATATGCTCAAAGAGAGCAGGAAGCGTATGTCACCTCACAACTATAACTCTGGCACTTCAATATTTTTGAATGAATAAATATATGATGAATAAATGAATTTCATAATATTTTTAGTTCATATTGGCATTTGTTACTTTGCTAGTTTGCTATTTTAGGAGACTTGTTATAAATCTAAGTATTAAAAATGACATTAAAATTGCATTGCTGCAAGCAACACTGATACTTGGTTCTCTACCAGCATAGCTTTTACAGACCACTATCGCCTTCAGGCATTTAAGAGAGATTTATAGGGGCCTTAAATCATTTCCTCTTGGCCTTTCTGGCAGGCAAATATTTGCTACCAGAACTGCTTCCCCACAGTGTCCGTATCATCCAATGAGCTCAAGGCTGCTGCGATGGTTACAAGGTTATAAATGGTCCTCGGTCCCTACAACCTGCCTGTGGTATTGCTGCATTTCCACTGGCCTTTACAACAATGTCAATCCCGAGCTTTGTGTTGGTAAATTTGCCCTTCATAACACCCTTGGGTCAATGAAATAAAATAATAATCAATAGGAATAGTAAGTGTACTGAAAATGATTGAAGGAATACAGCAAGTAAAATGCTCAATGGCTGTTGTGAGGAACACTCAGTAACATTCTATTTAGGAAAAGGGGCACATGTTAAATTTGGTGTTTCTCAGAGCATTTGTTTTCTTTTCCTATACATATTTCTCTTTCCTCCTTTTATGTTTTGTTGTATTTCTGTTTTTTTTCTTCTGTATTTTCATTCATTTGTTAAGTGATTATTTCTTTTTTCTCTTCGCTGTCATTAAACAGTGCCTCCCATGCCCACCCTGATATATGAGACAAAAAGATCAGAGTAGCGTTGATCTCAGTAAAACATGGGCAAAGAATGGGTTAGTGTCCACAGTTTTTGTTAGATCTTGAATGAAATCTTTTAGATTTAGAGAAACATGAGATCACAATTTGAAAACTGTGCCCAGAACTGAACAAAAATATTTATTCATTGTATTTAGCACACAATGTCAAGGTGATACGAACAGTATGATGTGAACAGGCTGCTGATGTTCGTAGTGGTCAGATTCTTACCTGTTTGTTTTTGAATTACTTGTGTGTTTTTGTAATCTCGTCCTTTTGGAAGTCTTTAATAGGAAAGAGCTGGCTTTTGAGACTGTCCTTTGAATTGAAACTAAACTTCTATGGGGACTTTAGTTTTTAACAACTAAATTATTTTGTCACTGGAGTCACTGGAGGGTTTAATTCTTATTTTGTCTTTGCTCTTTCTGCTTTCGTGCTCTGACTTACACCAAAGGATCCAGTTTATTCTTACCATTGGTTATTTGAGGGTTTCTTATGATTACCTCACATTTTACATTTAGACAGTCTCTGAGATTAAAAGCAGAGGAACAAAAGTTTGGCGATGTGCAATGAAAAACGAGAGGAAAAAAATGAACAGAGCCCAAAACTTTTCAACAATTCAAGGGTCAAAAAGTAGACAGATCTCTGACAATTTTATTTCATATTCCATACTTACACAAACTCAATTTAAAAAGTGAACAAACAAAAGATTGAAGGATAACTTAAAGGAGTTGGCAGAATGCTAGCAGAGCCTCAACTAATAAATAAGATAGGAGACTTGGTATCTGTTTTTGAAGATAATTGTGCTACTTAACATTCGCCCAACTTTCTTGACCAGATATTGCATTTATATGCCTTTTTGTTTTCTTTAAACCTGGAATGCCTTTAATATATCTTATTGACTTTGCATATATTTATTTCCTACAACAAGTTCATTGAAAACTT
Source organism: Ctenodactylus gundi (assembly GCA_004027205.1). Lineage (NCBI taxonomy): Eukaryota > Metazoa > Chordata > Mammalia > Rodentia > Ctenodactylidae > Ctenodactylus > Ctenodactylus gundi. The sequence continues at coordinate 224,875 of PVKB01001551.1, read as the reverse complement.
GAGCAGACAGTGCAGGGTTTTCTCACACCTATGCTTCTCGATGCAACATATTCATCACCTTCTGTCACTAGCGACATACATACCACACCACAGTAGTACGTTTGTTACGATCAATAAACATATATGGCACATCACATTACCACTTCTGTAGTTTACATTAGAATATGTGTTGAACCTTGTGTGGATTTTGGCAAATGTAAAATGATACACATATCCATTTGTTGTTGACAGTCACTTAAGTAACATTATTTAAATAATCTGAATTGTAAGTAGGATGTCTCCTGCCTTGGAATCCCAGCATTCTAGGAAAATGAAACAGGAGGATCACAAACTCAAACTTAGCCCAGGCAAATTAGTTAGTTATTGTTTCTCAACATACTAACTGAATAAATATTTAAAACTTAAAAAAAATTAAAAGGCCAGGATGTTTCGGTTTGCTTATTGTATTTCTATTTTTGATTCTCTTTTGTCTTACTTTCTTATAAATTTTTCTTTCATACCTGCATCTAAGAAAGAAATTCTACTTTATACATATTTGTGGCCCCAGAATTTATTATCAGAATATTTAACAATAATAAGTTCAAAAGTACAAATAATGGTAAATGAGTGACGTGTGGTCGCAGATAGGTAATGAATATTATGTCTGTCATTTTGAGACTTTTTTGAGTGTTTCAGTGAATCCTGTTTTAAAAAAAAATAAGTTGGATCATTCTTGTAGTTACAGCCTCTTGCCTGGCAAAAGTGGGAGGATGGTGTGTTCCAAGCAGCATCTAAACAAAAGAGCATTCAAGCAAACAAGACTCTGTTTCAAAAATTGTGGGTGGGAGGGGCAGGAGGCCCGACGAGGATCATCTCACTATCTTTTGATATCAAAGCACACATTATTTTTTTTCTGATACCAGGAAGACACTAATTTATAAAGACTGAGCCTTGAAAGAGAAATAATAGAGAAACCTCCACCACCGAGTATTGTACTGTTGAGAACAACCTGAGGGATGGCTCATGAAGAAAGAGAGAAGCAGGAAGAAGAAAAATATGCATTGAAAAGAGTTTCCACCAATTTGCCTTGGGAATCAACTTCGAACAAACTGGAGCTGGAGCTGGTCAGGATGGCTGCAATCAGAAACTGAAATTTTCAGAGTGGAAGATCATGGCTGAAGGTGATCCCAAGAATCAAAGTTGTGAACAGTGACAAGCTCTGCAAATAGCAACTGCAAATCAAAGAACGATCGCCATGTGTGCACAGCGTGGAAGGGACCAGAGGTTACAAATTGGGTTCTTAGCTGCACCCAGACACGCAAATAGCAACCACTGACAGGAATGTCATTTTTAAAATAGGAAGGGGGCAGAGAAGAATGTTTATTTATTAGTACATTTATTTTCTACATTCTGCTAGGCAGTCCAATTTAATTAATCTAATACATTCATGTCTAAGTAGGATTATTTCTTTTATTAGAATGAGTTTATGAGGGTTGGAGGAATGGCTCAGCAGTTAAAGTGCTTGCCTAGTAAATGCTAAGTCAAGTGCTAAGTGCCCAGGTTTTGATTCCTTCGCACTAAATAAGCCAGGTTTGGTGGCTCTTTCCTGTAATTCCAGCACTCAAGAAGCTGATACGGGAAGACTGCCAGGAGTCCAAGGCCAGCCTGGACTCCATTACTGGGTTCAGAACCAGCCTCTACTACAGAGGCAGAACCTGTCTCAAAAAAAAAAAAAAAAAAAAAAGGGATTTATGTTGCTGATTTTGACCTCTAATAAATAAAATTCATAGAATAATTTTAAAAGTGCAAATGTCATGAGTATATAATCACAATTACATATTACATAGTTGTATTTTCAAATTGGCAGACTGCATCAAAACCATCCTTGGTCAAGAGCTCTGACATGTAGCCTATGCTGTACATCAACTTCTCTGAGAGGATGAGAAAACCTAATATCATTCTTAAAAGAACAGATGAACTCACATGCAATTTCATTTCAAAGTACCTCTAATAAAGAAGATAACACAAATATCTCTATCAGATCCTAGAATTTTCAAGTGTGAAAGGTAAAAGTAATACATTTTAGTAAGTGTGCCGTCTCCACTCTTTTTTTGAACTATGAAGGTGAAAAAGAAAAAAAGTGAAGATTCTATTTTAGTATAGTGATTACTCAGAATTAAAATTATATTTTCTGAGATTCAAGAGAAAATTTTCTTTAGGTACATCTACTTCAGGAGGACCTGGGAATGGGGAGGAACGGCACTAGCTTCTAAGTGATTTTTGGCTTCCATCTTCGTGCAAGTGAGTTAATTAAATATTTTACTCTTATATGCAGAAAATATAAGAGGAACAACTCATTTACTCCTGATCAGGTACAATGTTCGACTGTTCCCTTTGTTAATCACTAAGGACAAGACATGAATGAGACAACACACTTACTCTTGTAGAGGTCGCAACCTAGTAATAGACAATTTTTTGCAAGGGCTAAGAAGAGAAGAGGAATCAAACAAACAAGTTTTCACTGATGAGACAATTTTTTAAATCTCACTTTGAAAGGTAAATAGTATATTTAATGCCTAAAAAAGAAGCCAGATGAAGGGCATGAGCACTTTTGCACTGGAGATGTGACTCAAGAACAAGAAGAAGAACTATTAATTCTGAATGTGTGTATTTCCTGGAGATTGAACCTTAGATTATAAGAGCAAGCTTTTGTCAGCAAAGATACTCTTGAAACACATGAAATTACACCGTCTAGAATCACATTCTTTGCTCTTTGGACATACAATCATTATAAATAGTGCACAAGATATCACCATTGAGATCTGATATACTTGAAGAACTCAGTAGTTCCCAACCTTTTGATATCGAAGAACAGTGTAGTTGAAGACTATTCTCCCAAGGATATGAAAGGGTGTGGGGAGTAGTTATTATACGGTAAGTCACTGGAGGACAGCTTTGAGTGGCAGGCAGCCGCAGGCGGGAGTCAGAGAGCGGTGCTCCACTTCCGCACAGCTCAACAGAAGCCTGGGAACCTGATAGGAGCATGTTGACATGAGGCGGGTCTTCGCTGGCCCCGTACCTCCTGCTCAGCTCTTCTGTCCAGGTGTCCAGGTACTTCCGAAGCTCAGAATGGTGCTCTCCATGGTTCTAAGGAAGGGGATCCCCGAGTCCGAAACTATATATGGAATAACATTCATTTAATATAAACCTTAACTCTGAACTCGAATATGAGCTCATGTGAAGTGGTAATGAAAGTTCTATAGAAGGTTTCCCATGACGAAACACCCATCCGGGGTTCAGGAGCACAGACCACAGCTACAATGCCATCCGAGAATGTAAAACAGTACTTGGTCCATCCAAAACCTCATTTTTACATTTATTTGATTATGTAATATAACTGGAGAGATTTAGGTTTCATTTAAATGTAGGGGTTTTGTTTTTTTAAAGATTTCTTTGCTTTAAATTGTTTTGATATTAGTTATAATTACTTAAAATTCACATAGTAAATATGTAGTAGAACATACAGACAAGTATTTTTGAAATCTCAATTTTTGAAAGTTAATAGCAAAGACTTCCTAACTTTCAATCAGATTTGTCTTATTCCAGAGTTTTCAACTCTTATTGCTATATATTTGTCTCATATTTTCTTTCCAGTCAGATTATTAGTGGATACATGGTCTTTGAAACAGCCTGTGAGCAAAACTAAGCAGTACAACAAATATATATGAAGCTGATTAATACTTTTATTGATTTGAAAACTTTTAAAATGTTAACATAGTGAGAAGAAATGCCTTGGGAATGAATTTTAGTGAATATACTATAGAAAAATATTACTACATTAAAAATGAATTTCCTTTCATAAGTTTCTTTTTTGACTTAAGCCTTGGAAATGTCATTTCATTTCAAAAGGCAGCAATACTATTAGCTGTGTAGTAATCATTGGTATCTGTTTTGTTCTTATATCATAATATTTACTCATCACAAAATTGTTATGAGGTTAATTGTCATTATCCTCTTTTCTTAGAAAAAAACAGAAAAGTGAAATTTTGAAATCATATGAGGCAGTGTTAGAATATGGACCTGTATAACTCAAAATCTGAGAACATCCTCACTGTTGAGTCTTTCCCTGCTCTTCTTGGGTTTTGCTAGAATATCAGTAAATAACCAAAGCTTCTAAATTCTTCCTGTCTAATATTCAATATTGTGTAGTACTTAATAGCTTTCCTTAAATGCCATGACCCTCTTGGACTTGTTGGCTCTATTCATTTTATCCAGATGGTATCACTAAATGCTTTCCAGACAACCAAGATTCTGTGCCTCCTCTTGAACAAATCATTTTCTGTTATCATATTTCTTTCTCTTCTTCTTCCTCAACTCTGTGTTGACATGTTCTTGGTCCATAATTACCCTACCAGTTGCATCAAGCTAGTGGGGAATGTGGCATTATTTAGGCGCGAGTGAGCTCTCTGTGGTGTTGATATTCAACTCATTGTTTAGGTCTTGGCTTTAGCATGTTTTCTCTCTCTCAGAAGTGGGCTCAGGTTCATTGAAAGAGCATTCCAATGACCTCATTGGAAGAGTATTCCCAAGACATATTTTGTATTTCTATTTCAAGAATATCTGTTCTAACAAAGGATTCATCTTGTCCTAAGCTCCTGTACACTGACTTTTTTTTATCACAGCAAATTTCTTCTCTGGTAGTGTCTGTGTGATAGAATATTTAAGAGAAAACACAAATATTTCCAGATTTAGACCTTAGAGACTCTGAATTTCAATATATTTTTATATTTTAATTTATTGGAACCAGAGTCACTCTCACAGACTCCCGAATATCCAGTCCCTAGCTGCTAAACGAAGTCTTATAAAAATTATATTGTATCCCCTCCTTTTGAGTTTCTAGCAGAAGGACTTAGGGTTGAATCATGTCATCCACCAAAATTTAGATTTGGAATATTATATATCTCACCACATTAAAGAATTACTAATCAACTTGAAAAATCACTTTAATCTAATCATTTGTTCTTATAAATGAGACAGTTTATGTGAAAACAATTAAATGAAATAATTAAAATAACACAGATAGTTAAGAATAAAAATTAGCTATTTCTCCTGCATGAGGGCAATCTAGCTGTGACATCTGCCATGTTATTGATAACCAGCACTGATTTGGTTGATCTGGCTGGGTAGGCAGGTGCCCCCCTCCTTCCTCATAGTTCCACGTGCATCCCAGTCCAAGATGTGCACTGGGTCAAAGAGGACTACATTTTGGCTAGGGGAGGACCATCCAGCAGCCAAGGAATGGGAGTAGCTGCGCTACCCTGCTGGACCTTCCACACAAGCTGTCAGGAACCCACCGCTTAAGAGTACATGAAATGAGTGGGTCAACTCTGATGCTTGAGACACCTTCCAAACATGAAGCTTTACAGGAACATTCCAGATTCAAACCATAGCAAACATATATAGGGCAGAAAAACTGAGGGAAATTAAATTATGCTATATTTAATAAATAAATTACACACACGGCAAACATTTTTACAAGCCTTGTAATGTAGATAGTAATACATAATTAACATAAAACAGACACTAATTGGATAAGGTTACTGGTTACTTCTGGCAGAAAAAAAAGTGTAGCATACGTGTAAATTATGAAGGATACTTAAATAATATTGTTAAGCTCTGTTTTTAGTGGGAACTTTTGCCAGTAGTAGCAAACTTTATAATTATCTCTGATCCTGTGAAACTTAGTCATATATGAAAATTAAAGGTACTTTTAAGCTTACTTTGTTGTTTTTTTTTTTTTTCTTTTTGGTGATAGTGAATTTAATGTGACTGATTTTCTGCTCCAGTTTCTTATATATTTGTTCTATAATGAAAAAATGTAGCAAACTTTTATAGGTGATTCTATTTTGTATCTGTCTTTTAAGTCACTATATGGAATTTAATATTAAGTAGTGTTTACAAAGTATATCATTCAAAAGGCTTAGTAATTCATAAACCTGAATCTGTTATCTAAATTAAGTTTATTTTCTGCCAGTGTCATTTCAAATATCATACATGAATGCAGCTCTCAAAAATATTATGTAAAAGCAATTTACTCTTGCCCAAATCTGACTTATTTCTTGCAACCCTTTTGGGTTTGAAAAAGCAATTAAAATGAAAATGCATTTTCATGCATTCTATGTAGAAGTCTTGTTGCACACCATTTGGTGTGAAGGAAAATAGTGCATGTTTATATAAAAAGCAGAATTGGAAACTAATTGTTGCAGTGTTGTTTATGTCTTGATAATAATATAGGCAACAGAAAATGCTGTATAAGTACTAGGCTACTGATTGTTTGATTTTACTGTTTTCTTCTAAATATGATGATTAACTCAAACTCGATGTGAATCTAAAAAATTAAGTATTTTTGCAATATAGCTTTCAACCACATCAGAAATTCTTTAAGCATGTATATCCATACAGACACAGATTTCGGTACAAACCTACAGCAAATGACGCATATGTATCTGGTCCAGTGTTTACTGTCTTATAATGACAGGAAGAGTAGAATAATCAATAATCAGACATATTTTATTATCTGAGAAGGTGTCTTCCTCCCAAAAGCTTCCATTTTCATTGTGAGGTTATAGAGACTAACTGAAGAAATCAAAATGAATTCAATGAATATTTAATAAAGAATCAAGAATTAGGATGTTTATTACAATTATTACGGTATCACTTAGAAGTCCTACTACAGTACTGTAGTACATTTATATTAGTCAAAGCTTTGTTTGTTATAAAGAAAATACCTTTCCATTTAGTTTAGTCAAAAATATACATACTCAACAAACCATTTGGACTACAATTTAGTTCAGATTTATTTAAGTGTTGTTTTGCATTTTATAACTGAATGATTATTAGTCAAGTTAAAAAAATCTCGGGAAGCTCAGTTATAAAGGTTGAATAAATACATATAAACCTCCAACATCTTTCTTTTTAGCACTTCAGAAGATAAATTCATGTGCCTCGGGTCATACACAGTGTTGAGAAGACTTGCGTATGATGTGAAAGGCCCTGAGTTTTATTTCTCAGCTTCACGTAAAAATTAGCTGACACATTCTTGTAATCCCAACACAAAAGAGGCTGAGGCAGGAGGATTGCTGTGAGTTTGACTCCAGACTGTACTTCATGAGCAGCCTGTACTATAGAGAGAAACTCTGTCTCAAAAAAGTTGAATGTTAAATTCATACTAAATATTGTGAAATTTGCATTGCATGTGCTATACCTAGAAATTATTTAATGCGTGCTACAAATTTTCTATTTATCCTATATTATGGTACGTATGGAAAGCAATTAAAGATCACACAATAGTTTTATTATGCAAACAATCTAACAATGCGTTTCATATTTTCATTTAAAATCACTTCAAATCTGGGAAGCCAAATATATCTCAAGCAATAAAGTATACACACATCTCCAGGAGTTCTTTTTTAAAATGCAGATTTCAAAGTCTCATTTTCAAATTTTCTCATTCAGTTATTTCAGGGACCTCTTGTTAATTTGCATTTCTAGTTCCCCTGTGACACTAACACAGAGGTCACAGTTCACGTGGCATTACATTTGCTTCAAAATTCTTTACTACATTAAGATCTGCCAGAGTCCTGCTCCATAGGTGTCCTACCTTTCTAAACCATATGCTTTATCAAAGAAAAGGATCTCAGGTGCAGGAATGCATACGTCAAGATTATGCATGTAGCTACAAGGCCAAACTTGAAATCACAGGGTCCTGAAAGATGTCATCATGATAAAAAAGAGACACACTGGAGACAGATGATGGTGATGCTCATTGAGCTTATATAAGATTATAATCTTGCATCAGTAGGTGTGTTAATAAAAAAGGTTTTTAAAAAAGTCTTCCTACATACTATCAGAAGAAATGTAATGATAATACAAAAAAATCAAGGGTGTGTGTAGTCATAAAGTTTGGACAACTGAAAAAATGCCTCTCATAAAGGATGAATTTAGAAGCTACATTTTGTAGTCTTTAATGAAAATATTCTCATAATGAAATGTGAAAGTCATGTTGATTATCTTTATTAGTAAACATAGCAGACAAGATGTATTTTGTGAACTGTTCTGGAGGGAAGGGCTATCTATAGAATTTATGTGAAGAAAATTCTGCTCTTAAAAACTCTTTTTGATGTTACCAGTTATGTACAAAAGCCACTATGTCCAAAAGCAAAATACATGATAGTATGAGTATTGACTAAACTGGCAAACAAAGTTAGTTTCTCAGAAGTATGGTTCACAGGATAATTATCTGTCCCTTTCTCAACAAACAAGGAGTAGGTACTGACCTGATACTTTAGTGAGAAAGAAATGAATATTTATAACAATAACAACGATACATATTTTCTTGTTAGTTAAATGAATTTGTAGAGGACACTTTATTTTTACTCAATTTGAGGTGAATTTACATATTTTTCTAAAGATCTTAAGACACTGAATCATTTGAGAGGTCTTCTAGGTATTATTTTAGTTTTTTTTTTTTTTTTTTCCGGAGGATTCCATGTGACTCCAGTAGAAAAGTGAACAAATGTAAGAAGTCTATCTCAAACAGCACAGCATCATGAAAGGATTTACTTATCCATGTACTTCTGTTTATATCAGTGTGTATGTATGTATGTATGTAGCCACAAATTACTATGCTTTGATTGTTCTTTTTCCTTTTCCTTTGGCGCCTCCCAAAAGAGAACATCTTTAATTTATGAAGGCCAGGAAAAAAAAACCGAGTAAAACACAGTGTACTTTCCAATTTGACATGGTTTGTCCTTATAAATAATAGAGATGACTTAAGCAGAACTCCTATTTTTCCCTGTTCCAGTTAATGATCTACTCAATTTATTTTTCAAAGGATATGGAAAATTTTTGAAGATGAAACTATATTCCAACCCAGTGATGGTTCATTTAATAGATGCCTAAGTGTTTCCATTTTCTAGTATCTCTGACAACCAATGTGGAAAGATTATAAAATTGAAGTGATTTTAAACCTAGTATCCACTCTAAAATCTGCCTAATGATACATTTTTACTTGAAAAACAGACCACTAATGTTTTTGAATGATACCTAAGTGCTTTTATTTTAAAAAATGGGATGGTTATTAGAAAAGCATGTAAAAGTAAATGGGGGAAAATGTGTTATAATATATCAAATGTGTCTACATTATCACAGTTCTGGAAAGGATGCAAAGGTATAATGCAATATTTATACCTATAGGAGGGAGTTGTTCCTGAAGTCTTGCAAAATTTCTCAGTTTCTGTTTCTCAGGCCATGCACATATATGTCTAAGTAACATTGGATCTATCTGGGGCCTATACATGAGGCCAGGGACAGCAATTTAAATTCTGTATAACTCTTGATGACATCATAACTGTAGGGAGATGAAAATCGTGTGAGAGAGTCGTGATTATTCTACTACTTTCTCTTTAAAGAAAGTAGTGCATCTGAGTGAGTCTGTAGAAATTTCCACCTTGTAAATTATGCCCATGGGCACTAGATATTCTCGCTGCTTGACATCATTTCTTCCACTACTCCAGTGGGACTTCAAAAATATCTTTCAAGTATAAACATATATATGCTTATTCTTATCTCCTTGTTTACTAGCTTTAATTAATATTTATGTATTTATTAATAATTTCACCTGGTTGTGTTGTTTCCAGCCAATAAGATTATTGGAACCTGTCAAGCAAAGTTCGAACATCAGTTTAAGATGGATGAATAACGGAACAACTGTGACCTGATGAAGGAATAAGTAGGATGAAAAAAACAGATCATCTTCTCACGTGCAAATCAAATGTAACTATTTCTGTTTTTTCTGTGGTTGCTTAGTCATTTCTCCAGCTTCTCCTCTGCTGTCTTGCAGTATATCCATACACTTTTAAATCTTTATATTTATTGATGATTGATGTTTTATGACCTACAACACTGTCTTTCCACATGTTGTGTCTCACATGGCAATAACATCCCAGTGTCATATATATATATATATATATATATATATATATATATATATATATATATATATTACTGTATATCCATGGAATAGTTTCAAGTGTGGGGAAAAGACCACACATATAATTAAAGCCTTGCAAAGTTTGTTTTGTTAAGGTATATGCCCTATATTATCAAAATGAATGTTCTTTTTAAGATTTCAGAACTTAGTGAGGCTATAAGACATTTTAGAATTTTTATCATTTTTGAAAAAGGAAAATACAAGAGTATAAAATCAGAGTTCAGTTAGCAGTGTCAAAATATTCACAAGCCCAAGGACACCAGACTTCTGTGAATAGAAGAAATTTATGTAAACAGTCAAAAAGGAAAGGTGTCATTCCCGCATACAAATAAATCTCTTTTTCACTCAATTATTAAAATTAAAAACATTTTTTACACGTTTATTATGAGCCATTCACAAATCACCCTGGGAACTAAGATATATATCACACCAGAGAATAGGTACAGGCCAGGTGATAGGTAGGTAATTAGACATTAGGGCCAAGGAAAGAAAAGGGGAGGTCAGAATAATAGGCTTAAATAAACAAACCAAAGCCTCGCTGTGCAATATGTTTATAACCACCTTTGCACAGTCTCAGACACAGAGGTTTTCCTAGAACTCGACGGAAAGCACTCCCAGCTGTCATAACACGGAGATGGGCCGGGCTTCAGAAACTCATGAAGAACAACAACAAGGAACACAAGACGACAGATGAGGGATAGGAACAATCCAGAAACTGACTGAATAAAAACACCCAGGTGAATAGGACATTTTCCAGAACCTAGTAGCTTCAAGCTTTTAGTGGTTTGTGGAACCAATCAGATGCACAGTTTCTGACACTCAGCCAGACAGACCCTAGGACTAACCAACGGCCTCTGAGACCTACGTACATTAAAGCACTGCCAGTCCAACATTTGAGGGTGTCCAAGGGGCCACTTGCTCTGAGAGCGATGCTCCTTAGCCCAGCATCAGCCAAAGAGTAATGTACTTTCTCAAAAGCTTGCTCTACGTGGAACTCCTAGTGAGTATTGTTTGGTCATTCACTTGGGTGCCGCTTTTGTTTGCATCAATATTCAGCGTTGTCCAGTCTGCAAGGTGAAGCAAAGTTTTTGAGTCACTATCGACTTGGAGGAGGGCTGCAACTCACATGGCTGAAGAATTACTTATTTGGACCACCAAGGGATTGAAGGAGTGGTGGCATGGATTATGTGGTCTGTTGAATATTTTTATTTTAAGTTACAAAGAAACTAGAAAGCAGCCTCCCAGATCCTTGTTTGGTAATACATATAACACACATGTCACAACTATGGGTTAATTAGGGCAAGTTCATTTATTTGAAAACAGAATTGCCTTAACCGTCTTAAATTTAGAGATAAAGACAAGTTCTCATTTTTTTTCACCTCTCACCTTTGTAACCAAAAAACCTCTTCAAATTTTATTCTTTACACAATTACCTAATACATAGAAATACTATTACGTATATGCAGAGAATAACATCTATATGAATATTCATTTAGAGGCTGGAGCATAGCTCAGTGATTACATCTCTAGCCCAGAAAGTAAAATCCTCCCGCCCAAAAAAAACACCAGTATATTCATTTATAAATATTCACACTGAAAAATGCAGTGGTGCATACTTTATAATCAATTTAGCTAAAATTTTGTGCTATTCATTACAGATCTCAAAATGAAATCTATCGAATCCTTAATATATTAATCATTAAACCAGTAGCATTATAATCTTTTCCTAATATATATATATATATATATATATATATATATATATATATATATATATATATATATATATATATGTAAAACTATTCTCTCCAATGAATTACTCCTATCCATGTGAAATAAATTAAAACATTAGGTTAATAGAAAACAAAAACAGTAATATTAAAATTGAGCTTTTTTGAGAAAAATTGCAGCATCAATAGACATTCAAGCTCTCTTCCTTAGAGGAAAAATTTCTAAGGGACTTAAAGGTAGCGAGCCTTTGAACAGCGCCCCGGGCCTGTGCGTCCTGCCTGCGCAAGGTGTTCTCTCTTCCTACTCTACCCTCCATCCTCTGGAAGCATACTGTTAATAGAACAGTCTAGCTTAGCTTCAAACATGCATGCGGGTTGCCTGTTTGACATAGTCCACCCAAAGGGCAAACCCCACACTGATGAGGGATAACTCACTTTAGAGATACTCTCAAATCCCCGAGTCACTTACCTCTGTTCTTAGTGGCTGTTTCCCCTTAGAAAGACATTGTTTTACATCAGCAAGTTAAATTTTCTCTTTTCATAACTTTACAAATTTCACAGATTTCCACTCCCAAATTCCCATAATTTATACATAATTATAGGAAATTCCCTTTTCCCCTACACTCAGTTCCATTGAATGTGTACTTTAAAAATTCTGCCTAGTAAATGCGTTTGTCCCTCTTACTAACTTAGCTTTTTTTTTCTTTTTCTTTTTCTTTTTTTTTTTCTGAGAATGAAATCTATATGCGACCTGCACTGTGTGAGTCAAGATTCCCAATCTCTACTTCAGTGATCCAGCACAAGGATACACTTATCTATCAACTTTTCTGTATCATTTTTGTGTTTGTTTTTGTATTAGGGTTGAAAGGAGCTGAAGCTGTAGAAAGTTTTATGCATTAATACACTACTACCGATTAGTCACTATATTTATATTTTCTTAATTTTAAAATAAAATGACAAAAGGTTGTGAATGGTGCACGTTTGAGGGTATTTGTAATGAGACTGAGGAAGTCGTAAATATCAATGATGTCATATATTACATTTATTTCAATTATAAACAAATCTCAGAATAAAAGCTTGAGAGCCATTTGTACCATTTTGTCATTTCTTTCTGGTTTAGAATGCAAAGTTTAACAGGAATAGAAAAAAGTAATTAAGCATGTAAATTTTAAAGGAATCTAATTTTGTTGTTGACTTGTTCATAAGCCTCTAGGTTTTAATCAAATCCATTATTTAACAAAGTATCAAATAAAATTTCTGTTATTTTTGAATAACAATCGACTATCAGAATGTGTTGTCTCAGAGTATTTGCTCCCAAAGGTAATCCTTTTTATCTGAGAAGGTCACTAGGGAATTAGGATCCCAGTTCCTATTAGACTAAACACTTTATCTACTTCTGCAGTATGTTTTATTTGTCCTGATCACTGTGACTGCTCAGATAACATGTTCCCAGTTTTTTCTGCTCTGCTTAAACATTTTTGTGTCACCTTCTCCATAGAAGGTCAGTGACTGAGCAATAAGAAATGGAAGAATAAAAAATTCCAGACTGTTCTGATGGTTTATTAGTGACTACCTACAGATTGCGTTTGAACTTAGTGGTATAAATTCAGAGTGAGCAACAGAAGGCAGAGGTTGCCTTTGCTAGCGGTTATCTAGCCCAAGATTTACATCCATGGGTGGTCAAGCTGAATGTTAATATCACACCATCCTAAGCTCAATAGGGAGGACACAGAAAGCGGTTAGGCTGTTGCTATTAGATAAGAAAAGAAAGAGAAAGGCGCGGTGGATGATAGGTCATCTCCTCTGTTCTTTATTCAACTAGATCTTTTCCATTAATATTTTTGTAGAATGTAGAGGAAACAATTTAGTGTCTTCTGTAACACTTCGTTTTCATGAGACAGCTTCCATGATTTTGAAGAATAACCATGAATGTTGATCAATTCTACTAAATCTGTCATGGATCTCCACGCTGAAAACTTCAGAGTGTACTGAATATATTCAGAACTCGAATCTTACTTTCTCAGTAAGATTTTATAATAAGAGCAGGTAAAACTCTATTATTTTTCTATAAGAAACTGAAAAAAAAAACTTGCATGGAAATAGTAGATAATTGCACCTTTTCCTCAGTTTTACCTTCTTGCTTTCAACAGCTGTTTCTTTCATATTTGCTTATCTGCAAATGTATTGAGAATGTTTCAATCTTTAAAAAAGATACTCTGACTTTTTTCTTTAGATAAAGAAGAAATGAGGAAAGAACAATTTTTTTCCTCATTGAACAATCAAGGTAGTGTTCAGAATGAGACATGGTTGCTCTGATATGCAGTAATAATTGTAGACAAAGATGCAAATGAAACTAATATAAAATATTATTTCTTAGTAATTAACACAATTCTCATCAAACAGTATCTTCAGTGTTTGATTTGAAAATATCATCTGCCTTTTTTGTCTTTCTCTTCTTTTTCCAGTTGAAACAATGAAGAAAGAAAAAAAAAAAAACGAATACGGTGCAACCATTATTATTTCAATCTTATGTTAAAATAGTCTGTGCACTAAAAATGAATAAACTAAGTATTTCTCTTGAGGCAGCAATTACAGATTAGGGTTCTGTCTTGCGTGGTATTGCTATTTTCTTGAGACGTTACTGTCGCTAGATTTTCTTCCGATTTGTGCGCTTCTGAATCTGCTGGGTGGGGAAGCCAGCTGCCATCACCTCCTGTTCTGCAGCTCCCCAGCTCTCTCTTGCTGTGAGCGTCTGTCATATTGTGCTGAGAAGTGAAAAGATTGAGCCCAAAGATGTGCTCACCTGTCCAGCTGTTTCTAGAACTTGAGCAGCCTTCCCTTCAATTCCCAATCTCCCACATCTTCTATTATGAATAGAAAGATATTCATGAGGTAGAGATGTAACTACCACACTTCAAGGTTACTGGTATAGTTAGGGAAATAAAAATATGGCAGCAGAATCAAAGATTTTAGTACATTCCAACTTTCAATACGTAGCAAACAAAAGTATTTGATCTTTCATGTACTCTAATAAACCTATTGCATTAGCCACAATTCTGTTACATGTATTAATTTATACTCGGTTGTTTTAGGATTCACAACTGTCTTCTATTTTACCATTTTATAATGTGACGGCCGGTGTTTGTAATGTATGCTTCTGTCATGATACAAAAGCTAAGGGATTTGTTTAGATATGGAGCAATATTCTCAAAGGAATAAACTCATTTATAATACTATTGATTGATTCCATGCACAGGTCTAGTAAAGAAACACAAGAAAAAGTCTTATTGGCATGTACTTAATAGAATAAAAGAGGAGGAGGAGGATACTAAGAATATTTTCTTACAAATGCTTCATTTCACACCATCCTTTGTTTTGATCTTTTTTATTTAACAAGGCGCACAGATGCTTAGTGTAAACTGTAACTGTGGAACTATGTAACTGAGAAAAAAGAAAAGAGTTTTGCAGAAAAGCTGACCTAAACCGGTAAAACTCAGAAGCATCTAGGTATAATTCTTAAGATGAAGTAATAAACTATTACACTAATTAGATAATCTGTTAATTGTTCTCAAAACAGTAAATGACATAAACCAGAGTTTTACTTAGCTACGTTGTCGTGTCACTGAACTAAACAGCACTGGATGCTACTTGACCTAAGCTGTGCTGCCAATGGAGTCAGCTCCTACAGTGGCCAATACTACAGAACAAACAAGACAGGGTGCCTCGGAAATGCTAACATCAATTTTAAAAATAGTAATTGATATTTATAGAAGAGTGTCACTTGATCAAGAGAAGCTTGTTCATACTAACATGAATTAACTAGAATGGCACCTAACAGTTATTTTGAACAGAATTTCAAGTTGGGCATGTTCAGTTGGTCTAACTTTCAACTTATTTTTTGACCATCTTAATGATTTTTATTTCTTTAGTTTTAAATAGACATGATCCAGAGATTCATTAATATGATGATAACATACAACATAGAAATTTGTGAACACATGTGTCTTGTTTGACTGTTTCTCCCCAAAACCCCCAACTGTGCCTCAAGCTTTCCTTTTCTCTCCCCCGCAAATCCTCAGATCTCCATGGTCCTTCCCCTCCCTGACGGTCTGCCATCCTACTTCCTTTCCTCTTTCTTTCTTTCTTTTTTTTTTTTTTGTGTGTGTGTGCAAGTGCCTACGGTGATATCGTATAAGAGATACCATTCAATATTTAAGTTTGTTTTGAGTTTGGTCCATTCCCTAAGCATTATTAACTCAGGGTGGCTCCATTTTCTTTCAAATGTTTTTATGGCTACATATGTCTTTATGTAAACATACCCCACTTTCTTTATGCATTATTTTGTTGACACACATGCAGATCTTTTCAAAGATTTAGATATTATGGCTTGTGCTTCAATAAACATGTATATGGCTATTTTTTATCATGTGATGACCTTAGGCTTTTTTTTTGGGGGGGGAGGTGGGGGGAATGCCTAGCTGGGAAAACTATATTTCTATTCTCTGCTTATTAAGAAATCACTATACTGCTTTCCATAGTGGTTGAACCATATTGCAATAATCACATAATATATCCTTATGTGATAAAGATGTTTAACTTTCCAATCATAAATGTAAGTTTTCTCCACTGCTATCAGCCAACTAAGGACCACATGAGTAAGTTTGTTTATTTATCACTGACCAAAACAAGGGAGACTATTTTGAAAAAAAAAATTAAAAAAAAGATTTATTCAAAGCTGTCTCCAAGGAGACGGAGGTGTCCAGTTGCCTCAGATCACCTCTTCATCTCACAGTCGCAATGAACAGATGCACAAGGCCCTGTAACAACGAGGTACAGTGGGAGATAAAATACAGTAAGATGTTAGACACGCGGAGTGTCTCTCCTCCCCTTCTGGGCTTCAGTTTCTCCCTCCATTATTTAAGAAGAATAAATCGGACTTTGCCTTTTTTTGCGATAATTGTGCTTATTGTCCATTCCCATGAGCAGGGAAAAGAGAGGAGGGACTCATAACTTGTGCCCTAGGCCTGAGAATATATAGAGAAGCTATGTTTTTGTATATGGGGAAAAATAAAACCTGAAACCAGTACTAGGGTTTTATTTTTGGCTTGCGAGTTTCTGAGTCCAGCTTTAAGTTTTGAATGCCTGGAGATTCTAGATAATCTGGTTGGCTGTCCAACGCTGGATTAGAGTACAGATTCCATAAAAAAGTAGCTTTCACACATGTTGGGGCCTCCAGGGCCCGAGAGCCTCAGCATCGCTGACCTTGGCAGAGTTCTTTCCCAGGAAGAAATGTTACTAGTTGTAATTTAAGCCAGGTATTGTTTTGCTTAAACACGGAACTGCAGGTTTAGATAATTAAGAGGCTAAAAAAACAACTGGGGTATTCCATCCTCCTTCCTCTACTCCTGTAAGTCTTCATTCTATGTGCTTGCAAATCAGCTCGAGGTGGATGACCCCAAGTCTGCCAAAGGTTTACGCACTAGCCTGGCCTTATTTCACCATGGCTGCCTATCCTGCTAAATTTTTGGATGACTGAACTTCTTAAAGATTCTTTTCAGAAGGTTTCCCACCATGATGCCTTGAAGATCTCTTTTCTAACCAAAATTTTTTAAACCCATGAATGTTCAAAAGATGAAGTCTTACTGGTTCTTGAGATAGTCTCAAGGCATTTTTAAATTGATCTCGTATGCAAAGTATTTGACTTCTTTTTAAGGCTAATCTTGGGAATAAGTATCTTTTCTTCTGCTCCAACTTTGCAACTTTTCTTTTGGGCAAAATTGGAAACATCTTTATACCTTTTTTTTAACTGTTTTATTTATTCTCCTAATTCTCAGTGTAGGTATGACTGAAGGCTCTAAGTTGTTCCCGTGCAATGGTACGCTCTTTGAAGTACCTTACAATTTTCTCTGCCAGATTAGTTAGTCCCTCACTCTTAACATCAATTTCAGGCCAAGTATGAGGACAGCCAAAATGCAGAAACACTTTTCACCAGGGTTTAAGACATAGAAACTTATGATTTAATCATCAGCAAGCAAATGAACGAGGTTGTATTTCTCTGAGTGGGAGTGACACCATGATTTTGATGACAAAGTTTTGTTTTTATCATGCAGTTGTGGAGAGAAAAATTGTTTCTAGTTTTGGAGGAAAAAACATATTGGTTATGACAAATAAAGCTGCTGTTATAAACACTGTTATGACGCCACAAGTTTTAAATCCTCTTGGATAAATGTCAAGGTTAGTAAGTGCTGGATTATGTGGAAGGTGCATGTAAAGTTTTTCAAGAAAACTTACCTCGTTCTTCCTAAATTGGCTATAAAATTTTACATTATTATTAGCAAGGTGACCCTTGAAAGAATATAGTGCTATCATTATATTTTTTCCTCATAGGTGGTGAACATTCGCAGCTAATTGTGGTTTTAATTTATATTTCTATACTGGCTATTAATTTTGAAAACCTTTTTATATGCTTATCTGTTATCTAAGTATGCTCTTTCTTTGAGTGGCCTTTGATGTCTTTTGCTCATTTTGTCATTGGGTTTCTTTTTAACTGTTGAGGTTTCAATTTCCTTAATTGTACTAGGTCCCACTCCATGGTCAATTTGTGTTTGTGTAATGCAAATATCTTACTTTTGTATGCAGTTTGACTTTATTCTCATCACAATTATTTTTTCTTTTGTTACAGTAGAATTTTTTTTCTGCTGCAGATTATTCTTTTTGTATCAACATTTGATAACATATTGTTCTCAGGACCTGGGATTGCCAGCTTATCTTTTGTTTTCTCTCCAGCTTTTAGCCAACTTTAATGTCTACTTGTTATAGTGAGCAGAGTTTTCTCTAGTGCTCATTAGAGGGAGAAGAAGGGAACGATTATGCATAGTACAACTGTACAAAAGTACCAATCAAGCTATAATAAGCATTTAAGAAAAATTATATTGAATGGAAATAATTACATGGCATTTTTATTTTTAAAGGATATGATTCTTTGGTAAACATTTCAGCTCTTGCCCTGGAAGCATGTTAAAGATGTGTTTATTCGATGCTCTCCCTGCCTCAACATGTCCTTAGAAGCCAAAGACAACTTGAACTGTAAAGAAAATATTCTTTTAAGAGAAAAATATCCATTTGTGCTAATGGGATTTTTACCTCCTTTTTCAGTATTGAAGATATCAGGTATCTCATGTTTACTTTCAACGACTTTTGAGAAAACATGTTGGTGATGAGGCTAAAATTGGATAAAAGCTCATGTGCCTTAGGTGTTGCATCAACTAGTGTTTTATTTATTAATAAAACTCTAGGTTGGACTACTAGATGAATGAGAAAATAATATTTTGCTGAAGTTGTTCTGTTAGAGCAGACATCATTATTCTATTACAATGCCTATCGTACCTGTCACCATCAGTAGCCATACAATTCCATATGTCCCAGTTTTACTGATGAACTTGAAGTTCCAGAATGTTGATAGGCACAAGAAAATAAAGGTCGTTTGTTCTCTTTTATCTAAAGCTTGTTGTTCTTGTTATGTTTACATTTTCTTCTAATTTTCCTACTTATTTCATAAAATAAGAAAGCTTTTGTTTCCCCCAAAGAGGTGATATAGTACTGAAGATACTAAAAGCACTTAATTCACTTATCCATCAAATAAGTTAGGGTATATGTAAATTGGCATACATAATGACAGTAGCACGAGGGTTTTTTTTTTTTTCTTTTTTCTTTTAGAGTCTACAGGATATATTTTCTTCCTCCCTAGGGAAAAAAACACATCACTGTTATTTTCTATCTAAAAGTACTATTCTATACTTACTGTTTCTCCCATGTCTATCTAGACAGGCAGGCAGAGAGATAGATGCGGGATACATGCTGTTTACATTGAACTTGAGTATTTTGTACACACATATCATATTGTCTCAAAATTACAATCCCATACCCTCCCCCTTTTCTATCCTCCTATATTCTCACCCACCCCCCAACTCCCACTATCACCCCCATTTGGTTGCACAAAATGACTGCATTCTTGGTTTCCCAGAGAAACAATTTAATATTTAACCTGCATCTAACTCACTTCACTGAGCATGATGCTCTTCAGTTGCATCCTTTTACCTACAAAAGCTTCAAAACTATCTGTTCTTACAGAAATATAGTACTCTATTGTGTACTTATACCAACATTTTTGTATCCATTTGTCTGTTGATGTATTTGGTGCGTTCTACATTTTGGCTACTGTCTGTTGTGCATACGTAGCTCTAAGATGAAGAAGGTCAAATGGCCTGTAATTATATGAAAAAAAAAAAAACTGGCCCACCTCCTTAGCCATTAGAGAAACGCAAGTAAAAACACCTCTAACATACCAGCCAACCCCAGAGAGAATCATGTGTATCAAGAACTTTAACAGTAAGCAGTGCTGGAGAGGGGGTGGGAAAAAAGGAACTCTTTTACACTCTTGGTGGGATTGTAAATTGGTACAACTATGGAGGATAGCATGGACATTCCTAATAAGGCTGAAAATAAATATTCCATTTGATCCAGCGATGCATCTTCTGGGAATCTTTCCAAAAGAGTTAAAAGCATCACATATAAGAGACATATGTGTGCTCATGTTCATAGAAGGGCAACTAAATATAGGTAAAGTGTGGCAGACTCCTTTGTTTACTGTTAAGCTTTCAGTGATGGGACCGCAGAGCCCAGCTGCCTATTACAGGATAGAATAGCGGATGCTATGTAAATAGTTTGTCTACTTCAAGGTTTTTAAATATGTATGAAAAGAAAAGGTTTGTTTTCATACACTGGACTAATAGTGTTAATATTTAAATGGTTCCTTTTTTATTCCCAAAGTAACACTTCATTAATATATGAAACATAATATCACCTTTGGTCATATTGTTTTAGTCTGTTTGACTGCATGCTTAGTGTGACAGTCTTGCATTGATTTACATATTGAAGACTTTTTTTTTTCTTTTTGGTACTGATGGGGACTCAAAATCCATATTTAAAGAGAGGGTTTCTGCAAGGAATAAAAGAAAATGACTAGATTGAATTCATAGTCTTTAAATGATTTTGGGATATGAAATTTGTTCACATATTAGAAGATTCTTATCTTGAAGTAGTATATATCAGCTTCTTTCTAATTGTCAGAAACCATCACTAAACTGACAAAGATTAAAAATTAATACTCTGAAACTTCTTTAGGATCAGTAATATTTAACAACTTGCTGAGTCAAATTCAGCAGTATTACTCATGTGCCTTTTTTAACCTTTTTACATGAATAAAACTTCTGTATTTAACTTTTTATTATGATTTTTAAAAACAATATATAAGGCTGGAGGAATGGCTTAGTGGTTAAAGTGCTTACCTAGCAAGCACTAAATCAAGCACTAAGTACCTGAATTTGATTCCTCGGCACCATGTAAGCTGGGAGTGGTGGTACATGACTGTAATCCCAGCACTTTGGAGGCTGGGGCAGGAGGATTGCTGTGAGTCCAAGGCCAGCCTGGGCTCCATAGTGAGTAGAGGATCAGCCTGGACTGGAAAGCCAGACCCTGTAGCCAAATAAATAAATAAATAAATAAATAAATAAATAAATAACAATATACAAAGGTAGGACGAACAATATAAAATGTCGAATTCTTTTTTCCTAGTAATAACAATTACCAATGCCGAGTCTATCTTGTTCAATCTTTATATAACCCATTTTTCCTTTTCCTGAATTAATCAGAAGTAATTTCTACATGTCACTACATTTCTTTAAATCAGTGACTTAACACAATCAGAATAATGACAAAGACTTTCAACCCAACTAAACATTAAAAGAAAATAATATATAATCAAATGTAAATGCAAATATGCATGCATAAATATGTGTGTGTGTGTGTGTGTGTGTGTGTGTGTGTGTGTGTGTGTGTATTTATCTAGGTTAAATATAAACATTTTTTTTCTTTTCTTAAAATCTTAATCAATCGGCCATATAATCACTTTCTTTATTATGTTTTTTTATTTTTATCTCTGTACTGTGCTAATATCATTTCATAAATATCATTATTTGTGAAACTCTATGTGACATCTTTTGCCATCCTGGTACTTACCTTAGAGATGAGTATGTATACATGGACCACAGAAAAAACAGAAAAATGTTATAAATCATATAATAGACACACTGTTGCATTTATAAATACTAGGGCAAGACATAATCCAATAGAAAATGTCCAATGCTTAATTTATTTTCAAGTCTTACCCTTCTTTGGATAATATATTACTCTTTTTTGAGGTACTGCCAATGGATGTATTTAATATATATTTTAAATTTAGTCAAGTAATGTTTAAGCCTGTTTTGTGAAACTGGGTCTCACTCTGTAGTCCAGGCTGGTCCTGAACTACTAAGTAGCCCAGGCTACCCTCAAACTCATGGCAATCCTCCTGCCTTGGTTTCCCGCGTGCTGGGATTAGAGATGTGCACTACCGTACTCATTTTATGTGGCGCTGCAGAACTGAACTCTGTAGGACCACTGTGCTACTTTTCCAGCCCTTACGAGTTTTTGCACTGTAGATGTTGGCAGTTTTAAACTGGCGATTTGCGTGTTTCTTAATGTAAACAAAAGTTAAGTACAAACAGTACAGAAGGAATATGCAGTCAAAGAAGGATGATTTCACACATCCAAATATGTTTTTCGTTGAAAAATGTGATCTCAGGCATCATAATTTGAATCTGTTGGGCTTGCAAGAGTAATTAATCAAGAAGGTCAAGAGCATGACAACACACTTGTTTCTTGGTTGGTACAGTACAGGTGTGCCAGCTCTCACGCCTTGCTCAGCGCACTCATTTGTGGGATGCAGTTACCGTCTTGAACAGAAGCTCAAGTAACACAACAACAGAGCCTTCCTAAAGCGAAACGACAGGCCTGCTGCAGCTCCTGTTGAGATTCCAATGGACACCCTGCCCCGACTTCCCTGCCGTGTGAAAGAATCATCTTGGAAGATTCTCAGGTAAGGTAGATGGCCTGCATCTTCCACTAAGGCAGAGATCATTGTCATACAATGTTATTTTAAGAGAAACAAATATACTTTTGTTGTTTTAAACCATTAGGTTTTGTCACTATGTAGCTTCTTCCTAGAAGAAAAACGTTCTATGTGAATTCCTTTAGATGGTGGGCATTTTGAGTGCCGGGGCTAAATCTGCTATTCATGGCACCTGCAGACAACCACTGTGGTCAGTAAAACATCAGCTTTATTGCTGAATAAACTGTGCCCTCCCTGGTGACCTCACAGACACCACAAACAGCTCTTTAAATGTTCTTAGATTTTTTTTTTGTTTGTTTATCCTGTCATTCTCTGCCTTTGAGTTAAAAACAAAGTCATAATGTATGTTTAATATATTTTCAAACTTACATGATCTGGTGTTAAGCTCTATTCTACACAGCTTATAAAATCTTTGAAAATACAAACTACCGTTTGTATTCCTTAAAGGATATTTGTCATAAAATCGATGTTTACTTTTGAATGAATGAATGATTTAAACATTGCCTTGCTTCAGGGATTTATTCATTGAATGTAAGGCTTTTTTCCTTACTTAACTATACTTACTGTCATAATGTTATGAAATCTAATTTATCTTTTATCAAATGCAATTACCTACAAGTAGATTATAAGGAAATGTTTTTTTTTTCTTATACCATGTTATATTTTGAAGTTTAAAATAAAAACAGTAGTTTTTTTTACCTATAAGACACAATTTCTTTTTCCTGAGAAAAATAGCACAAATTAATCCCATAGTATGGTAGGTTCTAAATGAAACTACACATGCTAAGAAGTGAGGAAAAATAAGGATATTCAGGGTTTTTTTTAAATCTTACTAGCAACTTCCACTTAACTCCTTGTAACTAGAACCTGTTATCTAAATATAATAGTATACCGAAGGTACGGTCTAGACAGTATGCGTTATGCTTTGGATCTAGAATGCCCAGCAAAGTCATGTGTGGAAGCAGAAATGTTCAGACATGGAGTCTAGAGTGTCAATTCAGTCATGAGGATATTAACCTCAGCAATGAGTTAGTATGTTGATGATTTCACAGTTGTGAAAGCTAATAGGAGGTGGGGCCCAGTTGGAAGAAAGAGCAGGCATGGGCTTCTCCAGGCTCTAATTTGCCCCTGCCTTCCCCATTACCTGTCACTCTCCCCTTCCTGGCTACCTTGGGGTAAACAGCCCCCTTCTACCTCCAGAGTCTACTGGGATGTGTTGCTTTGCCTGAGGCCTGCAAACAGCAGAGCCCCGGGATTATAAAATCTCCAACAGTATGAGCCGAAACAAAACTTTCTCCTTTAAGTTATTATTCTCAAATATTACGTTCTAGTGGCTAGAAGCTAGCATAGAAAATCAAATATATTGTTTTAACAAAGATAACATAGTAAAAAAAATATAAACTAAGTATTTGAAACAAGAATTAAAAAAAAGCCCAAAACCAAGCTCTTAAGGAAGGAAATGCAAGATATAACTACCATCACAGGGGTGAGTTAGTATTAAATCGTTAAACTTCTGCCGTGTGGAAAAAGGGTGCTGTGAAACTTGTGACTAGGTACCAGAGAAGGGGATCATTGGCAGGTGGTTTTGGTTTTTCTGAAGGAGAGCAGAGGTGTTACCCTGAGAATATAATAAAAGATGAAACTAGAACTAATTGCTGTTGCAGGAACAAGCTGTCCCTGCCAGAAAGAACATCCCCCTAGCCCTGCGAACTCTTTGAAAGGAGTTGTATTGACTGAGTCAAATCAAGGACTGATGGAGAAGGATAAACCTGGTTGGAACACTCCTGGCCTTATCTCCCATAGCAGAGTATACAAATGTTATATAGATACTGAAGAACAATATTTTAAATATGAACCAATGCAGATAAATACGATAAATACAGTAGATGATTGGTCCCCACATGCCAAGGGTTCTGTTTTTCATTTCCAGCCATTTGATGCTTCTCTTTCAGAAGGACTACTACCAATGTTGAACTTAAAATATTTTCCTTAAGTAATGAAATAAATCAGATCATAGATACTATGAGTGAATTCACTGTTACTCCATGTGGACTTGGTAGAACTCAATCAGCTTGGAAAAAAATAATAAAACATTGGCAAGGCGGGCAGACTTATGGTTCTAAGTGCACATGCCCTTATGTGCACTACTTTGTGCCCGTAGTACAGGTGGGAAAGAAAAATGCCTAACGACAAAGGTAAAGGGAAAAAGAAGCATCCAATGAAAGCCATGGTCAATGTTGATTTGGAAGCAGGCACAAGATTAAACAAAAATTTCACATTGTCAAATAAGTTAAAATGAAACACGAAAATCTGTATTATTGATCTGTAAATCTGTTTTTCTTTTTCCTGAACCCAAAGCTTCAATGAACCATGTTCCACCTGCAGGATTGGAGTTGCGTGTTTCTGTCGTTTTGCCACCTGTGAGCATGGGCACATTTTCAACATTTTAATTCATAGCAAAAGTCACAAATCACATTATGAGTTTACTAGAATTTGAGTGCACTATTTATAATTTTTACTAGTATAAGACAAATATTACACTTGTACATTAAGTTTTAGACTAATATTTAAAAGTTTAAAAGACCAGAACTTACAGTATAAGATTTTCAGATGAACACTTTATTCCTTTACTCACTGTTCTATCTCTATCTATCATCTTTTCTATTCATTTATCTCTATATTAATTTTCCTCTATATTTATGACACATACCAACTGTTCATGTAGGTTGAAGAGTATTATTTTTAAGGACAGCAAAACGTCAAAAATTTATAAAATAAAGCTGCGTATTTTCTAAACACATTTTCTATAAAGAGTTGAACGTGTTTTGTAGCGTTGTAATTATAATAAAAGTGTAGCTAAACAATGGCCGGGGCTGTGATTCAGAGAACAGCGGCTCAGGGGAAGGCTTTTGCTTGGTAACTACTGCTGTAGCTACTCAGGCTTAACGCTGCACAGAGCCTGCTTTGCACCATTAAGAATCAATCCTGCTTGAATTTTGCTAACCTATTTCTAACTCCACCCATGAACTTGTCATTTGGCATATGTTTCATTCTTAAAATATTTTATCTTGTATTCATCTTTTCTTGCTTTAATTTTTCTTTATGAAAACACTGAGCTAATAAAACCAATCCTGCATACTTTCCTGGTGGATGTATAATGTGAAGGTTCATGTCCACCACAAGTGTGGGAAGCAAGCGGTCTTCGCTCTCTACTAAACATATGCTGATTGTAGGTTATAAAGTGACCAAACACTCTTTATGTCCTTTTCCATTTGGACACTCAATAACTGTGGTAATTTGATTAAAAAAGTATCAAAAGAATGTTTTTTACAGTGTCAATATTTATTATTTAAAAATAATGGGATCTGACTTCAAATATATAATTTTAATTTAAATAAGTTCACTAAGTTAAAAGTAACAGGATTTAATAAACATGAACCAGTCATGCCTCAAAATTTGATATTGGCAAAGGTGTACAGACAGATATAGCTATCAGGAGGCTTCATGAAATAAGGTATTCGGATATGTGATATTCCAAAATAGTTAAGATAAGTGAAAACTGTAAATAGGCTCTCATTATCAAGTTTATTTTTATAGAAGTGAATATAAACTATTTAAGCCAATAAAAGTATTGACACAAAGAAGAAAAATGGAGAGAAAACAGGAAAGAAAAAATAAAATAATAAATGAAAGAGAACGATTTTGAAGACTGGAGGCAGGGGTAGTGAGTTGAAAGAGAATGAGAAGGATTGTAACAAAAGTATGGCTCAACGATATCTGCAGCCATTTCAGTTTTACTTCTGAGTCGAAAAATAGAGACTTTTAGAATTACAGAAAATACGGTAAAAGTTAAGCGGCTGATTTTTAACTGATTTTTATAATGATCTTAATCAGGGTGTACTCTCTTATGCATGAAGCTATGCTGGTGTTTTAAAGAGCTTTACATAAGTATTTCTATTTTTCCTCAAATTCTAAATTTTCACAAAGGCTAGATTTTGCCACTTTTTAAATACTCAACACATTGTAAATTAATGCACCATTTTCTTGTTAAAATCAGCCTTGCATAAAATGATCTGTAGCTGAACAGGAGCAATAGCAAAGGTGTGAAGTACTTCAGGGAAGTGCTAACTTCAGAGCCCAAATGAGAACATTTAAATGCTAAAATTTTCAGCAGCAGAAAACAGATGTTTCTGCAAAATATCAATTTTTTTCTTTTCTTCCTGTTTACCTAACTACATTTTCTACACACTTTGTGTGTGTGTGTGTGTGTGTGTGTGTGTGTGTGTGTGTGTGTGTGTCTGTGAATTCTCCATACTCGGACTTTCCTGCTACTTAACCAATTTTCTGTACCCATCCATCCTTGAAGTGTTCCATTTATGCTTCTCTATCTCTTCTCCTCTGCAGTAATTGCAATGGAAGATGAGTATACAACTCCCCTCTAAAAAAATTGGATTCAGTATTAGTGACAGGCACCGGCTGATGACACCGGAAACTGAAGGAAGGCCATTGTTTTAATCGCAGCAATCCAGGCATCAAACAAGTGAATACTTCACATTTGCAGAGCAAAATTCTCAATTATTTCTTTAAAGAAAGAACAATGAGTAACCCTTTCAGTTATATCATAATCAGTTTTGATTTTTAAAATGACTTCATATTATAGGTATTTGCTTGAAAAGACACATTGTATTGATGATGCCAACCAAATCACCATGAGGTGCTATTGAATTTGGATG
Organism: Ctenodactylus gundi; assembly: GCA_004027205.1. NCBI lineage: Eukaryota > Metazoa > Chordata > Mammalia > Rodentia > Ctenodactylidae > Ctenodactylus > Ctenodactylus gundi. The sequence goes on along the minus strand of PVKB01001551.1, from coordinate 197,374 downwards.
GCTCACTAAGGCTCACACCTGCCTACTAATTGTAAATTCCAATTAAACCTTGTGTTTGCGTAGAAATTAACTCTTCAAAAAGAAAATGAATACATATTTCAGGGGCAATTTGGGTGATTCTAATATCATTAGGAAATTCTATATTCTAGAGGACACATCATAAATTTCTAGTAATGTGTCTTTTTTACTATTAAAGGGAATAAAACTATCCTCCCCGTCCATCAGTGTTTAATCGTTACAAAAAAATGCTAGAGTTGTAACTGAAATACAGCAGTATTCCTATAAACACTAGTTCATGATAATTTTGAGGTATTGGGAACAAACATATAGCCCAAGACTCAGGTGAAAGAAAAACTTCAAATCTGCAGCTATCTAAGAACGTGCTCATGCACTAATCTCTGAATTTCTTTGGGCGTTATTTTTTTCAGTAAAGTGTAATAAATAATTACAAATGGCTCTATTCATTATGCTGTGTTGTGACTAAAATGGCAAAGGACTTATAAATTTAAACCAAAAGTCACCTGATTAAATTAGATAAATTTAGAAAGTGTGTCTCTATGTCAAGGTATACTTCAAAGAATACGACTCCACATAAGGAGTTTGAATGCGGGTTTTCTTTGTCTGGTCATATTATATCACCTTGAATTAACTCCCCTTCCTGTGATACAGTCACATCTCTTTATTTCACTCAAGCTCAAATTGTGCTTTAATGAATTTTGCTCATCAAGGATACATTATATACTATGTCTGCCACTCACTAATTTAGTAATTTGAATTGGTTTATAGTCAAACCTAAAATTGAAGATAAAATTCCACACACATGAACATAACCTTGACTTTCCTGAGGGGAGAAGCATAGAAAGAGAAGCAGCACTTGCTAGCTGCTGGCGCCTGCCTGTGCTCGGAAGCTGACTGAGCAACCACAGGCAGAGGTTAAAACCAGATGGTGTGAAGAGTACAAGCAAATAGAAATTACAAAAAGAAAGGGGACTTACTTATGGCCTAAGTTTCTTAAAATCCTGCCACCTAAAGTAATCTTGTGTTTATAGAGATTAACAGCTTGCTCCTTTTGGGAAATTTTTGTGGAAAAAAAAAAATTCCTGTCTTGAAGGAAGTATCACAGATGACGAATTTATTTAGTCAGAGACCCATTCTGGTCTCAAACTCACTATGTAGCCATGTAGCCCAGAACAGCTTGAATTCACAGCAAATCACCTGTGGCAGCCTTCTGACTGCTGGGATTACAGGTGTGCACTACCATAGTTGGTTGATTTGTGTGTGTGTGTGTGTGTGTGTGTGTGTGTGTGCACAGTACTAGGGAATTGAACTCAGAAGCTGTCAATTTCTAGGCACGTGCTCTAACTACCATATTATTTTTCCAGCCCTCAAAAAATTTTTAAATATAGTTCAATTTCTTTATGAAAATGTGAATTCACCTCCTTAGGAAATTAAGTGGTACATTCCTAGGAAAGCAATGGCGACATCATAGCTTTACACTGTAATTGGATTATAGAAACTAAGGCTTATAATAAACAGATGAGGTTGGACTACCTACTTCTATTTTTGTCATTTTAAAGAGGAAACCTGAGCATCAGAATTGGAATAACTTGACCAAGACTCTCTACACCTAGAAGACGGATATATCTCAGTTTTTCCCAAATTTGAAATATTTGTTTTAAATTTTACAACTTCTCACCTGTATTATCAAACATATGTGCTATTTCTTCCAAAGAAAGATCGTTAAAACCAAAAAAAATAGAAAATGTAGCCTAAATGATTCAAATACTTTTTACAGAAAAGCACTAGATTGGATAAAATATTAAGATTTTTTCCCAAGCCTTATGACTATCGAGGCCGACAGAAGAATAATTTTGATACAATGAATAACCTTACACATGCTGTTAGATGAAAATAAAAGTCTCATGGTCACTTGTTACAGAAGTCTGAAAAACAGCTTGATTTTTATCAATCCGACATTACTCAGAGAACATAATCATTGTTTAACATAGAAGACTCAACTAGATCATCTTTAAGCTGATTTTACTAGTATAAACAGAGAACTCAAATTTTAATATTTTCCTGCAAAACATTCAATGAATGTGAAAATAAAAAAACATTGTATTTTCAGAGATATTACAATTTTGTATAGCTCAGTTTTGTCAATTTCTTTAAAACATTATTTTTTTTTATAAATTTTAAGCTGTAAATGCAAGGCTATTGGAAAATGTCCAGTCTTACCATGCACGTCTCAAGATTGTATTAAATTCAGTGGATCAGTTATTTAATATTTTGGAATCGCAAATAGTTTTTTGATATATACCTAAATTAAGAGCTGCTACAGTAAGAATAAGGCCAAACTTTCAATTCCCCAATACCACATAAGCTAGGCGTGGTGGGACACTCTGTATATTCCAGCACTAGGGAGACTGAGGCAGCCATGAGTCCATGAATATCCTGGTACACATAGTGTGTTCAGGAGCAGCCTGGGCCATAGAGCAGACCCTGTCTCTAAATAAATAAATTAAAATAAATGAATAAAATTAAATCCTTGTTTTTTGTTGACCCATGAGACATACAGTTTTGTACTGTGAGAAAAAATCAGACAGATTATTAAATACCAATAGAAAAATTATCTTTAATAGGATAAATCATTTTATAGGAGCAGTGAGTAACCTCGGCCTATTCCTGTGAATTTTTCAATTGCTCTTGCTGGAGTGAGAGGGTGTGGGGTGGTCACAAAGGAACAGAGGAAGGACTGATGATTTTTACACTATATAAATATATATATATATATGCACTTACTCAAGTTCAATGTAAACATGTATTGCATATATATGTGTATTAATAAAACAGGAAAATAAATGAATGAACAAATTCGAGTTGCTTTGTATGTTTGTTCATTTGTTTTATGCTTATGGAAATATATGTAAGTCTTAGTGTGAAATTTATACTCAGTTAAACTTTTGGGTCTTAATGAACCAACTCATAACTGAAGAAAAAACATGTTCTGCATTATTCTTGACACTATGTGATTAAGTACCACTAATATGAAGGTCACTAGATTCAATTTACAGTGACTTTAATTTTCTCTGATTTTCCTCTATGATATTGAAGAAAAGTTTAGACTGATTTATGAATTGAATTCCAAAAGCTCAATGCTTTTTCTAAAAACCTTGTTCTAAACTACTCACCACTGAACCTGAAAGACATTATGTTGCTTCTTTCTGGTACATGACTCGAATGAATGCTCCTAAGGCCTGGCATACATTTTTTGAACATTCCTAAATGAGAGATGCATAAGTTACTGAAGAAAAAACTCAAAAATAATATCTAGATGTGCCATTTTTTTCTTCATGAAATTTTTTTTCATCTTAGAAATACAACCAAAGAAACAAAATACTATAATACCTTCATAATGGTTTTGAAGTGAGTTAAATTTTCCAGAATTCTTTTAAAAACAAAACAAAGTAGGTAATTATGGTAATTACAAATTTTATAACTTCTTTTATCTCTGTTTATACACAGTTAATAACAATTGAACATTTTCTAGAATCTAAGTTTGATCTGAGCAATTCCATTTAAAAGAGAAATATTTTAAAGAAAATAGTATAAATCTGAATGTAACATTTTAATACTATTTCCAGTTATCATCTAATAATGCACAGTGCATAATCATATGACTGAGAGGTTGTTGTAGTGATTACAATAATTTCTTCAAGGCAAAAATCAAGTTTTTCTTCAAACATTATTTACCACTGACCAAATAATTAGAAAAAAAAAAAATTAACCACTAGCCAAAAATTTTACCACCTGGAGTTATAATTGTTTTTGACTGTTTAGAACCACAAAGGCTCCAGAATATGAACACATATCAGTAATGACAAGATACTGCTGTTAAAGATAAATCTATTAATCTCAACACTCAGAACTCTGGCTGAAGCAGGGGGATTGCTATGAGCTCAAGGCCAGTCGGGGTTACATAGTGATAGTGAGCCATGGATCACACTGATTTATAGAGTAAAACCCTGAATCAAAAAAAGATGAATCTGTTCCTGCCCAGTTCTTAGAAGCTATTCAGTTTTAGAGACAGCCTGTTTTTGCTTATGCTCATCCTTCCTTTATTTCTTTCTGTATTTCCTCCTTCACTGAGGATTGCTACTTTTTGCTACCACCTGTGCTGAGATGACATCGGTGGGAAATCTTGTACTGTAGCTTTCTCATTCACAAAGCTTAAAGCATAAGGTCAAATGCAGACAATATTTTAAGTTCACAAAGTAAATATAATAAATATAGCATTAGGTATATAAATATTGAAAATTACATATCATAGTTAGTACAATATAGTCAAACCAAATATTTCAAAACAGATTAACATTGATATGAAATGTTTAGCATAATACTGATTAAGGATAGGAGGGCTTCTCTGTAAAAGTAATCTGTAAACTGATACTTGAACATTAAGGAAGCAACAAGAAAAAGCATCGTTGTGTTTTTGAAAGAGAACGAGTTACATAACAGACAAAAGTAGCCAAACACTATGACACGTAAATTATGAGCAATGAATAAGTGGCACTGAGAAAGAATGGTGAAGTGTGATTCACCCGAGATTAGAGGAATAAGCACAGTACATGCAGACAGGTCTTGTAGTCTACATTAAGCTACTTCAGTTTCAGTCTACATCCGTGGATGATGGCTAAAGACATGGAGCAAAAGCTGTAAGATCATTACATATAAAGATAGATAGATAATCTTTCCATATATGCTCTTCATGGGCAAAGCTAACAATGTCAACGAACGGACAGGACTAGTCAGCAGTGTATTAAGATTATCCACTTTATATTAGTATTAGTGAAGCCTGGTGCTCTACGAGGTAAGAAATTGGAAAGAATGCACCTTCAATTTTAGAGGCAATTTACCAGAATTAAAGATTATGTTCATGCTCTGCGAGAAGGAGCAAGTATAATCTTGGTGATCTTGGAGTTTTTGGCTTGTGTGACACAGAAGCTGCTAAGGAGAGTTTTTGTTCTTACTAATCTTCCTATTATGTCTATGCTTCACATTGATGATGCAAACACAAATGAGATGTAGTCTTGAGACAAGCATGATTGCATTCCTGGGCCTGCTAAAACAAATTAACACCAAGCTACCAAGCTACATAAATCAACAAGGATTCATTGTTTCATGTTTCGAAAGTCTAGAAGATTCAAATCAAATCAAGGAACTGGCAAGACCATCTTCCATGTGAAGCTTTTCTCTACCTCCTTTCAGTGGCACCAGAAGTTTCTTGGTTTGTGACAATACGACTGCAACCTCCACCCTCATCTTCACCTGCACCTCTGACTCTTCACATGACTTTCTTCTTGATGCTCCTGTACATCCTCTCATGAGAGTAGGAAATGCTCAGGCTCCACAATCTACTGTAGTCTAGTATAACCTCATCTCGGGCAGTTACCATAGAAATAATATTGTTTCCTCACCTTCTGAGGTATGAGAATCAATCTTATCAAATCTTACTACAGAACAGAAGTCAAATCGTAACAATCACCTTGGAAGAGACTTGATAGACTCACAAAGAAACAAGCTTAGTACAGAACATATCAGGACTTTCAGCATGGTTTCTTTCTTGTGAAGCACCAATGAAAGGTCAATAGTGTAAGCCAGGAGAAGGTCAACAGTATTTATTTCTACCACATGATGGGGAGAAAGTGATTTCAGGCAAGAGGCACAGGAGTAAGATGAGTGCAGAAGGTTCTCAATGTGCAGAAAGGCTGCTGATGTTTATCACAATGTGGGTCACTAGTAAAAGAGACCAATTATCGAACTATGTGTATTGGAGAATGGTTAGGGGTTGATGCTTACTTGATGGCTATTATGAAACTGGAGTATGCCTGTGGATGGCAGATGTCGTCCAGCAAACAGAGGAAAGAAGACTTCGGTGTGGTTTTGGATGGCTTTACTCAGTAGGTAGGAAGCTTGAAATGAATAGAAAAAGGAAAAAAAAAATTCTTTCTTTAGGCAAGCTCTTCTCTGGACTTCAATTTCAAGCTCACGGAAGCAGAGAAAATCAACAAATATTTTCTCATTGTGATTAAATGAGCTCATCCAGCTTTTTCTGATCATTTTTCTTATCTATCATTCAATTTGCACGAGTTTCTTAAATATACTGACCACTTTTTCTGAATTCTCTGATTTAGAAATTAAGAATGAACATTGCATGCATAATCTCACAGGCCTAATTTGATAACATTTACAATAATTGAAAAACAAGTACATTTATATATATGCTTCTTATTTATTTATCTGTTTATTGAAGTACTAGAGAGTAAATCCAAGTTTTGTTGTTGTTGTTGTTGTTTTGCTTGTTTGTTTTGCAGTGAAGTAGAACACCAGCATTCCCACTCCCTTTTCTTCATTTTTTTTCTGTATTTTTATTTTGTAATAATGTTGCACTATGCAGCCCTTTCTGGCTTGAATTTGCAGTCCTCCTGCCTCACTTCCTATGAGGGCTTGGATTAAAGGTATGCACCACACACCCTGATAAGTGCATTCTTTTTAACTCTAATTAGTCAGCATCACAGCATAGACTAAGAATTTTTTTCTATCTCTCATTTCTTTCTTATGTTAGTTTTTATATAGCTTAGCTGAAGATAATCTCTACTTGTAGCACTCTTTTCTTAAATCGTATCTTAAAGTTCATAACAAAGGGGTAATATTTGGCTTCAAAGACAAAAGTATAACAGAAAATAACTCCATAAACATGAATAAAACCATGGAAATCACTGACTATGCAATTTAATTGAAAATATTCATTTTTACTTTAGCAATAATGTAACTTCATCTTGCACATGATGATACATAAATAAGACAAAATTTAGTAAAAGCAATATGTAATTCATTGTGAGATAAATTAATACACTTTTCTGTTGATCCCTAAATTAAAGTATACGTAATTTAAACACCATTACATATAAATTATACACAACGATAAGAAACTGAGGAGAGAAAAAGGCCACATAAATCTTATAATAAAATTGAATAATTTTCTTATTTCTCCAAAATTATCAAATTATGAAATAATACTTTAAAACACTGCTTTCTGTAAAATGTAAAGAATAAAATAAGCTAAAGAAGAAAAACAAAGGAAGCATAGTTTCATATTTATACAATATGATTCTAAAATACTCCACATGAAAATCTTTAGAACTGAGGAAGCTGAAAATGCTCCCTCATCATGTCTTGTAGTCTCTGCATAAAGCTGGTTTGATGGAGGAATTGCTCAGTTAATAGTTTCTATAGAAGCAGTTTAACCAGTTTCCTAGGGAGCATAGTTGCTTAGGAAACTCAAATATATTATGGCACAGAGGCTGCGACTAGACACCTGCTGGTGCACACAGTGTCCTGCTGCCATTTTTACCCAATTTCTCTCTCTTTCCTGGCTGTGCTCTCATATGGCAGAAGTGCAGAGCTGGAAAACCAGTGTGGTTCCTGGCACTCAATAAAGAACACGAAATTGCTTGTGGCTTTAGAGCAAAGACCACCTTTCATACAAAAGTTGTTTTCGATGGCTGATTGGGCTACGTTTTCTTACATTACACCTTCCACTGGCCTTTAGGGATAATCTCTGAGGATTTAGTACAATCATATTCTCTGGAAGACCTGGCACATCAAGAAATAGTAATTGACTTTCATGAGAGAGATTTTTAAAAATTGGTCCAGTTAAGAAAAAAGAAACAAAAAAGAAAGAAAGAAAGAAAGAAAGAGAAAGAAAGAAAGAAAGAAAGAAAGAAAGAAAGAGAGAGAGAGAAAGAAACAAGGAAACAAAGAAAGAAAGAAAGAAAGAAAGATGACTTTAATATATTAGGCACAAACCTTAAGTAGTTTCCTGGAAAAATACAAAAAGTGGTGTGTGTCCTTTGCACAATAATATATAAAAATCGCATGCATGTAATCCCTTCAAGATTTTTGGGCCTAATAGTAACTCTTGTTTTAATTAAATGTTTCATTTACATACAAAATAAAGATTATATGGCTATGAACCTCTGTATGTGTTTATGCACCTAGTTAGGTATCTCAGGGGATCGTACAGTGTCCTTTGGAAGTTGACAACTCATTTTCAGTCCATATCCTTTTAAAATTTGAAATAATGATGACAATGTAGATGTGTGTGCTGCAAACGTGACTGGTGGTTTCAGCACATCAGGCTGACACATTTAGCAGCTGTTCAGTAGACATGAGGAGTTAAGCAACAGAACCGAAGCCAGTGCACTGGAGACTCCTAGATGACACACAGCTTTATAAAAGAGGAAAAAAAAATTGCAATTAACTAACAGCAATCCCTGAGGTCTGAGGCTCAGCATTCTTCCTCACTTTTGCATTCTGTCTGTTAAGCTTTTAGAGACAAGCATTTATAACTTTTTTCACACATGTTCTACTGTTGTTACAGATTAAAGTTACTCATATGATAGCCATCAGCAGTCCCAGATATCTAGAAGAGGAGAGAGAACGCTAGCTTAAAAATAAAACTAATTGACATTATTATAGTACTAAATTGATCTTTGTATAGTGTTTAACTTTCCTATTAACTTCGTGTGCTTTGATGGTTCATGGAATCCTGAGACTCTATTGTTCCCATCCTACACCTGCTTGGGATCTCAGTCACACCTTTGACTTGCATGTCTTTCTCCTGCTAAGGTTAAAACAACTGAATCTCTCTCTCTCTCTCTCTCTCTCTCTCTCTCTCTCTCTCTCTCTCTCTCTGTGTGTGTGTGTGTGTGTGTGTGATCTCTCTTTCTCTCTCTCACCAGAAGGTTTTGCGATGCTGCACACAACTCTACATCTACACAAATCTGAGCTACTGGGGCCCTAATCAGTCTCCTCCATATCCAACACTGACCCCACTACATGCTCTTCAAGTTTCTGTTTTAAAACCTATGCCTTCCTCCTTCTGTCATGAAAGCTCTTCCTCAACAGTGGGAGGCTCCCCCCGAGCTCCCCCAGGCACTATGAAATACCACTTACCGGGAAATCCTTTCATTATATATATCCTCATTTCTCTTTATCTTTTATTCCTCTTTGCCCTCCTAATATTTTTATTTTTTACACACATCTCTCCGTGGCATATCACTTGCCTATTATTTTGAGCTACTCATCAAATAGAATATAAAGGCCAAGAAATTAGAGCCTTGCTCTTGTCCCTTGTTGTGTTCTCAGCATCCAGAAAACCGAACAGACCACAGTCGGTGATCAAAATATTGGTAATTTGAATGAGTGAATTGAGGAAGGAAGAGATCTTCACAAGTGACAGGAGATTGTTCATGGTTCCCATTAGCTGACTCAAAAGTCCTATGCTGAAAGACACTTTCCCAGCTTCTCCTGGCTATGTCTTACGGAAAAGAGCAGAAAACAGGCTTGAATCTATTTCTTTCAGTAACAGATACTAATCTTTCAAATTACTACCAATGTGTTCTAAAAGGCGGTTTATCAGTCCACGAGTTTCTAAATAAAGAAAGTGCAACTGTCTATTTTTCTCACAGATGAATTTGGGTTCCCACGTCAGGAAAGCAATAAAGGACAAATAAAATACCTCTTGAAGGGCAGGTATGTCTACAGTCAGAAGTCACAAAGTAATGAATTGGTATTGATGCTATAATAACATAGGAAGTGCTAGAAAAGAAAGCATATTAATCTGTGTATTAATAGATAATGCAATGATATATGTTCTACATCTAATGGCTCCTTAAAAATCAATGATATATTTATAAAAAATTTCATTTTTATATTTGTTTCTGAGGTGCTGGGGACAGAATCCAAGTCCTTGCATATGCCAAGCCAGCATTCTACTCCTGAGCTGCACTCTCAGCTTCTCTGATAATTTAATTGCTATCAAACTGAGGAATAGAGAATATAGATACATGTGCTACTGTGGGTTTCCTCACATTCAGAATTAAGACAAAGACTAGAATGCAGATAGATGGAGACATGATGTCAGTCGTCAGGAAAGAAGAACAGAGGAAATTGAGGCAAGTCCAATACCAGGGTTTGCTGTCAAGTTCATCCCTATGGACACAGAATCTCTTATAAGAAATACAGGAAATCTCTCAGGAGTGTCCAAGCAAAACATGAGTCTATAACTCCCATGTCCACTGAACAAAAATCATTTCTGTAAAGTGTTTACAACTATCCTGAGCTCGTGAGCTGCAGGTCTGTTAGCACTTTCTATTGTAACTTTTTTTTTTTTTTTTTGAAATCTTGTGTAATGTCTATAGGATCTGATGTGAGGGCATTAGTCATAAAGAGATAAAAGTCCTTCCTTCTGTCCACACATGCATTTCTTGAACTCTCCTCACTTAACTGAGTCTTCAAGGACCTTCCAATCCTTTAATACATAACGCTTAGGTAAATCAAAAAATGTTCTCTACTGCACCTGATTCTCAAGCTCTTGCTTTCTCAAACGACCTTCTCACCTTCAGTTCTAGATAAGCGCGCCCTTGAAGTGATATTTCACGAGTCCCCCGTTGTTTTCTGGATGTAATGACCCACACAGTCATCTCTGAGAAGGTGAATCTTGTGAGACATTGCCCCGAACTCTAATTTCTCCATTTGTCTTTTCTCTATCACACTAGGCATAAGAGCATGTGGAGAGGCCCAAGCAAGTTCCCTTGTTCATAGTCATGGCAGGGAAGGGTCTTTCCTTCCTTCCCAGGTACACAATTTCCTATTTCTTGGGCTTCAGAACCCAGAATATCTAATCCAACAAGGTGAAAGTATTCAGGGGAAGAAAATGTCCACTTCCAGTAACTGCAGGGCTTTCTCCAATTCCTTCTATGGATTGAACTTCAGTCCTGTGTGCTGAGCTACATTGCTAGCTATTTTTTGTTTGTTGGTGTATTTTATTTTTTATGTACCTCCATGTCTTGTTAAGATCTGGCTTTCTTAAAAGAAGTCTGAACCACTGAACCTATGAATAAGTTTCATTGCTGTTCTACATTCTCTGTATTCATGAGTTTTTCCACAATTAGGTGTTTGATGTCCAGTAGATGAATCACTCTCTCGGTCTGGTTTTGAAAGTGTCCTTTGTGGTTATTAAACCACAGTGGGGATTAATATGAGGTTTAAAATCATGGCCTCCCTGAAACACAGTGTGCCCTTACTCCAGACCCCATTGATTATGAATCCTTCATCTAACTCCTTTCAGACCCCTCATCAACCCATCACACCATCAGCACTGCCCAGAAAACATGAACATTCTGACTTGAGCACCGCCTTTCCCTCACAGTGAGGAATTGTTCACCCCTCTCCTTTCAGTCTGCCGAGAGCAATGTTTTGTTCCTCAACACTCTTCAGTGTCACTCCTTACACGTTTTGAGTTGTGTCCTTCAAAATTATATGTTGAAGTCCTAGCCTTTGGATCCTGTGATCTGATCCCTGTCCAGTGATTGACCTTATGTAAAAGAAAAAAAAATAAAATAATAAGTCAGAGAGCCTTGGATAAAAGGAAGAACTCCATATGACAATCAGGGTAAAAACTAGACCCCTGCAACTGCAAATAAACAATGCTGAAGATTTCTAGCTGTCAGCGTGACATGTAGGGTGAGGCTCAGATGGGTTCTTATCTAGAGACTTCATGAGAGACGGGCTGTACTGACAACTGACTTCAGAAGTCTATCTTGGAGAACTGTGACAGAATAAATTTCTATTACTTTAAACTATCCAACCCATGGTACTTTGTTACTGTAGCCTTAGGAAACCAATAAACTCATTAGTGTTTTGTCTTGCACTGATTTTCTATTTTAGCTGTATTAACTTATCGGAGAACCCATCTGTAAAGTAAACCTTGGGCCATGTAACACCTGGCATAAGCTGAGGACGTAGCATCAGCTCAACTCTAAGCTTCCTGCTCACGTGAATTACCTTTGCTCTTTGGATCTGTGCAGGCCAGTTCCAGGAAGCCTCATTTCCATTGTCCAAATTGCTTCTCTATCCACCTGACCTTAAGACTTGGTAACTTGGCAATACCAAAATGACAGCAGGTATTGTTGGAACAGTAGATTAGGACTGGCACAGGTAAGAAAATAAGAAACTATCAGAATTCTGAGAGTCATAACACTCACAGTTTAAATGGACATGGGGAAGTTCTAAGAACGAAGCCACACTCAGTGCAGATCCCTCAGGGTTTGTAGCGTCTGACAAGACCCATTAAGCGGCAGGTTCTAATTCTTTCTTTTTTTCTAGACATGGCTCCTGAACCAATCAAGTTCATGTTCACAGAAGTAAACGATGTGTGAGAAACACAACATATCTCATCTTCCATTTGAATTTTGGCTCTTTTGCTCTTGCTTCGTTTACATGTGGGACCAGGACAAGTGGATTCTGGTATGAAACCACTTCCTTGGTGCCCTATTTACATGGTGGTGCAAACAATCAGAATTTTTGCTAAAACATCTAAAACTCCCTTTGCTCTACTCTCCCTGTTGTGAGCTTTGTCTTCACTCTGTGGAATATATTTTTCTCTTCTGACAAACTAGAGGTGTTATAACAATGTTCCTGTCATACACAATTCTTTGGGATACTAAAGATCTGAAAAGTAACTGTAACTCTATCCATAACCTCTCTAGTTCTTTGTTCAGGTCACCGAGGATCAGAAATGTAGCTCACTGCAAAGGCCATGGGTTAAAAGTCCAGCTCACGAGGAAAAAAAAAAAAAAAAGCTATAACATGATTCCTGAGCTTTTCCAAGTTCTCTGTATGGAGTGAAGACATTAAGAAAAGAGCTGTAACATCTGGTTTGAGAGCATTATTCAACCTTTTGTGGGTTTTTTTTTTTTTGGGGGGGGACACAAAGGTTTAACAAAAGAACTGTCACTGCCAGTTTTTGTGCCCTATCTAGTTCTTTACTTGGAACACCAAGAATGTGAGAGGAAGCCTGCAGGACACCTTTCCAATAAGATAGAAATGTCTTAACGTCTGGTGTTAGAAAGTCACTGCCAAATATCAACATTGTCTGTTTGTAAAGTCACTTGAACCTTGAAATATCTTGGTTGGGCATTCATTTGTATATCAGAAACTAATCTTCACACAAAGAGCATTTCTCTGCTGCCAAAGATGTGGCTTGGCTATAGAACATTGTGTTTAAATTCACCAACTGAAGCTTTGCAGAGGCGTAGTCCAGTTTCTTTGTCCAATAAAGACACATTTAGCCTCATTGTATTTGCTGAGTCGCAGAGTCAAGATCAAAGCATTTTACACAAGATCTGAAACATGTTTGTCAAGGCTTCTTGATGACCCACAAAGTAAAAGCTGCCAAAGGGAATTGTGATTTGCATCTAGAGTGTCCCTCCAAAGTCTCTTGTACCGGGGAGAACTGTAGATTGTTGGAAGGTGGATCCTGGCTGGAAAGTGGATGTTTGGAGCTTGCCCCGGAAAAGTGGAACACTGGGGCTTAACCCAGAGGACTGGCCTATCTGTGAGGGGTGTGTACCGCCTCTACCCTTCCTCCCACGCTCAGCTCTGTTCTGCCAGGTCGTGAGGAGCCTTTTCTCCAAATCTGGTCCTGTCATGTGCTTCCACAATTTCCAGTGGCTTGAAATGGACTGTTACTTTCTGAAACTGTGAGCTAACGTAAATCTTTCCTCCCTAAAGTTGTAGATGTCAGGAACTCTCTACCAGCAACAAAAAATAATTAAGATAGAAATTGGTACCAGAAAAGCGGGGTTGTTCCTGGGACTTCATCTAACCATGTGGTTTGGATGTCTTCAGAAATAGTTTGTGGGAGAAGTTTAGAAAGGTTGGAGGATGGCAGCGCGGCAAGCCTTAGAGAGCTCTGCACTGGGTCGTGGCGGAAGATGTTGGCTGAAGCTCAGAAGAACGTAATGCCGCTGGAGGTACAGATTGTAAAGGACAAGCCGAAGAAATTTCAGATGTATTAGCAAATGACCTAAAAATCATCATGCTATCTTTGAGCACACAGGGTATTGACATTTTGCCCTTATCTAGAGTCTGCCTGAAACTAAGATTAAGGGTAGTGGACTGCTTAATCTAAGGGAGGAAATCTCAAGACAGCCAGATGTTCAGGCCGTTACGTGGCTGCTCTTTGTTTCCTGCTTTTAGCCAACTCTGTAGAAAAGCGGAAGGAAAACATTCTATCATTATTTTTTCCATTTGCCAAATTGAAAGAAGTGGGGCAAAAGAGCATGAGGCTGTTAAAGAGATTAGCATTAAAAAGAGATCAAGATCTTACAATTAATATAGGAAAGATGCCTTGACCCCACACTCTAGCAATCACGGAGTAGAGCGGCAAAGGACCTTTCTCTGAGAATGGCATCTCAAGGCATTCTGATTATTGTGGTCTGGAACTGCAGTGTAGTGGACTGAACATGGTGGCTTAACACAGGAGGAGTAGAATATCTATCTGTGAGGGGTGTGTGCTAGCTCTTCTCTACTCCCACACTTGGCTCTGTTCTACCAAGCTCTGAGAAACTTTTCTCTGACTTTAGTCCTGCTTTGGGCTTGGACTCTTCCCAGCCACCCATCTTTGAATGGACTGTGACTTTCTGAAACTGTAAGCTATAATAAATCTTTCCTCCCTAAAGTTGTGGCTGTCAGATATTCTGCCCCAGCAATGAGAAAGTATCCAAGACTGTAATGATCGTTCTTTAAAGTCAGAAATTCACTCTTTTTCTCACACTGCATGTCTGTCTTTAATGGTGGATTTAAGAAAAAAAATATTCTCTGAGAAGACTGGGTATTCAGGGTCAATTTATTTTCTCTTATTTTTCAAATCTTGCAGGTTGTGGGTTAAATCAAATGCTGGGTTTCACTACAGATTTCTCTACTTCTAACTAGTGATTAATTGCCCTACAATTTGTGTTCCATAATGTTCTTCAGCAACAAGACATTGAACTATATCATTTAGCTTTTGACTCAGGAGTTGAATGTTGGCCTCTCTCTCTCTCTCTCTCTCTCTCCTATTAGGGATTAAGCCTAGAACCTTCACACTGAGTTACATTTCATTTATTCCAGAGAAGATAATGAGACCACATACATTTGGGTTCATTGATACAATACACATTACAAATATGTCTGTCCAGTTGTCCCTTATTTAGCTAAACATGTTAAGCAAGATTCATAGGTAGTCCATAATTTTCACCTTCTGGTTTATAGCATATCCCTTGTACGATCCCTTGCTCTATCTCAATCTATCGATCTGATGGAACACAATTATCATATAGTTATTAACAGATAGACTTCTAGTGAAACAAAAGAAAAGATACTTTATCCCAGATGAGAGCTAGCATAGCTAGTTTTAATAGAGATGAAAGCTTAGAAATACTCTCTTCTTCCGCCCTGGAATCCACAGGCTCCTTGACTTTCTCAGTCCCAAGGATCCAAATCTTTCTATTAATTAGTAAGTTTGCAAGAGGATTTTGAGCCTCATGTAAGCTGAATTCCCAGTGAAGCTTCAAGAGAAACGGAGTAGAAAAGAATCACCAAGCTTTGCAGGAACTTCTGAGATAGAGATTGTTGATAACGCCAAATAGCAATTAAAGACACAAAATTCTGTCAATTTGTTACACAGCAATAGAAAATGAGTAATCTGGGTTTGTTTAGAAGGAAACAGCTAACAGTTACAAATGAATGAATGTGCTTTACATGCTAAATACAATGATTTCTGTTTAAAAAGTATCAAACTATAAGCAAAATAATTGTGATATATGAAATACCTCAGTTCTTGTTCTATTATATCACTAATGTAATGGCTTCAGACACTCTAATACTTGGAAGATACTAGGCATATGAATGTACAAGCCATCCACGGAGGCATGGAGACTTCAGTATCTCATCACAAGTGGCACATAGAGTCAGTATGTGAGGTGCTGACCTGGAGGGGTGAGGTAGTCTTTTAGGCAGATAATCCTCTCCCCTGCTTTTGAAACCTATACCATTTCCACCTCAGTACAGTGCATTTTTTCTTTCTTTTATTTTTTAAAGGAAATTGCATACAAGTTACCTTCTCTAGCATCAGGTGGCCAAGGTCAATAATGTATACACCTCATAACGAAAGGCTGTAAAATCTAGTAGACCAAACAGATATAAATTAAACAGTATCTTCCAATGATTTTTATTTTAATGAAGAAATGCTACATTAGAGTGATAAGGACAAGGAAGTGCCTAGAGAAGCCATGGCAACTGAGATAAGCCCTAAATATTCTAAATGATATTTATGGTAGTGAAATGGGGAGCAGTAATGATTTAGGGTAGAGAAACGAAATATTGAATTTGGAATTGTCCATGTACAGAAAATGCTCTCTTGATACTGAATAAGCAAGAGGAGAGTCAAATATGTAACTGGATGCAACTTCCAAAAGGTATGGTTTCTACATTGTTCACAAGTTCTCTACATGTGTTACCACATCTCCATGTTTTCTGATGTACCGCTTTTCTCATAGTAAAATGGAATTTCAGAATCATACTTTGGAAAATGCACAAGGGCAAAGTTTATTTTATTATCCAATCACACACACACACACACACACACACACACACACACACACACACACACATTTGGAGTTTATCACAAAGCACATATATAACCTTCAGACTATGTATTACTTCTTTTCTTTGATCCTTCAGATTTAAAAGTGATTTTGTGTATTGCTATTGACTTACATTAGTTCCTGCAATAATTTAGGTAGTAAAGAAAAAAACAAAACAAATAAACAGACAAAAAATTAAATGCTAATGTCACTTTGAAACCATCCAGCAATAATGGTGATTGAGAAAAAATATATGAGAAAAAATATAAATGAAGGTGTGTCAGATGATAGTAACTCTTAGAGAATGAAACTGAATAACATGCTAGAAAGATGTTAAACTAGGCGGGGAGCGCACTGAAATTCTGTTGAAATTGTATGTGAGCATGTGCATTGTGATTTTTCTGGTCCACCAAAAAACTAGATTAGAATGAGCTGTCTAACTACAAAGAATTTTTATTTAATTAGGTATTGCTCTTAGCAGAAACAAAAAAGATTGTAGAAAAATCTTACTTTTGTACCAGGAATATATGTCTAATATTAACAAAAAGATAAAATATTGTAGAAGTCCTTATTAGGCATAAGATACCTAAAATAAACATGAAACCATAAACGGTTTTAACACTGTGATTTTATGAAAACGAATTGCCAGCTGAATTCATACTATGAAATACCAAATAAACTAAATATGAATTGAAAGATACCTACCAACTTTTCCAACATTTTTATTCAAGGGTTTATATAATATAAATAATTTATATGAAGAAGGTGTCATTTGCACACACACTTTAAGTTTGCAAACTCAGGCATGTATCCTTTTTTTCATCCTCAGAAGAACAAAAGAAAATCTATTGTAAAATCCACTCACAAACCAGTTAATCATATTACTTGTGGGAAAAGCCAGCTTGTTGTACATCTCTGGCAACCGAGAAGAATGCAGGCTAGGCTGTTTTTGTGCTCACTAGAGAGATATAAATCTTTTGAATTTTTTCCACTTATCATTTCTTATATTCTATCTATTTGGTATATTAAATTCATATATAATAAACTTGAAAAGTAGTCATTTTACATGAAACTAATTATGTTTGGTAGAGGCCCAGAGGAACGATTTTTCCTGACATAGTGCTTTCAATACCATTTCCTTGTTACTTGCCTCATGTGTAAAGTGCTCCAGATGAAATCCTAGGTATAGCTTGTAACTTGCACTTCCTTACTCGTTAGTAGTTGTTATTTTGGTATTTATTTAATTTATTTTGAAGTACTCATGCAAAAATTCTTCCCAGTTTTGTATGGATTCAGGGATGCAAACTTTTAAAATTATAATTTATAGATACTCAGGATAATAACTGATTTCACAATTTATTACTTCAATTGATGAACAACAATAAAAGAGAAAACCTGCAGATAGTGTGATAAGGTGTGAGAGGTAGAACATAATTTGACTCATTCACTCCTCAAAACAACTGAGTGATCAAGGAGCTGGAGTTAACAGGATAGAGGTAAGAGCTTTTGCCCAACAGGATCAAGGCCCTGAGGTTCATTTCAGCACCACATAAACTGTGTGTGGTGGTGTGTTCACCTGTCATCCCAGAATTCGGAAAACTGAGACAGAAGGATTGCTGTGAGATCAAGGCCATCCTGGGCTACATAGTGAGTTCAAAACCAGCCTGAAGGGCCTGGAAGAATGACTGAGGGGTTAAAGTGCTTGAGTTTGATTCCCTTGCACCACATAAACTGGGTGTGGTGGTGCACACCTGTAATCCCAGCACTACAGAGGCTGAGAGAGGATTGCTATGAGATCAAAGTTCAACGCTACCCTGGGCTACAGAGCGAGACCCTGTCTAAAAAATAAAAATAAAAATAAATGTATCAAGTTAGATTAATTAGACTTCAAATATGACATTGGAGAGATGTTTTTAAAGGATGTAATTATGATTTTACTTCAAAAGTGATAAATCTCTTTTGCAAGTAGTAAAGTCGACTTTTCACAATCTATTACATGTGTTCAGGCTTTTATAAGTTTATTTGTGTTGGATGGTTTCAGAAAATGCAAATGTTTTATGAATTATTCAAATCGCCCTGTGAGGACAGTAGTGTTCTATATTTGAATGCTTAAGTCTCTCTCTGTATGGTCTTCAATGAAAATAAGCAAGTCTCTTTTTTAACAAATTTACAATAATGATTGATAAGTAAGGTAATTTTTAAAAAAATGGCTTCCCACATGAAAATAAATTTCAAAAAAATAACTGTTTATTTTAAACAAAATGTTTTTCACTATATATATATATATATATATATATATATATATATATGATACACGTCTGTGTGTATGTGAACATAACTATTAGAATAAGGGAAACATCACTAGCTGAGCATGGTAGCATGCATCTCTAATCCCAGTACTCAGGAGGCTGAAACAGGAGGATGTTATGAATTCTAGGCCAGCCTGGGCTACATAGTGGGTTCAGGACCAGACTGGACTATAGACACAGAGCTTGTCTCAAAAAAAATACACATATCAGAAAATTTCTGTACCTTCATTGCCTCGTCATCATGTAAGTCTGAACAAACTTAATTATAATAGTATGGATAAAATTATATGTATATATGCAATTCTTAATAAATATGAAGTCATATAATTTTGTATGGTGATAAAGCTTATTTTTTAAAATCCTCATTTTAAGTTGGATGGACGTGTAGACAAATTTCTTACTTTTCCAAAGTGAGAGAAATATAAGAGTAACACTGTTACTTTTTGTCATCCTGGAAATGAACACAAGCAAAAAAGATCCGTATGCGGACTGGTCTATCAATGATAATAAAACCTATGACAAATGTCATTTCAGATTCAGACTTTTTTTTTTGTTCCTTAATGAATATTTAACAGTATAAAATGAGTTTACCGTGATGGTAAGGAGTACCTAAGTCTGAACTCTTATGGAATAGAAACAGGGCTTAAAAATGGAGGAGCCACAGCCCCCAGGGCTTAGAATTAATATAACACGACCGAGGTAGTGACAGACCCAATGAGTCACTGCCCACTCTGAATAAATGTTCCAAGTAGCTAAAGAGAAACTGCCAAGGTCAACACTCTGTGCCATTTCAGATAGATGCTATTCTCTGTCCGGCAGTCACTCTCTGCTTCTGCTTCCGAGCGGAGCTGGTGCACTGCAGGCACTTAGGATGAATCTGCCAGATCTAATAATAGTCAAGAATACTTTTAAGTAAATGTCTCCAGAAAGAGAGGCAATTGGAAAACTTAAAAGTAAAGACGACTTCAGCTCTATGTCCTTCAGAAGGCACATGTTTCTAGTCTCATCTCAGAGAGTCGTTTTCAGGGTACACAGGAGCAGAAGGGAATAGGCCTCTCTTCCTGCCAGAGATCATTCTCTGCGTGTAGAAAAGTCATTCAAAAATTCTAGAAAAACAACATGGATGGAAGAAATTTCAGAATTCACATTCGGTGATGAAGGCTTGTTTATTTTTATTTTGACTCAATTCCAGGCACTTAGTTTAGTATTCTAATATTTAGAGTGAAATTTATACAATAGAGTATCCATAGTAGATTCAAATATTCTAGGGAGTATAAGACTAAACACATTACTTATTTGTAACTTATAAGATATTTACAAACTAGTTAAAATTAAAATCACAGAAATATTTTAGGTGCTTTTTATTTTCTGGAAATAGAGTCTTGCTCTGTAGTTTAAGCTTGTTTTGAACTCACTATGTAGCCCAGGCTGTCCTAGAACACGTTAGTCCTCCTGTTTTCTTCACCAAGAGCTTTGCTACCATGCATAGTTTATGTTGTGCTGGGAATTAAATTCCGGGCCTAGCACTCACCAGGGAAGTGCTTTAATTGCTGAGCTATGTCCCAGTATCCTCTTCACTTTGGAGGTAGGATATTACTCTTGGTCTGTAGACCAAGTAATCCAGGGTGGCCTTGAATGCACAGCAATCCCCCTGTCTGAGCCTCAGGTGTTCTTTATGTATGAATCATCCCAGAGTTTTATAACTCTGGATGGATTGCTCACAATGTGAGACTTGAATTATAAGCATGAGTCATGACTTTGGGACAAGTGCCTCTCTTCTTTCAGAAGGCAGTGTCCGGGTGGATAATTGTTTGAAAGCTGTCAACATCCAACAGGCCTAGGAGATGTAAGGGCAATTGTTTGATTTAGACAAGGTGGGTGGGCAGATAGATGAGCCTAGATCTCATAGAACAGCATTCTCTTTCACTCTTTTCTGAGTGTATTTAAAAATCTTTCTACTTTTTTCAAATCTCACTGATACCATTCTAATCATGTTTGCCATCACCTCTCACCATGTTTTACCCAGAATTCTTTATTGTTCCCCTACTGGTCCTTTCCCTACAACAGCAGAAAAAGTTAATCTCCCAAATGACAAAATTCTCTCTAACATACACCTTTCTAACAATTTCCAATAATTTCTCATTTCTTTTAAAATAAATACTACAATTCTTTTAAGATTCATCATGGCATTGCCTTTTTTTTTTTTTTTTACTTTTACATTGTTAAAATCTCTCAGAATTGTCCTCACTCTTTATCTCCAACTAGACAGAACTTCTATTGTTTTCCTACAGTGACTTGAAATCTCCAGATCAGAAATTTTGTATGTGCTACATCTTAACTCTCTACCTTTATATTTTCCCTGTAAAACATACAGATTAGTCTTTGAAAATTTGTCAAAACAAGCTCTCCTGATTTCCTTAGGTGTCTACCACATTTTGTCTATAGAGCATCTATGACATATTCAACATTAGAAGACACAGACAAAAGCATGAGCAATTTCCTGTACTTCAATACGAGCATAATAATTCACATTATTTTGATCCTAACATCAGTTTATGTACCTGTCACAAATTAGAGTATGAATAAATGTTTGAGGAATAATAAATTTATACAGATACATTTAGAAAATTTCTGTTTATGTCTGTTCTCTTTAGGTCTAACGATGTTATGAAAGATTTTGTCAAGGGACTAAAGTATTCTCAGGTAGAGTACATTGTATCTACAACAACGGTTCTCAATCATGTGTGATTTTTGTCCTCCAGGAAAGAAAGAGGTTGTCATTGACCCAAGAAAGAGGAACATAACCTTTTAGAATCTAATTACCTAAGGCCAACAGTGCTGCAAATGTCATAAAATGGTTCTACCCTCTATTAACTAATGATCATTAGATTTCAAAAGATGTTGGAAATGGCAAATCTCTTGTAGATTTCAAAGTTTAGTGGGTACTTTCAAGCCTCTGTGTTTTTGTTCATTTTGTTTCTTCAAATTTTAAAGAAAATTCTCATACACTGTCTCCTTATGATAAAGTCTTTATTACTCATAAAAATAAAACACTCTTAGCACACCATCTCAGAAGCATATTCTGTTTGATTTTTTTTAAACTCTAACATCATCTATTTTTAAAATGGCTTAATACCATATATAGAATCAAAGACATAGTCATAGAACCTAATAGAAGCTGTGTTGCTTACATTTTAGATGTATGAATATATCAACCATAGTTAAAGTTTGCCTTGCCCAAATTTAAACTTCTTTAAAACATAAGATCATAATTTATTTATATTCTTGGAATTTCTATTTTCATTCATGACTCTTAACCTGCATGATTTTCTGAATATAGGTTTACTTATGTTTTTAAATGTATCATTCTTCTTTTTCCATTTTAAAAATTGGTTTTGTTCCTTTAAAATTTTCCTTCCTTCCTCCTGTGATTGCGTACAATTTTGTGACATGCAGTTGCTTATTTAGCACCGATTTTACTGAATTTGTTATACATTTCACTATTTGACCTAATGTAGATATTTTTGTTACGTTTTTATTTTTGGATACTTTCGTACATTTAGATTTAACCAATTTTCCTCTTCTGTATCAGTAATAGTTCACACATCATTCTAAGCATACGACCCTATGCTTTATGAATGAGCCTCAGGAAGGAGGCTACTGACATTTTTCCTTGTAAAGATCTGTTTTTTTTCCAGTACTCAGAATGACTATGGAAGGGAGAACAAGTCAATAAAAGTGCTCACATCTAAAAGTCAGAGTCTTATCACTTGCAATCACATTGGGTTTAGCACTAATAAGAACAACATATCGGATCTTATAGAATGGAAAATTTCAATGTCAGTGTCTAGCCAGTCTTAATCACAACAGTGCAAACCGTTACATTCAAAGCCACATTTCGCTTTGAAGATGACAGAGATAAGAGGCAGGGGACAGTGACAGCAACCATATGCACATTGATAAGAATGACTGAGATTCTTTTTAAATAGATGATTCACACACACGCACACACACACACACACACACACACACACACACAGAAATTTGTAGTCTTAAAAGTATGGCAACAAGACAGCAAACAGAGGTAAATAGTGTAACAGTGCAAAACATAATTGTGTGAGAATAAAGAAGAGAGTGTGTATATTTGGCAGTATCTACAAGGTCAAGGATAGCAGCAATTGAGACATAGCTGCAATAGGGACAGGGAGCCTTTGCTGTGTTTATGTTGGCTATATTTACCAAAATGAAGGACACTTCTAAAAGTCTAAGTAAGGATTATCTTTTTAATGCATAAAATCACTTAAGTGGACATAATTAGAAATAATTAGAATTTATACTAAGAATTTTTTTTTAAGTTACAGAGGCCCTAGGGTCATAATTCAGTGATTAGAGCACTTGCCTATGAAGTACAGAGACCTAGTCTCTAGTCTCCCGCACCGTACAGGTAACTGGGCATGGTGACACAGCCTGTCATCCCAGGACTCAGGAGGCTGAAGGAAAAAGATGGCAGTGATTGCCAGGCTGGTCTTGGCTACAGGGTGAGTTTAGGACTGACCTGGACTACAGAATTAGCTCATGTCTCAAACTAATAAACAAACAAATAAATGGACTATGACTAATCAAATAAATAAATAAATAAATGGAACAAGTTAAATTGAGCTGACCAGTATGGTCCCAGCTATATGATTATCTCAAGGAGCAAAACAATGAGGTGTTATTAGAGACCTGCGGAGGAAATCTTACACATTAAATTACTGTACCAGTATACCATTATCAAAAAGTGAAATAAGAAATAACATTTGAGAGATGAATGAAACTTGACCCCAAGCAAGAAATTTTTCTTCAAAGACAATAATGAGTAATGAGTTCCTTTGCACACGTCTGCAAATTTAGATCTTGCATGTTTAGAGACTGAAAAACTGCGATGAACAAGGGCATTAGAAAACATGAACATGTATGAAGAAAGAGATTGAGACGGTACCTTCCTCCAGCTCAGCAACCTTCCTCACCAGCACCCATGGCACTGTATTTTTATCAATATGAGATACAAACATTCACTGAGCTTCTTTTTAATTGATGAACCTAGGATTAATAATACTAACAATAATAAATAATAATTTTTGTCAAGGAATTTATAAAACTGTGAAAGAATTTTATCTTTTTTTATGGCTGCAGATCCTTGCTCCATAGTCCAGGGTGGTCCTAAACTTGCTACTCTAAAGACAGAGCCATTCCTCCAGACCCTCTTATTCTTATGATTGACTCAAATGGAATTGAACTCAAAAACCTTGACTATCTGAAAATCCAGACATAAATCTAATCGTGTTTTTATGAAGCAAGCTACATTATAGGCACAGAACAATTAAAAATGTTTTGGTGTTACATTAAATGAAATTGACTATTGCTTTAAAGAATAAAACTGGGTTATCATTAGAGAAGTAATAGGCAAACATAGTTTGATATGTTCCCTGGATTCAAATTCCAACAGAAAAAAATTTACAGTCTTTCACCATTCTGACATTTTTGTATGTGAATAAATTTTTTTGGTTCAAGTATTTAGTGAATACTTTCTTCCCCCTGTCTCCTCAGTATATTATTAAAGCCAGAATTTTCATCATTAGGTGATTTATTATAAATTTTAAAAGCATCAATTTTCAAAACTCTCCCTTTTAAAATACAGGCATGCAAAAAGTAGGAAAAATTGTTCTCATTTTACTTATAAAACTGGAAAACAGTGAGTTGAATAAGGAAGAGATCAAACTCGAGAAATATTCTGAAAGAAAAAGTTAAGGTAAGTGTAACAATACACGTATTTAGTTGTTATTTACGTTGTGAAATACCTATTGTTATCCTCAGTCATATACCTTTTCTTAGTCAACAAATTGGGTGCGTATGTGAGAAAGTATGTAGTAAAATTTTAAAAATGTGGTTTGAGGGATCCCAGGCACTGTTGATAAGGCTGTGAAGGAAATTTCCTTTCCACTTCCTGTGACACTTTTTTCTCTCGAACAACATTTTTGTGTGTTTCTATAAATGATTTCTCAAAAGTTGCAGATTTTAAACCAATGAAAAGCACTCAAGAAAATACAATTTAACTAATTTTGTGTATTTCTAATTTAGGAATCCTTAGGGTTTAAAGCATTCTTTAAAATATGTAAGAAAATAAAGCAGGCTTTATTTCAAAGGCAGCTTCCAATTCTAAGCAGACATGCTACCACTGTGAGTAAAATTTCATTTTGTTCTTGGAGCCAGAGGAGAAATTGGAGAAAAATAAATCCTTTAAAGTAACATTGTGAGTTTCTGTATTCTTCTCTGCTAATTTAGTCCTAACCCCAGGTTTATCCTACTGCATTCATTGCCCTGCAATATTTACTCTGTCTCAAAAGAGCTAGCTCAACTTTAATTTTTTTTCTTAATATCTTCTTTCTGTAGCACTTTGTTTCATATCATCTTAATACTCATCACCAATGTGGTTAGACATTTTGACTTATTTTTTTTCCCATTTTATTGATATGTATACATGCGAACTCTAAGGTTTGCATTGGAGTTGACGATTTTGTGACTTATTTTTGCTCAATATTAAGAGGCAAATGTTTCCTTTGCAGCCATAAGGCTAAAAACCTGTGGCTTTTTGCTCTCGATGCTGGCATTGGTGATTCAAGCCGTAAAAATGAATTCTAGGCAACAAGAATTAGTTAAGTACTTTGTGAGGCCTCATTACCTTAACACGAGGCACGTCTTTGTTTTAAGGAGCAGATTTAACAGTATGACATTTTAATACAATATAATAAAATGATATGTATATTACTTAAGACATTTTAGGTTGCAAATGTCTCAGAGTGAGCTCAACCTAGCTTAATCAAAAGTGATTATATTGGATCGGGGTGCATAGTCAATTATTTAAATTAATATGTATATGTACAAGTACATTTATATGTATATTCAACAAATATAGATGGAAAAGACGGAAATGAAATTTGGCTTTAAGTGAACTGCAGGAAAAGTCTTTTCGCTCTTTCTTTTCTCTGCTTCTTTTTGAAAAGAGCTCCAGCAATTCATAACGAAGGCTTGTTTTTGCCATACAATAAAGAAAGCCAATGATAGAGTTTTACAAGGTTCAACACTCCTAACCAAAGCCAGATCACTTTTTTCCTTCATTCTCTTCTTTTCTTTCTTTTTCTTTTTTTCTCTTTTATCCTTCCTTATGCCAAGCTTGTGGCAATCAAATACAGAGGGTAAGTATGTGAGAAAAAAACAGGAACTCCATTGAGAATGCTGAGGATGGCAGCATTGCTTTCTACAAAATGGAGAAAGGCCAGAAAAAGAATGCTACCCACACAGGATTAAGAAAGCCTCTGCCATGGTACCTAATCAACATTATGTAGCAAATTCTCTGGAAGAGAAACATATCAGATATTATGGATATCTACATTCTACATAAATATGTAAATCACCTTAAAATGCAATCAGGGAAATCCATAGAGATGTGTATTTGAGAGAAGGTTTATGAGAAGAATCTTCAGTCATATGACATAACATCACTTCCATCAAGAAGATCCTCATGTATATCTATGTATCCATACATTTGCATCGCCTTGTGATGTGGCAACAACATAGTCTGTGGCAGTGAACCCTGTGGTATTTGCACAACCACAAAATGGCCTCCTGGTATGATTCTCATCACAGAGCCTGATGAGCGATGTGACTGTATTTCAGTACAGATTATTACAGCATTGTAATGCTGAATATATATGATGAACATCAGCTATTTCTTGTATTCTTCAAGTTCCATAAAGTTAATTTAAGAAATAATTTAAGACAAGGAAAACATAAGAGAATTGGTTGCACCCATGATGGAAAAGCAGTTGCTAAAAATAGCACCAATGAGATAAAAAATGTACAGGCTGACCACCTCTAATCCAAAACTTTGACATCTGTAATACTCTGAAATTTGAGTCTTTGGGTCACTGACATGACCTTACAAGTAGAAAATTCCTATGACCCCATCTTCTAGGTGACAGTCAAAGTACAGATACACTAAAATTGTTACCTAAAGTTACCTTCAGGCTATGTGTATAAATACAGTAAATACAAAATATAAATTAATTCCATATTCAAACTTGGTCTCATCATCAAGATACTCTATAACATATATGCAAATTTACAGAATTCAAAACACTTCTGAGTCCAAGCATTTGAGATATAGGATATTTGACTTGTATTAGCAACTATGGGGAGTTTCTGGTTCAGTTTGCTTGGAATTCAAAAGAAAGAGGCCATCTTATTTGTGTTCAGGGAAAGATTTAGTTACTATAGCTGGTACTGAAGAGTTCTAAGAGTCGGAGCCATGCAGGGGATGCCGGTGTTGCTGCAGAGACCACTCAGTGAAAGTGACAGAAATAAAAGAACAACAACAACAACAAATTGGGCTTTTTCTTACCTTCTACCTTTCTTACCTTCTGCCTTCCTCCAAAGCTTCCCATTTGCCAAATCAGTCTGGGATTTTCTTTTCTCGCCCCCCACCCCCACATTTTATTGATTATGTATTAAGTGCAAAATTTAAGGTATACAGTGAAGTTTTGCATTTTGTGCACCTACCTACCTTGTCAAGGTGACAAGGACTTTCCCACTCTCCTTTTGTCCCTACCTCTACCTAACCCTCCTTTCCTCCCTCTTGGCCCTACCCTCCTGTTTCCCTTTGTTTTTCGTCTTAAGTTCCATAGGAGTTGTGATCTGGGTCTCTCATATCAGAGAGACCATCCGATGTTTCACCTTCTGCTTCTGACTTACTTCACTAAACATGATGTTCTCAAGTTTCTTCCATTTGCCTGCAAAAGCCCCCACGCTGTTGGACTTTATAGATACGTAGTATTCCATTGTGTATAAATACCACAGTTTGTGTATCCATTGGTCTGTTGATGGGTATTTTGGTGTCTTCCCCATTTTAGCTATCGTTAGTTGTGCTGCTGTGAACGTGAGTATACATGTACCTCTGTTATGTGTTGTTTTGACCTCTTCTGGAAATATTCCCAGGAGGGGTGTTTGAAAATCAGTATGGAGATTTCTCAGTCTGGGTTTTTCTGACTCGAGAGATTGGGTAACAAA
Organism: Ctenodactylus gundi; assembly: GCA_004027205.1. Classification (NCBI taxonomy): domain Eukaryota; kingdom Metazoa; phylum Chordata; class Mammalia; order Rodentia; family Ctenodactylidae; genus Ctenodactylus; species Ctenodactylus gundi. The sequence goes on along the minus strand of PVKB01001551.1, from coordinate 169,428 downwards.
ATTCTAGGGCCAGTTACACAATCATATAAGCAAAGAAAGCAGTGAAGTGAGAAAAAGATCTCAAACAAACAAGTTTCCATCCTTTAACAAAGCAGTTAGTGATGGAATCATTTTATTCCTTTTTTTCCCACCATTTTTCAGTTTTCATGGAGAGAAATGTAACTATATAAACATCCTAGGAATAGTTAATATTATTTATTATTTCTGAGATTGGTAAAATAACATTTAATTCCTAAGTGTTATAGATATTGAAACAATGCAAATTTATAAATTAAATTTATTCGTTATCCTTATTTGTAGTTTTGAATTGTAGTATTACTAGAGGGAAAGCAGGTGTCCTTGGTATGCCTAGGATTCTCAAAGTTCACGATGGCAGCAATCAAAAAAAAAAAAAAAAAAAGCAACAGACTGAGTGCCTACATGACATAAAGACTTGTACCGCAAGGCGACACACAAAGAAATGAGTATTGAAAACATGACAGTCCTTGAGGATAGCAGAAGGATCCAAACAGCAGCACTGTTGTACTGGATGATACTTGTTTCCTCTGCCTGGGGCTGAATAATTTTCCTGCTTATGTGTTCAGTGAAAAAGACAGCAATAATCCTTTCAGGAGTTTTTCATTTATAATACAGAATGTTTGCTTACCAGTTATTTCCTATCTAAATTGCTCTGATATGAGAAATGCACATCATCACAATCATTTTCCTTGAAACATAGCATCAATTTAATACACTGGCCTTTTCAGCAAAATATTTTGCACTAACCTTGGCTGCTTAATGAGGCAAAGTTCTGGTGCTTTTCTTCCTAGTCTTAAGTTTCTGTGATTTAAAAAAAAATAAATAAATTAGTTCATGGAGGATCAATGAGCAGCAATAGTACTTTTTCATTTTTTTCTTGTTTGCTCTATTTCCAGGGTTTTGAAAAGCGCTATTGTTTTGTCCTGGACTGAGACGGGGCAGCATAGCTTGTTCCTCTCTCTACTAGATTTTCTCTAATATTTCAACTTCTCATTGCCTTACATACAAGCTGTGCTCTGGTAAACCTCAGTTTCTCTGTGAACCTCAATTCCAGTTAGACTTTATTTCTACATCATATTTTATTCCTTCTTAGTACTACCATTTAGACTACCCTTTGTTTTAACTTCATTCCTATACTGGCCCACTAACAGAGACCTCTATCTAACAGATAGAAGAGTTTTCTTCTTTATTTTTCTTTTTCAGCGACTTGGAATTGCGGCTGTCACACTTTAAGGGCCTTTGAAATATTTGTAAACTAATTGACATGGAGAAAATCAACACGCATGATGTATGCAACTTTTATATATTATAAGGACTAGATATTAATATTTCATTTAAGTCTTTTATAATATACAAATTACATATTCCAATAAATTTGAAGATACTTAAAAATAAAGATAGCATGTGAACCGATTATGTAAACAGGAATGTGCAGAGTAATTCATATATAATGGGAATCATGGGGTGCGCAATTGGAGGAGAGAAGCCAGTGTAATTTACTGAGCCTGCACCAAAGATCCATTGACTCATTGACTGTTAGAGTTAACAAATATCTGACTGTCTGGTCTGTGCCAGTACCAACCTAGCTACAAGGGTCACATCAATTAATAAAATAAATTATGTGTTCTACATATCACATAAATAGATATTAGAAGAAAAATCTCAGCAATTATATTTCTTAATAATATCATAATTGTCCTATGAATCAAAGGCCAAATGCCAGTAATTAACTTGTGTTATAACCTGTGCTTGATTATGGGATTCATTTAAAACTTGGTCAACAGTCTTTAAATTTGAAGCCAAAGACTGTAGCAGCCTCTTGATCAGCTAGTACTCTTTGGTTAAAAGGTTTTCTTAAGCTGAAATATCACTGTCAAAGAATAATATCGATTTTCATATTGTGGATCATAATTCATTTTCTAAATTATAAATTTATTGTATTTTTGACCATGCTTTAGATGATATAAAAGTTAAAAACAAAATAAAACTTACTGAAATAGAAAATTCAATATTTTGACACATGTCAATTCATTTGGCAAATTTTCTTGGCAATGGCTTCTCTCATTTTTTTAATACCGTGTTAAGTGTGTGCATTTTGTACACATGCTCATCGACTCATAAATTACACTTACTGTAATTTCAAATACAAAAAAAGTAACACCATAAGAGTGGGGGAATAAAACATAAAACCAGAGTTCAGATCCTCAAATAAAGAGAAAGAGACAGAATTAGTGGGAGGCCCCTGGAGAGATTAGTGGCCTGCAGTGCACCTGACTAGAGGAAACCTCTCTTCCATCACACAGCTCCAATAGTACACTCACAGAGAAATCTAAGGAAGTGAGGTGGAGGTGAAAAAGGAACAGCCATTTCTCTGAACAGAGACCAAGATGATGCTTAAATGCACTATGTAGTTGTGAGGAGTATACAGTCAAAGTGATAGATCACATAGGGTGCATTGGATACCTCAGATAGAGGCATTGGTTTACCGAGGAGAAAACGGAGATGAGTAATTATGTTTGTTGGTGTGATCATTAATATTGCTATGTCAACTTGGATAGATTAATAGCCAAAACACTAGGTATATTAGTAAGGCACAGTTCTGGGTGTGTATGTAGGTGAATGACTTACAGGCCAGCCACCTGCAGAGGGAGAAGCCGCCTTGAATGTGGATGGTTTCAGCCAGTAGGCTTGTAGCCTGCAGAGAACAGAAAAAGAAAGAAGAGAAAGAACACCTATTTTGAAGAGCTCTGTTTCTTCTGAGCTGATGTGTCCTTTGCTAGCATAGACTTGGGATAATGATCTCCACATCCCTTGTTGCTTCAGACTTCTTATGGAGCAGGTCTACTGTTTTTGCTCTACAATGTGAATAAAGGCTGGGGTTACAACAGCAACTGATGCGAATATGGCAATTGACTCAGAATCTGACAGGGTGTTGGGGCAGATCTGAGTGAGATATTTGCATTTGTCAGAAAGGATTCCCTGTATATTTTGTTTAAAGAGAATAGAAAAGCCTGGGAAGGTGAAGTAAATCAGGAATTGGCAATTGACAAGCTGTTCCCAAGACATATTCCCTGGTATAAAATGATGATAAGAATGCTTCCCTCACCTTCTTGTGCAACTACTATGACCACCATAGGAGCTAAGAGATAGAAATTGCAATTGTTGACTTAAGTATAATGTCAACAATATTTATTATTATTATTACTATTGTGATAATTATTGCTTTTTCTTAACGTACGGGCTAGTTTTTAGGAATTGTCTAAATAGAAGTTGGGAATGGTAAATCTTTGATCAGGGACAAAGGAAATAAGTGTAATTCTGATAACTGAATAAGCCTTCAGTATGGAGGCCTACACAAGAAGGGACAGAAATAATTCTAACAATGGAGAAATGAAACATTCAGTTGAAGAAGATTCTTTTTCTTTGGAATTGCTTCTGGCCTTCAAGGAAAAAAAAATATACAAGGTATTTGTGCAAATTATTATACTTTGTGCATACATAAAAATGTATAAATGCCTGCTAGTGACTAAAACACATTATTTTTCTATTGTTTTTAATTTTTTGTATTCATAAGAGAATAAAGTCAATTTTCATACTCAATACGGTCTACTATCCTTGGGTGTCACTGTCTCAGCGACTTAGAAACAACAGAAATCTCTACAGCTCTGAAAGGTTTTAAACAACATAAATATACAAGATGTGTACGCTGTTTTAGAAGTAGGACCTCCTAGATCAGCCTGCAGATACAGTCTGGTCAGATTCTAGGGAAGGCCTTCTCCTAGATTACAAATCATTGACTTTGCAGTTCTCATAATGAGACAGAAGGACAGTGACAGAGAGAGTGAGGAAGGGAGAGGAGCTTTGTGAGGTTTTCTGAGAGTACCACTCTTCTTCATGATCTAAAGATTTCCCAATGGCCCACATCCCAATATCATCAAAATAGGACGTAAAATTTCAACATGCCAGTTATGGAGGCAGCAAAAGCACTTAACTTGTAACACTGGTAGTTTCTGTTTTGAATTTTCTTCACTATATGAAGAAACATCTTTAAATTTATAAAGGTTATCGTTACTCTTCTTCAAACTTATCAAGATTTTTTTTTAAAAAAATATTCTAACATGTATATAAAGACCCCGGGGGGTGGAGGGGATATGATAACTTTTCCTTTTGGTCTTTTTAATGCAGCAACGAGTACTAGTAAAAACAGATATATTATTTTTTCTTGTTTTTACTTTGCTTTCAGTGATTTTTGGATGGGCCAGTTATTTAGTCATCTTTTTAATTATTTAATGTCCTGCCTAAAGGAGGGATTCAAAGTTAATAGATACCTATTGAATAGGATTTCACTAAAATTGCAAGAGTTCTAAGCAAGTTTTAAAATTCATGTGTCTTCAAAAATAAAAAATCAGGGGAGTAGGGCAGGGAGGGAAGGAGGGGTGGGTAGGGGAAGGGACAAAAGGAGAGTGGGAAAGCCCTTGTCACCTTGACAAGATATGTATTTGCACAAAATGCTAAACTTCATTGTAAACCTTAAATTTTTCACTTATGCATATCAATTAAATGGGGAAAATAAATAAAATTTACTTATCCATGAGTAAGTGTAAGCAAAAAAAAAAATCAGAATTTTGCTTCTGAATATTTATATTGAATAAAATAAATGGAACTATAATCTCCTTGTTGCAGTTCCAAAAAATGAGTAAAAATATTTCTAGCTAGACAATGGTCTACAAAGCCAGCCTTTGTTTAGCAAGTAAATATTTGGTCAGTGTGACTGTATACCAGCAAGAGAGCCATGCTGACCTTTTCTGGAATCTTCTTCCAAATCTGGCTGGCATGATACGAAGGCAAGCAGAATACTGCAACTAGTTAGACAAAATTCATGACAGTTGGAACAAACTTCATGGAAATAGCCCTTTTTCTGTATCTGTAACTAATGAACAAGAACAATTTTAAACATTTAAATTCAAACTTAAAGGATTTTGGAATGCTAGTTCTTAAGAATAACTTTCTAAAGTTGGGCTCTTTTTGAATTTTATAATTTCTCTTTGTTCTGTTTAACATAACACTTCAATGTTCTTTGGAAAACTTTCAGTCCTACTTAAATTTTGTTAAGATTCTTAAATAGAAGTCTATGGATTTATCATATTAGTAATATATTTTCTTATTACAAAAATTGTGAGTGATTTGGAGTTCAATGAAATTTCAGAGTTCCTATTTTGAGCAAGAGATCAAATAAAGTCCTCAATGGGACACATTTATTTACTTTACTATGTATAGTACTGCCCAGAATAGCTGCTCACTGTTTCTATCGCCACCTAAAAAACTTAAATCTGAAGGGTCACAAAACCCTTTTAGACTTCTGTCACATCTTTGATCTCCAGATCTAAATTTGGTTGAACTGTCATTTGTGCATTCGTTGTCTGCATTGGCAGACCACTTACGTGGGCCTATTAAACTCGTGTCATCTGTTGAAGTTTTAAAAAAAGTATGTATTAAGGCAGTAACACCATTAAACATTTTTTTCCCCTAAGAATGTCAGTCCTAGGAAAATTACAAATGTCACCAGTGATTTTGTGCACAGGACGCAATCACCCGAGGAGAATTTAATTTAAACCATCCTCCATGTTGTTTTGTGCACAATGTTAGGTTATTTATATCTCAGAGGGGTTCAAAATAAAAATGTCATATGTATTCCATTACTTTTTTCAGTATGTGAAGAACGTGGTTAATACATAGGATGATAATTTTCTGCAGAATGTGAACTAATAAGTCTTGTCATCCCCCAAATTATATACATGTTCTGCAAGTTATAAAAAAAGATTTCAAAAATTAGAAATTTCATGTCTAAAATATACTTCATATTACAAAAATTTATCACTTTTAAATCAATATTTTAAAATTACACATGGTTTATTTCCTACTAAATACTAAAATAACTAAAAACAAAGTTGCATACTATCTGCATATTAAATATATATTTAATAGAACATTTTGTGATATTAAGGTAGGTTGTTTTCCTTACATTGTCACATACTTCTTAACCTTCTCCAATGCATTCTATTTTAAATGCCAAGGCTAAAATGTTAAATTAAAGGAATACCAATCATTTTGTAAATACATTTACATGAGTAAATAATTGAAACTAGCTAGATAATGAGATTTTAGGTTACAGAAAAGAAAAATATTGGATCAGATTCTAAAAAGATAATTGTTCTTCCTGATCCCAGAGAGTTAGAATACTGTGGTTGTTATAGTGATTATGTCAATTTTATGGGATTGAGAAACACTCCGGCCAGAGCTTTCTTATGAGCCAACAAATGAAAGCACACCCACCGGGAGCAGTGTGCCCAACCAATGCCTGGCAGCTTGAGCTGAACAAAAAAAGGAGAGTGGAAGATGGTTTCAGCTTCTTCTCCTGGGACAGCTGCAGCCTTCGCCATCCTCTCCAGACATTGACTTGCAGATTCGCTGGTCTTCTAGTCTACAGTACAGATCCACAGCTCACAACACAAACTCGTCACACTGTTGAAAAACGACAATAAATTTTTTGTGCAGTTGACTTTACAGAGTAACATGATTATCAATTCTAAATGATTAACTTGTCCTATTTTCAAATATATATTATGTGGACATTTTTCTCACCCTGTGATAATGACATAAAACTTTGCATGCATTCCACTGTTACTAATCCTGTAGTTATGTGGATCAGAAGTAAGATGTTCTGACACAATGAAATGTGGTAACAGTTGCACAAGCCCTGGCCCGCAGACTAAGATTGATTTGCTCTCCTGTTTGCAGTTATTTAGGAATTTAAAAATGTCCTGGATAGCTTGCCTTACGTTCCTTAGAGTCGGGGTCCTGAAAAAAAATGCCAAAGGACAGCTGCGCGGGCCAGTATTTCATTCGTGCTTTGGTGTTGTTGGAAACCACCTTATTGCTCAGCCTGACCACAATGTTCTTTTTCTGTTTTTCAGAAACAACTTCGTAGAGCATGATTATCAGCAAAAGCCATTGTGATCACAAATGGTCAAGACCTACATCAGACTCTCCCATAAACATACCGAGCAAGAAAACAGCCACACTTGTTACTTAAAATTATCTTTCGTTTGTACTAATCTTTATAGTTGCTGCCCCTTTCCCACTTTCCTCTCTGTCGGCCCTAGCCACCTTTTACATGAGAACACTTAGGATTTTCAGTCATGTTTTGCTGATGTTGCCTAGAAAGCAGATCCTTCTTCCTTGAAGCTTCCCCCAAGATCTTCAATACAGGAAAACCCCTGCACTAAGTCTAAAATGCTAAAATGCTGAAATTGCTTCGTGATTCTCAGGATGTGCCGTGTCCTCAAAACAAGTAAATAAGGCCCGTTTTTACAGTCCACAGTGATCTCTGAAAGCACAGAAGGTGTTCTGCAAAGACTGATTAGAATTAATAGAAAAGAATTACTAATTATATATATGTACAGAAATATCAAATTGATTTCTGTGAGAACTGAGATGACTATAATTTTTTATTTTATATCAACTAATTACCTTGTAGAAATATACTGTATAAATCCATAACATCCAAGGACTTTGTAAAAAAAGGAAGGCCTTTCAGTGTTCCGTTTACAAATGTCACTGAAAATATTTAATTATCCAAAATCTCAGATTTTACCATAGTTGACATCGCGGAGAATTTTCATTTATTTCAAAGACAGATTCATTTATTTGAAAGAGTTTTAGAGATGAGACTCTACTGATTTTTGTAAATTCTAACAACCATTAAGAATCAAAATAAGCGTAGACAACAAATTTAAAATAAAACAAATGACAATTTTCCAAATGAGCTTTTCTCATTAACGTAGGCATAGGTTAACTAAATATATAGTAGCAATGGTACATGAGATTAGCTTTTAGGTAAAGAAATAATATGACCATAGTTAAATATTGTCATATCAATATGCTGTCTAATATTTTCACAATCACTTTGTAACTATATTTTATATATTGATTATGTTTTCTTTCTTACATGAATGTTTTCTGTTCAGTTTTCATTTTCACAGCTTCTCAGATAAGAAAATTAATAAATTTGGCAATCAACTGAATATGAGAAAAATGTAAGGACCTCACTTTTATATATAGGGCAATTATATATTAACTATAATTTATGAATAGAAGTGTATCAAAACATAATCTTTAGTTAGCTATGGAAACTTTTATACATTACGGTGGTTTAAAAAGTACTGGCTTTTGGGTATTTTTCTATGTTTGGAGCTCAAAGTACATAAACTAGAATAACACACATATCAAGTGGCTAGCTACATATTTTCTTAATATCAGGTGTCTTACTGGTAGCTTTCCAAAATACATGCTGAACTTATGAATATTTTCTCCATTTCTAAAATGAACATTAACACAATGTTTGTAAAGATGTCTAAGACATCTTTTTTTTTTCCTCCTGTGGATAGTGGGTGCTCATTTTCTTAAATTGTACATTGTATGTTATGACAATTTTGAATAATAGACCAAAGATTGTTATAAATTGATATGCAACACATTATATATTCTGTAATTAAAGATAACTGTAATTCCATTTTATAACATATTAGTACAATTCTTCTTACTTATGCTAGAAATAACTATATCAGAGTAAATATCTGATTAATGAGTGAAATTACTTAGAGTGTGTAGGTACGCATATGATTACCAATATGTCATAATTCTTAAAGAGTGCAGAATACTGGTCATTGTCTGTAACACTGATTTTAATTAGTGTCAAAAGTAGGAACATATTCACAAGCACAAAGCCTGGATTAGAGCCAAGTCAACAGCAGTGAAATTCTACTTGCCACAGTGCAGTTCCACTGGGCTGCCCACCTGTCAGAATGGATGGCAGCAGGACACCTGGCCAGCTGTTGGTGGTGAGCTGACACGGACAGATCTCAAATAAGGTGAGCTGACAGAAAAGGAGGCAGCTCCTTTAAAGAAAAATTTTAAGTAATGAAGTGTGACTGCAAAATTCTGGAAATGATATCTGGGGAAAGACTAACTCAGTGTGGGGCAACTGGGATCTCCAAGGTGCACAGCCAAGTGTAGGTGCAGCGTTAGAGATCTCAGCACTGGTGACAGAGTAGCCAGGCTCCAAGGGAAGTTGTGTCCATCCGTATCCTTGCTGCATATGGGGCTGATTTCTTCCCACAATTTTAGTTGCATAAAATATTGCAACATGTGTTTGTCGCAAAACAACACTAGACAACGATAATTTTCTGGCTATAAAATATTAGTCTCTTTAATAAGCTCTTGCATAGTGACTAGTACCAATTACGGACTAACCATACAGCATGTTGAAATGTATCAATATGTTTGGAAGCAAGTGAATCTGAACAATAAAATAGTTGAGTTGAGGAAGTTTTATTCATTGGATATGTTTGCTTTGGCAGGTTTCTAGAAGTTCAATTCATCTATACCAGGCAGGAGCCAGGGACATGTTTAAAAGTAACTAAAAGAAGCCTTAAAATTGAGGCCACCCAGGAGTTGAAAACATGCCCGTGAGATAATTTAATATACAATTTTAGCCCTGGGCAAGTTGTAAACTTCTCTTGGCTGCAGTTACAATGTCTTGATAAAGTGGCACTCATAGTGCTACTAGTTGTACAATGTTCAGAAAATGCTGAGTGTTGTGCCTGACCGTATACTTATTACCAGGGGATATATACATTTTTTTAAGTATGGTCTATTAAAATCAGTAAGAATTCAGTAGTTACCATGCGTGATTCTGGATCATGAAGGATTAGATGAATGTATGAGTTTTCGAGCCAACATTACAGTATATTTCTTATGTAAAAGGAAACACAAATGGTAATACATAAATTTGAGTGAAATACTTAAAAGTGAACAAAATTTCCTTATAAATTATGTTTGATATTGGCTTGCAGTCGAGCTCTAGATGTCCTTACATTTTTCATCTTTATATCTGTGGTGATCAACATGGAGCCTAAGAAAATTTCCTGGTGAATAAGTAGGTGAAGAATGAATACAGGTGGTAAGCACATACATTAACACTCACTGCCTTGATTAAATGCTACAATATTTAATTATTAATTTATTATTAATTAATGCACATTATTTAAATTATCTTGTCTTCAAATATAAGAAGATGTGCTATCACGAAAAGTGAATAAATTTCCAGGTTGTTGAAAGATCCATGTTTAATTTGACTAAAATCACATTTTCAATCTTTTGCATTTTCATTTTTGTTTAATAATTTTTCTCAGATCTATAGTTTACAGGTTACATAATAATAATTTATAATTTTCTATATCGGTACATCTATACAACCATAATAATGTAGCTCATTTTTCTCTTTTTATATAAAGTAGAAATTTAAGACTTTGTTCTATGTGATTCTCATAGTAATCTTTTCCTACTGGAAATATTTTGAAAGAGTTGAATTTTACATACATATGCTATATAATACCTCCTATTAGATATTTAGAAACAAACTGATAAATTTGATCATTCTATTAAAATATGTTTGAGAATCAAATAAATAATCAATTCTTTAGTATGCAAATTATATTTCATTAAATATATATCAGAAGATGTCTAAAAGTTTTAGAAAGCAGTTTCATGGTTTTAAAATATTTTTGTTTCTTAATGAAATCTGTTAGGCAATGGATACCATGTTACTATTCTTTAGAAGTTTTGGTGCCCTGTTGTATGTATAGCAAGATAAATGTAGCTAACAGCAACACATTACAGTTTATTAAAAAAAAGAATTCATGTGTGTTAAACTTAAGTTGTAAATTGTAAAGTGACAAATAATTTAATTACCTTGAATTGACCACTAGTCATAGTTTACATGAATCAAAACATGATGCTATAAATTATTAGTATATGCAAATATATACTCATGAAAATGGTTTAAAATAACATTTTAAGAGATAATATAGCCTATAGCAAAATTTAAGTGATTATATTAATCAATAAAAATATTAGTTTTGCATCCATGCTAAGAAATTAGTTTTGATAATCTTAATAATGTAATTCACCAACTCTCATAGTATAAAACCATTTATCTTTTGATGTCCAGCTATAAGAAAAATAGAAGGATTAATAATTATTAATCTCAAGAAATACAATCTCTAAATATGCTTTAATATGACTATTAACTGATGCATTCTTGAGTAGGAAATAAAAATCATTTTAAGTCTTCAAAACTGAATGATATGGTAACATCTTTTTTATAATTTCATATGTCTCAGTTTCTACTTAAACCGTCTCAATTTTTAAAATTACAATAAGTTTGGAGTTTTAGCCTTGTTCTTACTTGCTTTATCTAAAATCCCTATTGCTGGCCAATTGCTCTGAAATATTCATTTCCAACTTTGCCTCAGTCAAGTTCAGTGAAAACCAACAGGTCCTCCACTAGTATAATCCATTTCTTTCTCTGGTACTCATTTCCTCTTTCTCTCAAGCTTTTTCTGTTCCTAATTATTTGTTTGTATTTAAAAAATAATACATTTTCCTTAAAAATTCATTTATAATTAACAATAATTACTTAATATTTTCTAGTACCTCCCTCATATTGAAAAATGTTCTATTTAAAAACATACTTTGAGAATTAAAATCATGTCTAACCTTTTAATCATATATCAATGAATTGTCTTTTAAAATGATTTATTCTTTTAAAATCCTTCTTTATTTTCCTTTTTTTTTAAAAACTTTCCTGCATACTGTTGACTTCATTATATAAGAGGCTAAGTACTTTGAAATCCCTCTTTAGGTCTGACTTATTTCTTGTTGGTGACAGATCAAATAATTTCTCCTTCTTTTGAATTTTCCATTGACTTTAAGGTGAATGGGAGATCTAAGTTTAATTAGTCGTGGATGTGTGAGGGGAGGTTTCATCGGAGCGCATTCATTACTGCAGAAGGACATTCGGGGAGGGCTATAGCCGTCATTCTTGTCAGCCTATGCTTTCTGTTCTTTTAATGTATCTGCAAGAAGTATCTTTTTGGAAAATATATCACTTAATTTTTTTAACTGTTCATGAGTTGAATAATAAAGCTTAAACAATGAAACTGATGATTTCTCAGTTTTTATAATGTGACCATGAAGACTGTGATGTAGCTACATGTGATCACTGACATCCAGGTTTTCACACTGTTTATAGTAGTTGAAGAATTAAGAGAAACATTATGTCAAAAGCATATAAAACTACGCTGATATTAAAAAAGGAATCTTTATTAAACATTTTCTTTTTTAGTTCTAGAGTTCCACATTTTATTAGCTCAAGTTAAATTGCCTCTCTCTCATAAGGCTAGTCTATTTTGTGTCACTCTCTGAAACGTCATTACAAATGTTACTTGTCACACATGTGGAATGAATCCATCAATCTGTGGAATTTTGCTTATAACAATATATACTTGTTTTTTGGCTCTATCATTATTTCCATATTTATCTCTTCCTATAAATTTATTTTTAAGCAAGTACATTCCCTTCCACATAATTTTATTATATTGCATACACTAAGTATTCAATATGTGCTTTAAAATAAATGTATAAACATATGCACCTTTTTTAAAAAAATTGAATTCATCATACAATACAAGGCAAGCTGAAAGCATAGAGCTATTTTCATGTATAGGCTATGAACTAGGCTATCTGCTAATTAAAAAGCAGGAGTCAGGGACGTAAAAACAGAAGTGAGACAGAATATATGCAAACAATAAAAAATAATGCAAAGCGATGCCAATTACTTCATTAAAGTTTTTCAAAGACCTGTTAAATTATATATCTTCTTACATTAATTATGCAATAATACTTCATTTTCTACACAATATAATATTTGTCTTTTACAATATTTAATTCATAATCGCCAATACCACAAAACTGACACTTCATACGATTTCCAAATTTCTCTTGAGAATGTTTTTAATACTGCAGGAGATAATAATATTTTTTGGGACAGAGTCTCACTCCATAGCCCATGCTGGTCCTCCCGAGTGCTGGGATTACAGGAGTGTGCCACCATGCCAAGCTTAAGTGGTGCTGGGGAATCGAACTCAGGTACTTTAGTGTTTGCCTAGCTGAGCTCTTCCTCTGTCTCAGGAAATAATAATTATATATCTAATATTTCTGACTTTGTTTCATTAAATTAGGTACACATATTTCTTTGATACTCTAGATTTTATATTTGTGTTCCTTAAAATTGGCACATCATAACTGTACATATTGCTGGTTTAGAGGTTGACAACTTGATACATGTTTAGAATGTGAATTCAAAACAGTTTAAAAAGTATTTCCATTTCCTTAAGCATACATCATTCTTTCTGTTGGAAACCTACAGACTCCTCCTGTATATATTTTTATAAGATATGCTGTAAGTTGTATAGTGAAAGCACTGTACTGTATTGCAAAACACTAAAACACTTATTCCCCCAGTCAAATTACTTTTCAGTAGCTTGTCAGAGAAAGAGTGTATATATAAAAATAACTTTTCGTTGGTGTTATTTCTTTCATTCTTTCCTTCTTTGGATTCACAAAACATTGAATAGTTATTATAATCCTTACATCTGTAGCATAAATATTTGTTATATCATTTCATGTAACAAAAGTCTAGATATTTATAAGTACAATGAAATCACATTTTGTCAATATAAATAGAATCACTTGTGAATTTGACTCCAGGTGAGATAATGTAATAAAAATCAAAATTTCTGCGACCAAAGAAATTCAATTGACCCACTTCTTCTCAATTGTTTGCAGCTAAGCATGCCACGATACTCATTTTCAATGCAATCAGCGGTCTGCTTTTTATTCTATTTATTCCTGCTATGAGACATGCTAATTCAATTCCCCTTTGCCCGATTCTTTTCATATACCACGTAAATAGCAGGTAAAGTCAATTTGTGAACTTATTGTCCTTGACATACTGCACAAGTGTTTCCAGCTGGAACTGATTATGTTTAATCGTCTGTGTTTCCGAAGTAAAAAAATAATCCAAAAGACAACAATAAATAATTGCAGCTCTAACTTTATTTAAAATTGTTCTGCTATAGCTACAGAACAATGCAAATAAACAGCAAATGAGCGGCCCGTTGTCTGAAGCATTTCCCCTGTTGTTAGTATCTTACGGGAGACCTTTGCCCTCTGCAGCAGGATACAGATCAGTTTCTTTAAAGGAACGAGAAAACTGTGTTGTCACTCCTTATGCTGTTAAGAAATAGACTCAAGACTAAATGTGTGATGCAGCAGACATTGTGGAAGATTTCATACACATGATTTCCAAAAGCATTTAGAGTTTTTCCTAGAGCCTATCCCTTAAAAAAGTGATCCTTGCAATTTTTGTCAAAGGGATCAATTTTGCGTGTTTTTTTTTGATAGTAGCAAAGGTTGGGTTATATTAATTATTATATTAGTACAGTTCAATTTGATATTATATGAATATATATTTATAATGTCTATGAAATACAATTAATATGTTTTTCATTGAAATTCTGCTTTATTATTTGTAAGTCATAATTTGAATAATATCGGCATGGAGAAGGAAATGATGACTTAAAAGTATACAAATCAAAAAAATCACACAATAAAAATTTTCAAATGAATCAGATTTCAATACATTGAGGGTTACATAATTACGGCTCCAAATGAGTGACAGGGCCAGAAGAGGAGGAATCATCAGCTAGGAAAAAGATGAACCTCTAAAAGAGGTGTGCCTAGATGCCCATTAATTCCCCAAATTCCATGTCTCTAGTGTGTTATACAATTTGGAATTTTACGGACAATTATTCTGCAAGAAAAAATTATATAGATATACATATAAATTTATGTAGATATATAATCTTTGTATTTATATAAATTTTATAATTCCTGAATTATATTAAATGTTTATATATTATATAGATATTATACTTTTTATAATTTTAATATTTTGCATGAAGAAGTATTATGTATTTGACAAATTTCATTAATTAAAATCTTAATTTTTAAAGCAAAATAAACTAGGAAACTGAGCTTAAATGTTGTTAATGTATAAGGAAACATATTGACTACCTAAAAATCTATGTTCCTTTATTAAGCTGAGTAAGCGTGTCTCTGATATATGAGAAATCAGAGCTTGGGAAATTCAAATACAGAGACAAAATGATTTTAAACGTCACAAAGTCTTACATGCACTAAGTGATAATATTTGAAAATATATAGGTATATCATAATTTGAACTGAAATTAATTTGTAATTGGTTTTTAGTAACTTTTGCTGAATATTTTTTATTCCATTGAAATACGTTTCAAGTAAAACATGCCATTTTTCAGTCTCCACATATTGAAGTCTTACAAAATTTAACTCATACCTGATTCATTTTTCATTAAAAGAGTGAATTACTTTTCTTCCTAAAATATTAAATTAATATGTATATATTAAACATTATAATTAGCATTTTATTTCAGCATGTAATCACTCTTTATATGAAAAGAAAAACAAAATTAATTTTATTTTTAGATATAATTTGAATCTAATTCACATTTCATAGAAATTTCTGCATACACCATCAGAGAAAGGAAATATTATATAGAATATCATTTAATGAGTGATTTTTATTATTTTGCAAATAAAATACATTAAGCAGAAAATTAAATGTAACAAATTCTTTATATCAAAATGAATATGTTAATATATAGTAGTTCTGCAAAAAGATAATTATTTGAATTATTTGAGTATTTAGCATGGATTGAAATAAACATATTAGCTTACATTTTTCTTTCCAGAGAACTTTTTTGTTTTATTTTCTTAAATTCACTTGATAAGATTCTCAGTATTTGATATTTAGTGGATCAGAAATTTTATAATATCTTGTATTTTCAATTTACACTAACATTTATGAACATAGAGTTGTTTCTTAACAACTTTTTAAAGTAGATAGAGAGTGGTACTGTTCCAATTTGTGAATTATTATGAGATTAGTGATTGAGTGATTTTTTAAACATAATACAGTAATGATGTGACAAAATTGGGTACACAGACAATTTCTCTCAGACTTTGTCGCCAATCTTGTAGAATTTTTTTTTCCCTTGGCACCATTTTAATTTAGAAAACAAAATTATGAAAATGAACATTGCTGACAATCTTAAAAATAAAGTGATAAAAATCAGAATAAAATATCCAAAAATGCTTTAATTTATTCTTCTGCCATCTTTTTTTTTTTTTTTTCCTTTTCTTTGATTCTTGGAAATTAGCCCAGGGCCTTGAGAATGAACTACATTTAATGCTTTTTATTATTTTTGATTTTGAGACAGGTTCTATCTAGCTAGGTCACTAAGTTATTTGAAATCTTGATCCTCCTGCCTTTATTTCTCAGAGTGCTGGGATTATAACCCTGTGCCACTGACCATAATTAATATAACGTATGATTTGAGAATTTAGTCCATTTAGACTAAAAGTAACTATTGTATCTTAGTTACTTTTTGGTTTCTGAGACAAAATACCTGACGTGCACAAATTAGAAAGGAAAGATAGATTTTTAACTTACAGTTCAGTTTTCTCACAGATAGGTGACTGGCAAATGACAGAATTGCAGATTGAGGCCACAGCTAGAGCCAACGCATGTGATAGTACTCAAGACAGAGATCCTCAGAGCATGGCAGAACAGAGCAGAGCTTGGGAGGAAGGGTGGGACCAGGCACACCCCCAGGTCCAGCCCTAAGCACCTGCCCTCACTCAGGTCCCAACTAACGACAATACACAGTATCCATAGGTACATGAGGCTTTTGAGGGACACTCCAGATCCAATGTACAATAGCTGGTAAGTAGAAATTTACTATAATCATTGTGTTTGTTGTTGTTGTTGTTGTTGTTGTTGTTGTTGTTGTTGTTGTTGTTGTTTTTGCAGAACACCTGTCCTTTCTTCTTCCTTTACTGTCCTTACTAAGTACACACTTGATCAAATTATCACATTGTGTCTGATAAATATGCACTACTTTTTCTTGTCAGTGAAAATAAGTTTGAACTAAGTAAAGATGAAAGTACACCTCCATAATTTAAAATGTAGAATAAACTTTTGATGGAGCAAGTAGAGACATCACAATCCCAAATCTTTTCTGTTTAGCAACCATTAGATACAATGAATTGATATGAGAAGGCTAACAGTGATCTTCAAGAATAACCATACAAGGGTTTTTGGACACATGTTGAAAAGCATTTATCTTTAATTTTTCCTTATCTCCTAATGTATAGACAGTAAATCTTAAACAATGCAATTTTCCATAATATATTTTGTTCTTTTTTATCTTCAGTCAGTGATACTTTTTTGTTTACATCAAAGCTCTGCCTTTGACTTTGACATTACATGTAACTGAATTTTTAAAATAATTAATCATTACCACAGGCTTAAAGTAGAACTTCTTTCTTTGCTACAAGTATAACCAGATTTGAGACTCCCTGTTTGACCCTGCGATTTCTACCTAATTTTTCAGTGACTCATGTGATTACAGCCTTACCTCTTCACTCTGAAAGTCAGGGCATCCTCACTTTCAGCATTTTCTTTTCATGACCTAAAAACACTGATTTGTCTGAGTTCTCCATGACTTCACCACTCCCTCCCACTCTCAATAATCATTGTCTACTTGAAAGTCTAAGCATCTATGAAGAAATTAAGGCAGTTGTTCAGATTGGTGATAATATAATACACATTGGTATTTTCAAGAATAGTCTGCATTATTCTGTTTCCTTTGTGGATTCCTTATCTCCTACATTAGTTTCAATTTCTTCCAATGTCTTCAACTTCCTGTTTCTGTCCTCAATCATCTTTCTTTGAGGCTTTTCATTTCTTATAAAAATAGACTTGAAAATAATATTTTTGTTTCTTCTAGTCCTACCTCTGCATATATATATATATATATATATATATATATATATATATATATATATATATATATATATATAGTCACCTGCTATCCTTGTCCTTTCACCTTACAGCATCATGAAAATATTTTTCATTTTGCCTGAGATACATATGAAAAACATACACACTTCTGCCTTGAGTACCAGCGCTTCTTTCTACAATTCTACAATGAGTTCCCTTTTCTGTAATTAATTCTGAAAAACCTTGTTCTCTTTCTGATCCTTTCCTAGTCTCCAATGCAACCAATTATTATTATATTTCCCAATGATTCAAAACATTAAAACATCCACTTTGTAGGTTATACTCACTTAAATGTATTTTCTTTTAATGAACTCTTATCATATCAAGTATAAATGCATTATATATATAGTAACAAGTTTATATTGTAGATATATACCATTTAAAATATGGAGAAACATGTTTTACCTGTTACTTATCATAAGATATCAAAAATCATAAGGAATTGGAAGCCTTCTATATGCTTTACATATTTATTTCATTTCATGGTTCCTCAGAAATAGAAATGAGCTTTATAGTATCTTCTTAGGTTTTATCACAAATATATATTTGGTTTTTATGCAGAAAATTTCATATGCTATGTTATTTATTTGTTAGTTTTTCTTTGCTGGGACCAAATGCCAACTACTTCAAGAAGTGTGTTTTGGCTCACGGTTTCAGAGGCTTTAATCCATGAATGACTAGCTGGAAGTGACATGGTGAAAGGGTTTGGAAAAGTAAAGCTGCTCAAATTACAACAGCCCAAAAGCAGAGAGAGTGGAGTGGAGGAGCAAGAACGAGGAGAAAACACAGAGGAGAGGAATGAGCTAGAACAATACCTCCTCCTACTAAGTCACACCCGCAGTGACATGCATATATATATATATATATATATATATATATATATATATATATATATATATATTAACCAGGCTGCATTTCCTAACAGCACATTCAGATGCATAGCCTGAATTGATCAATTTATTGATGAATTTACCACCTGCATAATCCAATCATCTTGCAAAAGTCCCACCACCGAGCACATGTGAACTTTGGGGTTCAATATAAATCTAAGTAAGCCCTATTGTTGTATCTCTAGTTCCCAAAGGCATCATGCTCATTTCATTATGTAAAATGTATTTAGTACAGCTGTAAGAGTCGCCAAGAGTCTCTTTTTAACGTTATCAGCATTTCATAAAAGTCTGGTCTAAAGTCTCCTTTAAAGACTCAAGGTAAATTCTTAGCTGCAGGATGCTGTAAAAATTTTTTTTTTAAGTAGATAAAAATACTTTCGACATACAATGGCACAGAGTAAATTTTTCTATTGCAAAAGAGTGAAGACAGAAATAGACCAACAGGCAGTAAGGTAAACATTACATTTTCTGTGCCTAACACCCAGGAGAAACTTTGGGAGAATGTGAGCTTTAAAAGGTTTGGGCAGCTCAGCTGTTGTGACTTTGAAGGTTGCAGCCTGCACGGCCTTGCTCTAGCATGAGCGTCGCTCATTACTCGAAGCTTTTCTTACCATAGTCCTAGGCTTTTGGCATCTTCAGCTTTCTGAGGTCTCCACTGCTCTCCTTCAGCTAAACTCTTGAAGCTTTAGATATTATCTTCTTAGAAGTATTTTGACTGGATCTTCAGGCCGTCCTCTGAAATCAGGATGTAAGTCTCCATGACCTCAGTTTTTGTATTATGTATGCTTGAAAAACCAGGGTCATGTGAAAGACATAAAACCCAACACTAGTGGATGTAGTAGTAATCTGGACACATTGGTCCACAGCTAAAGTGGACTAAATTCATGGATGGCATGGAAAATTCAGGAAAATATTTTCTAGCTAGGCATGACAACTGACAGCTCTTAGCTTTCTTCTTGAAACAAAGTTCTCAGGTTTGTTTTGTTTTGTTGTTTTTTGTGTTTGCAATAGGGGTTGAGCCCAGGGCTGCTGGAGTGAACTACAACCCTGGCCTATTTTGTTTAAGTTTATTTTGAGATAGGCTGTGCTTGATCTCTCAGTCCTCCTCCTTCAGTTTCCCAGCGTGCTGAGTTTAGTCTTTTACACACTTTAATCTACGATGGGTGGAGACTAGTCATTTTCTGACGTCTCCCAATGTCAAAGCACCTGCACAATTGCCCCAATGTGACTACATATATATTCCCCAGAGGAAGAGAATAGCAACAGGTAATCCTTATCATGGAGGAAATGGGTTTTGAATAGTCTTGCATTCTATGAAGATTTTCTATTTAAGTCTCAGAAGAGTTCGTGAATAATACACATAGAATTAGAAAAGTTTTCTACTGATCTGCCTTCCTTCTCTGTATTAGTCAAAAAGCCCAGTTTTATCTATGATATCACTTCGCTGGTAACACAGCAGTCTTGTTGCAAATCCTCATTACAAGAAATTGTTATCTGTCAAAATAAATTACATCATATCTATATCTCCAATTAAGGTTGTTACACACAATTTAGGCTGAAATTCTGTTCTGAGATCTATCATTAAAGCAATAGTATCGTAATAGAAATTGTAAGCTTGTTCTATATTCTACTTTTTGGAGTAAGTCAGATTTTATTCAATGAATAAGATACAAAGGTGTCTTAATATCAAGAGGAATTTGATGGTTTTTATAAGTCAATTTTGAAAGCTATACTTCTATGCTTTCTTAGAGACATGCAGGAAAGTTAACAACTTGCTAATAAATACTACTCTTTTTGTTTTTAACATCTATATAGTCTAGCAGCCTTAAGAAGATCAAGGGGACAAGAACATTAATGGCTTTCCTTTTTATATTATATTGATTACAAAGTGTTTGAGCATAAAATGTGAGTGAAGGATTTGTTAGAGTATGTACTTACTGTACTTGGAACTTTCAGGAACTTATTTTAGAAAAATTAACAATGTATGAATTATGTACATTCTCATTACGTTTTTTTGAAACTGTTAATTTTAAACTAGGGAACACTAATTAATTTAAGAATACTAAAATTTTCTTGAAATGACATTATGTTGGAAGTATTCCAAATATCATTAGAAAAGTTTCAACATTTTCATGACAGTGAGTTCATGCATATTAAAACAGAAGAAATGGCAAAAGTTATTTACAATCATAAATAATGTCATATGAAATAGTTTTATTGATTATGCTATCCAATTTAGTTCCTTTGGGGTATAACCAAGAGAAATATATGCTAATTTGAAGAATATTTATTTTGAATTTTTATGAATAATTAGAAATAAATTCAGCTTATTTTATTTTCAACAAAGTAGAAAGAAAATTTAATAATTAATATCTGAGATCAGAAAATATTTATTGATTGTGGAAACTAATGAGAATAAACAGCCAGAATATATATTCATTCAGATTGTTTTTTAAATGAATGTTTCACTAAGGAAAAGAGAAAATGGTGTTGATGATCTCAAGAGACTTTTGTGGTTTGCAAAGAAAGTGAATTTAGTAATAAACTATTAATATGGAGACATATTACTAACTTTGATCAACAGTAATTTAAAAACCTTTTAATTAAATCTAAGCAAATATATTCACATTAATACATTAATATAGGCCCAGAATAGCTCAGTGATTAGAATGCTTGACTAAAATGTATGAATCTGTAAACTGATACAAACCACTATGGAAAGCGAGATAGAGATTCCTCAAAAGGCTGAAAATAAACATTCCATTTGATTCAGCAGTACTTCTTTTAGACATCTTTCCAAAAAAGTTAAAAGCATTGTATACTAGCGATACAAGTATACCTACGTTTATAGCAGGACAACTAACAATCACTAAACTGTGGAAAACGTTGAAATATCCATCAATAGATGAATGGATACAAAAATTATGGTACATTTACACAATGGAGTACTTCTATAAAGACAGTTAGATTGAGACTTCTTTAAGTAAATGAACATAACTTCAGACCATTATGTTTAGCAAACTGAGTCAAATTCAGAAGGTAAAATATTGCATGGTTTCTCTACCACAAGAAAAGCAGAATGCAGGTATTTTATAGAACCAAGTGGATGTGAGGCAGAATTTGAGGGATAAAGAAAGGACTGGGAAGGCCAACGGGGAATTGTAATGTTATCATGATGACATATGTGTACAAGATCTCCAAGCTCATTGTTACTCTTGTATATAGCATTACTGCACATATATGCACATATATACGCACATATATATGTGCATATATATATATATATATATATATATATATATATATATATATGTGTGTGTGTGTGTGTGTGTGTGTGTGTGTGTGTGTGTGTGTGTGTGTCTGTGTGTGTGCAAAAATTCTCTACTTTAATGTGATTGTTGTGTATAACATACACACATTAATAAAAATGAGGAAAATAGTAACGAGATGTTGACACGGTTTGAGGAAATAGCTCGGCATTAAAGCACTTGCAAAGCACAAGATCCTGGGTTAGACTTGCCAGAACCACAGAATGTGGGCATCAGGGCACATGGCACATGCCTGTAGTACCCCTCGGGAGACTGAGGTAGGAGAATTGATGTGACTCCTTGGCCAGCCAGGGTTACACAGTGAACTCAACACAAGTTTGCACTACAGAGTGAGGCCCTTTTTCAAGGAAAATAAGATTAAAAATTAGAAGTACATATTAAGAAAGTTTTCTGAACAGATGAGTATGAACACAAACAGAAGCAAAAATTTAAACTGGAAAATTTTATTAGTGTTTAAATAAAATGTTTTTTGTTTCATGAGTATTTGAAGTAAGACACTGAATCAAACATAATACTTGGCCCAATCTATGTATTTTTGACTCAAATAATTGATTAATATGTTTAAGTCTGTAAGTGATGATTGTTATCAATAAACATAAAATCAAAATGCTATAAAAATCATAGAAAGAATCAATGATATATTGACTTTTAGTAAGTAAGGCTAATACATTAAAATTAGAACAATATTTAGGATGTGAAAAATTATTTTTTTCTTTTTTCTCTGATAAAGTAACAGCAAGAGCTTCTGAAGAGTTTACCTTGAATGTGCAGCTGGCTTCTTCAAAACTCAGAAACAATACAGAAGAGTAGTAATAATCATAAATTTAAATTTATATGCAGATCAATGTACTAAAAAATTAAAATTAATACAACTATTGTTGCCATCTATTTTTGTCTTAAAATATAAATATCATTATTTGTTCCTTTTTGATATAATAAGCTTATTAAATGTATAAATAATGTTGCTAATAAACCTTTTGGATAGTTAATGACTACATATGATTGAATGTATGAACAGTATTACTATTTTTCAAAGAACTTAGGCAGACTATAAATGAATGGATTAAAGAATGACTAAAACATCATTCTAAATATGAGTGTGAATACAATTAGTTTTGAGGTGAAGGTTTTTGAAGGAAAATAACTTTTCAGTAATTCATTCTAATCCTAATATTTGTCTTTCTTGTGACGTTGTACTATTTTTCATCTTTTATTTAAGAACCCATGTAAGTGAGTCACAAAATGTTTTCAGAAACTTGAGACAAAAGTGAATGTTAATCAAAAGCAATTTTAAGATTGTAAATCTTCTGTGTCCCTCTCTCGTGCATCTGTAGGCTCGTTAGAATAAGTCCTCTCACATCTCTGAAAGAAATCATTAATTTACCTTTTAGGTAAATATTAATAACCTCATGAAGTTATTTGACACTTCTATTTTCTTATTTTATTCTTTCAAAATACAAAGAAAAAGATTGATAGCACCACTTCTCTGGCAAAGAAGTGATTAGAAAATTTTCCTCTATATTTATGTGCCTGCTGCAGTTGCGGAGTGATTCCCTTTGGCATATAATTAAAGTATAGCTCCAGACTAATCTGAGACATCAGCGTTAATGTGTGCATACTATAGTATTTTTGCTTCTTCTTTTTTTTCTTTTTTGATGACCAACGTTGATGAGCTACCTAAAAGTAACGCATGCATGAGGAAAACATACTAGCAAGTTTCAATTTGTGTTGGGTCAATGAACAATTAAAACAAAACCTACACATGTATGGAGATTTTTGAAATATGTCACTTGACATAAAAGGCTACTCATGGCTTTCTATAACCATTAAACATTGTGAAAGAAACTTTTTTCCTGATGTGATCCTTTTATATAACTTTAATTTCAAAGTGTCTTCAGCTTTGCTCTTTCCATGGAAAATTTTCTAATTGAATAATTCTTATACTGGTAAAATCATAACAGTGAAAATTTTTTGACTTTTTATTGTATTTGTAGATAAAATATTATTCATTTGTGTTGTAAAATTTTCAGGGAGATATATCTCTTGTCATTTGTTTTCAATTAAACACAATAATTTTCAGATAAAAATGTGATTTGGAGAGCAACATGTTAGAAGCTTGGTTGTATTATACCTACCGCCTGCTGTGGAAGTGCCCTGAATTCATAAAGTATATTGGAAGTGGATAAAACATACAAGCACAAGTTTAAATAAATGGGATTAGGAATAGTAACATAATATATTAAAATAGTGACATCAGGTAATATTTAGTAATAATAGTCATACTATGAGAAAGCCACACAAGGTGCGTAGGACATGTTGATATGGGGAGGCAAACACAAAGAAGGCAACAGTAATTTGTTCTCCTGAAATTTCCTAGCGTAATAGTTTTCCTGACTCTGATATGACAACTAATAAAAATGAAGCAAAAGCCAAAAAAAAAAAACATAAAGGAAGGTAAATATGCATAAATTTTGTAAAGAGTTTTATGAAATTATTACTTATAAATAGGCATGAGACTTTAAAGACCACTAATTACTGTGGAATTATTGCACACATACAAATAAAAAAATTGAAAATAGGACAAGAACAAATTGGAGAAAAGTAAAAGGAATAAAAATTTTGTATTGTTCAGGATGTAAAGCAGTAGTATGTGTGGAATACATTAATAATTTAAAAATATTTCCTCAGTTTTCTAAGGCAAATACAAAAAACTAATAATAAAAGCAAAAGAAAGAGAATACAATACAGAGACAAGATGACCTACTCCAGGGAAGGCTAAGAATAAAGAATAGAGACTAATAGATCAGTAAGTTTATAAAATAGCTGGAAATTCTAGCCCAATAAATTAATATTAATTAGTAACCCTCAATTTAAATGTACTAAACACTTCAGTGAAAACTTGAAAGCTAGAAATTAGTACTAAGTAACAATTATAATACTGATTCACATGATGATTAAAAGTTTATTTTTTCTTTATTTTTAAATTCTTAATTTTATTTTAAAGTATTTAAATTATTTCAATTTCTCATGGATATGGCTCCTAATTTTGCTCTTTCCTGTTGTACTTTATTTCAAATTTTTAAATACTTTCTACTGTTTTTTATTAAGAATAGAGTAGCTGAAAGGAAAAATACAGAACATATCATGTCAGCACATTGTGTTAAAAATTAGATGAACCTATAATATCAAAGTTAGCACCAAATATATATCATGGTAAAAAAAAAGTACTTACTTCTATGAGTTCATCAAGAACCTGTGATAATCTTAAATGTGTACACACTTAACAAAAGCACTGTATGCAAGATTCTAGAAGCATACAATTGGCAGATCTCCAAGAAAAAAAATTATAATATTCTGAGATTTTCTGTCTTCTCTCAGTGATTAACTGAAAACCTAGGCTAATATGAAAATAACAATAGGAAAGGCTTGAACAATAGCATAAACCAAATTGACTGAGGGCTTAATTGCAGGACAGTGCATCAGCATTGAAGGCACACCCGTTCACTCGCACATGCAGTGCTCACTGTATATTTAGTCATAAAATGCCAATATATTCTGAACATCTACACAGTGAATAAATGTCAATACATATAAGTGGTTAAAATAAAATATAGAAAATGCCCTTTACATTTATTGATATTCAGTTGACTATCAATAATAAGAGAGTTACATAGAATTGTGCATTTGGAAATGAAGCCATATCTGTCTAAATAATGATTCAAAGCATGTAGAAGAAAAAATTTCTGCTGTTTGAGCTAAATGGCAATGAAAGATGTGACATTAAAATTTGTTAGATGAACATGAACTAATGCTGAAAAGAATTTTACAGCTCTAAGCTGCCTGTTCTAAAGCACTTTATATAAAGAAGAAACGTGCAAAGGCCTACTCGTTAGGAAGACACAAAAAATTTAAAAATTAAGAATAAAAGATAAGAAAAGTAAGATTGCAACAAATGACATCTTTAAAGTAAGAGAAGCCTATTTTTGAATGTATTTATTCATTTGTTTATTTATTTGTTACTTCTGTTGGAAATAAAAGTTGGTCTCACAGAGCCAGTTCAAGATTGAAATGTCTTCCCTGATGAAGTCTATTCAATTTTCAAGAGAAGACAACAAGGAAAAGAGCCTGTTAATACTAAATTCTGTACTAAGAGTGAAGGAAATAACACTGGCGGGTCTGGTTTCCTGAGGTTCTTTTAACTGATCTTGGTGTGGTGGAGTCGATGTTTGATTACAGTTCTGAGAGACTGAGAGACTCTATCAGGCCCAGCTGGAACAATTTACACATCCTGTCCATATCAAACGCTGATGGTCCTGAATGTAGCTAATTATCTAGGGACTGAGTTTAAACAGACGTCCTGTTTTAGAGTGTGGATAGGGGCACAGGGTTGGCTGAATATTTACAGGGGATACAAAAGTGAATTTTATTCCCTACCTAATTATTCACAATGACATAGTTTAGGATTACATTCCATACTGTAAAAGCTAGAATATAAAATTTCTTAAATGAAATAGAGTAGCTTTTTTGTTGTTTTTTTTTTTTTTCATTTTTGGAAGGAGATATTTAGAAAAACAATGAAAATAGCATACATATAAAACATATAATTATTAAACACAATACAACAAACAGAAAAAACTAGCTCAAAGAAAAAATAACAAAAATACTATCAAATGAGCAAACTATTTAGAGGGTGAGAGTTAAAACCTACACTTGAAATAAATCAGTCTATATTCTTTAATGTATAAATGCAGTTGTAAACAATCCTAAAAATAGGAAACATTCTTGGAAAGATACTTTAAAAAGACAACACATTGTGAGTAACATGAGACTTGCATAGATTTATAACATGATTAGCTATCAGGTAATTCAAACTTAAACCAGAGTGAAATACATTGTCAGATTTGTTGAAATAAGTAAACAATGCAATCAAACAAAGCAGAATCTGAAATCAAGTGTTAGTAAAGCTGCAGAATAACTGGGATGTTCTAACACTAGTTGTGGCTTATAAAATAGCACAAAAATATTTGGAGAATTGGTTATGGCATTTATAAAGGTAAATATATGAATAAATAATTTGACTCTAGGGATTTATCCAAGAAAAATGGAAACATCCATCCCTAGAAAAGCTTGAAGAAATGTGTTGCCTTTCTTACAATAGTCAAACTCAGAAAACAGATTGTACAGACACTATAGAATTCATAACCTAGATTTCCTGTATTGTACTGTGCTACTTAGGAACTAATGAATGATACAGATAACAGGTTTGAGTATTAAAAATAGAATGAAAAAGTGAACATATTGTATGTATTAGAAAAAATAAATCAAAAAAACAGATCCATGATATGAAAATCGAAAATAAATGCATTGGGGACTTGTGAGAACTGACTAGAAAAGGAAGAAAAGAAATCGAAAGTTTTCGGGGTCTTGGGGGATTTTTCTTAATCTAGTTGCCATTGTATAATTAGATATACATATTAATACCAGAAACAACTGATTAATATTTATGGATTTTATTCTATGTAAATTTCAAACAATATAAAGTCTGAAAAATAAATTAATATTGAGCCAATGGTCTAATTTAATGTCAGCTCAAGTAAAAGGTCATCGAAAGATTCCAGGGTATGGATTGTGGTTGGGCTGATGACTTACATACGTCAACGGAATTTACTAACAAAGAGTAGAGAAGTGCCAGACAATTTAAATACAGTAGTGTTATCATCATTTTTTGAAAACTATACATTTTTATTATAGTATTGCTTTACTAGTTTTCTTCAGTTAGACTTTTTCATCCTGACCATCCTTCCAAAACAAGAAATACAAAAATATTTTTGAACAATTTTTTGAAGTCATTTTTTTGCAGAATTTTTCTTTGTTCACTAAATCTTCATATTCTTTTTGATGTTCTGATTTCAGTTAGACATGAACTTTTAACTGGAAATGAACATTTAAAAGGCTTCCTTGATTAATTACTAATAGAAATATGTGCAATAACCTATGTATAGAACATGTCGAACTGTGTAGAAATAAGAGATGAATAATATTCTATGCTTTAAAACAATTCTCTGGAAGCAAGTCAAAATCCTCAGTAAAATATTTTAATAATAAATATTTTAATATCAATGTTCAAATATATGTAAAAATCATTTCATCAGACATTGTACGGGTCTAATTTGGCACAAATATTGTTTTACCACTATAAAAACTTTTCTGTATACTGTATACTGTATTGTAATCCTATAATAACTGGAAACTTTAAGGTTTTACATAATTAGATATATTAATTTTTGTCGAAATAATTGAAATTTGAAATCTGGCTTAAGAACAAAAATGTATTTTCTGTAAAGGATGTGAATGTATTAGAGATGCTAAAGTGATTTGTTTTATTTTGTCTATAATTACTCATTAACCTTGAATGACAATCAATATCTTGTCTAAAATTGGGAATCAATGCATGTGCATTGAGGTACAGTGCATGACAAAGGACATATACATACTTTTCTGTACAATAGAAATTATATGATTAAGGAGATGAATAAAATATTATTTCAGACCAAAAGGAACAGACTAGATTCAATGGAGTTTATATTTGTATTAGCGTTCCTAAGAAAAGAGCTATAATTCAACTGCAAACCAAATAGTTAATTCTGAACCCCATGGTGCCCAAGCAAGTTTATTCTGTAGGGAATTTTCAGAGTGACACTTTCCAGGGGTCTTCCATAGCAGCTTGTACATCCCCGACGTGTGCAGGAGCATCTCACTCCAAGCTTCTATCTTACTATGCCTGATCTTCTGATGTTATACTGTAAATGTGAAAGAACCTTGTTCCAACAGGAAAGAAATGTGCAATGACAATGAGTATCCTCAATTCTTAAACTGAGAAATACTGAAACAATCAATTGTAAATTGCCACGGTGGCAAAACTTCTGAAATTCAGCAATTTTTGGTATCTATTGACTGCGTGTTTCTTCACTGTTTTAATTGTATTCAATGTCGAAGAAAAAGGTAAATGTGACTTTATTTTTGCTTCCACAATTTAAAAACTATTTTTTTTTATTTTCCTATGTCTATTTTCTTTAACTTCCACATATATGTTTCAGACAGAACAATAGCGTTTCTGTTCCCAAGGTTCTTTGAGCTGAAGAGAGAATGGGACTGAGGGATGAAGTAATCTCAAAAGAAAACATTCCTTGAACTTCTCTAAACACTGCGGTTTCTTTTCTTCTTGTTGTTCTTGTTCTTGTTCTTCTTGTTCTTCTTGTTCTTCTTGTTCTTCTTCCTCTTCTTCTTCTCTTCCTGTGCATAAAGCACCGTATTATATTGAATGTTAAAGATATTTTTAGTTTTTGTATTTCTATTTTTAAAATTGCAGCTGGGACAGTTTTGTTCGTTATGTATTTATCTTTGCAAAACTCCAGATTTAGTTTGAGCATTCTACCACTAATACATGCACAAATAGACTTTTTAGATTCTTTATATATCATCTAAATGTTGACTTGGTTTTTGAGTATGTAATGAATTTAGATATGAGTAAACATATATTCTGAATATTTCTTATATTTTGTAAAATCTATAAATTAAGTGGGCTAAAAAAATCCACCTAGGATCCCAATGTTGTAATTTGACCACTTCATAAATGGCCTTGACAGTTTTGTGATGATGTTGAAAGAAATTGGAGAGTTATTTAGTGATGATCACTTTCAGTCATGAGGTTCGATTCAAAGCTCTAAACCTGGAAGAGTAATTAGAAAAACTAATAAATTTAACCGGATAACCTCCCAAACACTAAATCATAAATCTTCACATGTGATGCAAAGCAATGATAGCATTATAGAGACTTAGTGACTTATGTTAATGATATAGTGGATATGTTAATTTCCCCACAGTGTGTACCACTACATAAGAAAAAATATAAACACATATACGTGTGTGTGCATTGCATATATATATATATATACACATAACAACATTTCAGGGTTTTGAGCAGGGTGGAATTACCTTATTGAGATGCTTTTATAAAAAAGAGTCACTAACAAATTTTTTTCTCAGCCATCTTAAAATACTTTCAAATAAAAGAAGATATAATATAAAAAATATATAAAAAATGGAATTGACAGAAAAAGTTAATGTGGTCAGGTGGGTGAGTGGCTGAAGAGACAGGTTATGCCCATTATATGTAGAACTTCTGATACCTATGTGCACCAATTTCTCAAGTTGAATGTAGTTATTACGTATCACAAATACACACAAATAAAAACAAATTTGAAAAAATGGCGATGAATGTAAGATTAAATTGAAAAACTTACAATATAATGAACTCTTGTAAAAAAGTTGTTGTATATTTGATGATTATTATGTTTAATCTGTTATTTCAACTTCTTTTATCCTTTTTCCTTTTTTAACCTATTTACAAAGAGCATCTTCTTAAAGAAAATTTAAAATATTCTTTATTTGTTTTTATTTACATATTGTACTGAGGCTGAACCTCAGGGATTTCACATTGAGCTACAACTCCATGCTGCTTTGTGAAGTTATTTCAAGGCAGGATACACTAGGTCACTAATGTGCCCAGCCTTGACTCAAACACACACAAATTCAGATAATACTGGCATTATGGGTCTGCGTCACTGTACAGGGTTGTGCTTTTCTTCTTAACTGTTATGTTTCTCTTTTGAAATTTATTATAAATATTTGTATTTTAAATTAGTAGACATATAAAAACTATAAGATTTGTAGTGTCTTTATACAGTCATATTTGTACATATCTAGCTTTGGTGCGTGAGAATACAAAGCTTGCTGTTCTCTCAAGTACAAATGCAATTATTTGTCTTAATATGGAATAAATGTGAGGTTTATTTTTCCAGCAAGTTCCAATTTTCTAAAAGTTTTCTAGGTTTCAGTCACTTCACAATCCTTATAACGAATTAACACTTTGTGATCACATATTTATTCTACTTATTTCAATGAGAGTCCATGTTCATTGTTCATTTTTCTGATGGCCTATAAGGTAATACCACAAATATAAAAAAGTAATGGAAATATGGCCTAAGAATATCTTCTTAAGTATATTTCTCTAAAGCAGCAAGGAGTTCTTAGAGAAGTACATATATATGGTTTGCACAAAATTATGAATATCTTATCATGAATACTTAGGGAAAAATACACACATCACTACAAAGATTTGCATATACTATGTTGCTGAATTGTCTCAATACCCTGTGTCTATTAATGTATTGAAATTATTTGGAGACATAAAAATTTCATCTAGAGATGAAATGAATATAAACTTTTTCCCTGGTAAACAGTAAGACCCATTATAGATTAAATATATCTAAGATTAAGAGATTATATTTACTGTTAAATAATGCTCAGTAGTATTCAATTTAAAAACATACAAAAGCTGAAGTTCTTGAGTATTTCTGTAGAAATATTTTCAGGCAAAATGCTCCATTTACAGTTTATTTATTTTTAAGTTGAGAGAAAAAATGTAAAATAAAAGTGCAGTCTTAACATGTAAAATTTTTAACTCAATGAATTGCAGTATGAATTTAGAATGTGTGAAAATATGAATGTAAACTATACTCTTTTTCAAGCTTTTAACTTGATGATCATACTATTATAAGTACTAATTTATAATACTTTTTGAAATTTTTAATAAGTAAGGAAAGTTGTAATCATGTAAAAACAAAAAAATGCATGTCTTGTTTTTTTGTTGTTTGTTTTGTTTTGTTTTGTTTTTGTTTGTTTTGTTTTTTTGTAATTCCCTAAAGCTCTCTCTTAAGTATTTGCAGTGGGCTTTGGGGGCTGGGTTTTAATACAGACAATTATTCTCAGTTCTGATGAAATGTCATTCTCTGTCTGCCTAGAAATGAGATGATTCTTGACATTGGGTTTTGTCATTGATTAAATTGTCATAGTCTATTTGAGACCTAAATGCAGCCTTTGGTCACTATTCTTTTTCTTCTTTGGAAAGTGACCTTTGTGAATAATTGTATGCCCCAGATGTGTCAAAATGAAGAGAAAGCAGCATTTCTAACTATGCACATTTTATAAACTATTTGTCTTTGGTGTCTGGAACAGCTTTACAAAAATGAAATACTTCAAAATTCTATTGCAGAGTCAAAGATTTTTTGAGCTGTCTAAATTCACTATAGAGTTAGAGAATTTGCTAATACTATTACTTTCTTTACCAACATAACTTCATTAAAACATTGTATTACAACACTAAGAAACGTTACAAAAATGTTTTATGTATACTACAAATGTGGATTCTAGAAAGTGCAATGTTTTAAAATGACTTTTTTTTTTAGGTTTGGAACTCATCAGGGATTTTTAAACATCGCTGCTATTCAAGGACAAATACATATTGCCTCTAGGTTTTTGAAAAGATATTTCTCATTTCTGACTTGGAGTATTGCTTATGCTAGTGAGGATGTTAGAATATTTACAAATGTTTTATAAACACCTGCTAAGTTTTACATTAGTATTTTTATTATAGTGTATGTTGGCACATATATTAAATGTACAAACTACCTTTTAAGATGCATCTTACAGCATATTTTAAATTATGTTTTCTTGAACTTGATTAAAATATTTTAAAATACCAAAACAATATTAATACACAAATGCTAATGCTCATGACACATTATATTAGGGACTATGACACCATAAGGAAGAGTTTACCTTTCTATGAATTAGAAACAAAATTACTGAAGATAATTGGGCTCTAAATGGTATATATCATTATTAAAGGGAAGACACAGCAAGAAAATTGTGAGGTCTCCATACAGACACATTCAATGAGATAGAAAACTAGTGGGTTCTATTACCAGTAAGAAAACTGATGTAAAAAAGAGACCAGAATTTTTTCAAAGATTTTTGTTGTGGTGTTTCACATTCAGTATGTATATGCGTCTGTTTGGCATTTAACATAATTTCTGTCAGCCGACCTGGGTTCTTATGTGGAGGTAAAAATGATTTTAAAATGTCTTTCAAAAATATAGCCTGTCAGCAGTGGATAGTGGAAAGAATGCGGAGGCAGTGAGGTAGATAGAAAATATTTATAGCTATTAAGTGTGAGTTAAGGGATTAGAGTGAAGGCCACAGGAAAGGAAATAGGAAAGATAAGACTGAGAAAAGATTGTGAAGGAAGCGCTAAGAGCAAACACAGCAAAAGCAGACAAACTAAAGAATATTGATTTAAAGATGACTCCAAGATTTTCAGCCTTGAACATATCAATAAAAGGAACTGAAAATCTGTAAGGAGAAAGGAAGTTGTTTTTTTTTCCCCCCATCTGTCAGACAAAGATAAAAGTCTATTATCTAAATCACACTGCCCTGTGTTAGAAATACCTTCATACAAGTAAAAGATCAAAATTGGGCAAGTGGTTTTCAAAATGAATGTAACAGAAACATGAACATGGGTAAATTTATTGAGGTTAGCAATGTGGGACGATAAGAATGAAAGATACAGAGTTAAATAAAAGTCATGAACAATAAACCCAAACAGAGGAAAGGAATATTCCACTCAAAGAAGCGCAACTGAGACAGGGTCCCCATGCTACGAGGGACAGTTTCAGTCGCATTATTTCAAAACAGTAAAGTCATACTGAGGGACCTATAGTTTTTCTGTGACTTTGTTACAATGAAAACATACAAAATGATCATGTTGCATAGGTGACTATATACACTTAAAAGTAATTATGTCATAATCATTATATGTGCATAAAGTTAAAGAGAAAATTATATTCTAATTATGGTATAATTATTTAGAAATCAAATCAATCCATAGCCATCCTATATTTGAATCTTTTACCCCTTTTCTTGATATCAGTGTACAAAACATAATCACTCAGCATTTTAGGAGCAAAGGTTTTAAATTTCAGACATTTTGCAAAAATTAAAAGAAAAGCTGTGAACAAAAAGTATTAAAAATATTTCTTTTCTTTTGGAAGCATCGAACAATGAATAGTACAATAAGTAAATTTGTTAAAGGCTGAGACCAACCATTACTAACCAGGGACTATGATTTTTGGAATAAACACTGTATGTATGAAAGCCACCTTTATTATAAGTCAGCACAAAGTGGACATTATGAAAAGGCTATGTTTTTAGTTATCTAACTGCAACTTGACATTGAGATTTTATATTAAGCTCATGAGAATACGTTGAATGCTTAAAACATAAAGACTTTTTCAATAAATATTACTATGGTTGGTGTGTTTGGAATTGATTAGACAGAACAAGAATGGAACTAGAGATGTAGACTCGAAGAGCACGTAGGAGTTCTTATAGAAGTTCTACCAAAATAAGGGCATTAGAAAGTCTGTGATGTATCTTTAAAGTTGGATGGTATCTGGGATGTAAAGATGAGGAAAGGGAAGAAATATGAGAATGCTGATAGTTTTATTTATTTAAAAATATGGAAGAGTTGGTTTGCAAATATATGGCTTTACATATAACTATCCATTGACAGTATACACGGATACACAGATATCTATCATATGTTTTATAATTTATTTTCCTAAAATTATTATATTAATATTAATAGGTGATATACAATAATGACATTCATCTTGATAAATTAATACATGTTGCATCTTGACCATTTGTGATTCTCTTTCCTCTCCTCACTACAACTTATCTCTTTTCCTCTCCAAAAATCTACTTGCCTGCTTCTTACATTCATTCTTTTATTTCATTCTTTTACTTATTTATATTTTGAGCACCTAACATTAGAGAAGCTACAAATAATTGCCTTTCTGTGTCTGATTCATTTTTCTAAGCAAAATGTTCAAGGTGAATGGATTTTTTATGCATGTCACAATTTATCATTCTTTATGACAGATACTCCACTGTGCACATATATTTTCATGTCCATTCATCTGCTGGTGGACATATCAGCTCCTTCAAAGATGTATATACTGAGACTTATGTTTTTATAAACATAGGATACGCATGTATCATTATTGCATGATGTCTCCAACTCCTTTGGTAAGATAACCTGAAGAGACATATTAAAGGTCAAATAAAATGCTTTTCCATTTTTTAAAATCTCTATTCTGATTTCCATAGTAGTTTTCCTCTTTTACAACTCTACTAGCAATGTAGAAGGTTTTTTTGTTTGTTTGCTTGTTTTTGTGAACAACATCATCAGCATTTGGTCTTGGTTTGTTAGTTTTTGGGCTGTTAATAATAGAAATTCTTACTGGAGGTCCATGGAATCTTAGTGTTGTTTTTATTTGCATTTCCCTATCAGTAAAAATAGTGAACTTTTTTTTCATGTATGTATTGGACAATTGTACTACTTCTTTCAAAAACTGTCTATTCATTTTAATTTCCCTTTCAGATTTGGTCTGTAATTTAGGCCTCAAACCTATCTGTTTTTATTAACAAGTACAAATTGAGTACAAATACCACAATTTATGTATCCATTGGTCTATTGATGAGTATTTTGGCATTTTTTACATTTTACCTATTGTTAGTTGTGCTGCTATTAACATAAGTGCATGTGTGTGTGTGTGTGTGTGTGTGTGTGTGTGTGTGTGTAATATCTGTTATATGATGCTTTTAACTCTTTTTAAAATTTTTCAGAAGTGATATTGCTGGGTAGAAGGAGGTATTTATTTCCATCTTTTGAGAAACTTCTATACTGCTTTCCATAGTGGTTGTACCAGTTTACATTCCTACCAGCAGCATAATAGGGTTCCTTGCCATAATAGAGTTTCCACGTTGCCTTTCCAGCACTTTCTGCTGTTTGAGTTCTTGATATATGCCAATCACTCTGGAGTTAGATGATACCTTAGTCATGTTTTGATTTGCATTTATTTAATGGCTAAGGCTATTGAATTTTTTTTCAAGTATTTACTGGCTATTTGAACTTCTTTGTCTGAGAACTGCCTATTCATTTCTGCTGCCCAGTTTTACGTGGGTCTTTGATTTTGAAGGGTTTATTTTTCTTCTGTTCCTTGTATATTCTAGTTATGAGTCTCCTGTCTGAGGTATATGAAGTTAATACTTTTTCCCATTCTGTCAGTTCTCCCTTTACTCTGTTGATAATTCATATTAAAATCAAAAACACAGAGTTTTCTGGAGTACAAATTAGGCAAAAATATAAAAGATAGAGATGTAGGCAAGGACCCTTGTAATGAGACACCCGTGACAAAAGAAATAGTCCCTAAAACTAACCAATGGGACTATTTTACGTTTATTCATTTAAATGTTTAATGAGATATTTGAAAAGGAGTTTTTCTGATCTAGACATAACTTAAGACAATTTTTGTTTATGATTTTTATCAGAGAGGTAGGAAAAATAACACATACATTTCAAGGATAGCCTCTAAGTTCACATCTCTATTGTTTTACATTAAGTTCTTAAAGTTATGGAAGGCAGGAGGAATGCCATTTGTTTAGTCATTTGTACTCTTGAAAGGACAAAGAAAACAGTTTGCCACTGACATACCTAGAGCACCATGGATCAACTTTTGATATATGTTTGCTTATTATCAAGACCTAGAGGTGAGAAACCAGAAATATTCTAGTTGCAAATGACTCTTTATATACTTGATTTTCCTTCATTAGAAGGAAGTGAAATTTACCCTAAATAACTGGTTTTTATTGCTCCTGTGTTCTTCCACTGTTCTCTTGTGTTTGACCATAGTCCTTTTCTTCCAGAAGGGAAATTCTTCGAAGTCAAAAATCAACTGTTGCCACTCACCCGCAGGTCAGAAAGTTATATGGGACACAAAATATCTATGTTAGTGAAAGAATGATTAGAAGAAATTTAATCCTCTGATGTGAATTTTCCAAAATATTTTGAAATGGAAATGCTAGGTTTAAAGTATGCAATGTATACTATAACCTTTATTTAAAATATGCACAAAATGGAAATATTAGGTTAAAACTAGTGTTGATTCAAAATACAAGTACAAAAATCATAATACATTCAATTATAAGCCACTTTTATATCTCTCTTTGGTTTGCATTTCATGTGTTTCTCTTCCTTATTTCAGGTATATTTAGATAACATTCACTGGGGCTTTCAGTGTTCAATACTAAAACTCTTTTCTTTTGGGGAACAAAAAGTCTTCGCATAAATTTCAAGCTGTGAAAGATTGTGAAGATTTTAGAGGTTCATGCCAAAATTGGATCAGTTAGATTAAATGAGAGAAGGCAGCCGAGTAGTATTTTTTTTTTTTGAGTTATCATAGAATGCTAGCAAAAGGTCACTTCATCTAACTCAACCATGATCTATATAATCTAATTACGCTCATTTCCAAAGTAAATATGCTATTTGCTCCATGTTGGTATGCAGATTACAAAGAGTTATTATAGGATTATAAACGGAATGCTGGTTTGCACTTGGTATGAAAAAGACCCGTAAATACTGTTTAGCTTCCGTTTTACACAGCTGGGATTTAGTGCACACTAAAAGGCTTACCCAGTGCAATCTCAGAGCTCCGGATAGAGTCAGCTAACTGAGCCCAGATGCTAAATAAAGCAGGTTAAGTACAGCTTTGGGCTCATTTCTTCATTTGTCATATTTCCTTTCATCCATCACAAACTAGAAGTTAATAAACTCTGTGTTGGGTGTGCCTGGAAATTAAAAGCAACTTTTTGTTTTCAGCCGTTAAATGAAGATTTATTTAATGGGAATCTTAAATTATTAACAATTTTTGTTTGGAAGATTTGGTGCATGATATCTCATACTGTATTTATTCATAAAGCTGAAAGTCAAATGCCTTTGCTTATGTTCTTCAAGGAATTGTGAAAAACAGAGTTTGGGAACTCTGGCAGATTTAATAATATTTGTCTGCATTTAGGACTATTGCGTTTAGCAGTGCATTAGCAATGATGCTTTAAAATGATATTCAAGTAACTCATTACTTCCCTTTCTCATGCATTAAATTTAATATGGCTTGCAGGTTCTAATTCATCTTCATGCATACTAATAAATTGTGCAGCACAAATAAATTCTGCATTAGTTTTAAAGCTGTTCCACTTCATCTATATATCAAATACAAAGTTACCAGTTGGCTTGTCGCTAGCTGAGAAGTTCAGAATCTTATCTGTGTAGTTACATGATCAATGACTATAATAACCATCTTTGTGAGAATGACATATCCTTTTTAATATTTTTAAAAGAAAGATTTTAACTTTCTAAGGTGGTAAAAACTCTCAAGGATACAACTCTAGAATAGTAATGAGCCCAATGAAAGCGTTTTAAAATTCACATGCCTTACCACAATGATTTTCTTCCTTTATATTTGGGGTTTATAGCTAGAACTGCAGAGGGAAGAAAATTGTCTGTGTCCTCCCACTTGGGTTTTCCTCTCAAGTGGCTTGGCGCTGGCAGCTAGTGCAGTAACTGAGTGAGTCTACCCTAAGCAGTTTTCAAAGGAGCACAGAGCGGAGAAACAAAGATCTAGGGCAACTTGGTCATGATAGTGATGCTGGTCTAATAGGGTAGGGTGGGGGAGGGCACTGAATGCATACACTAAAGATACAGAATATAGAACTGTATTGTATGGGCTGCAATTTCACATATCATCTCCCACGAATCCTAGAATGATATGTAGTGTAATAAACTGAACCATAATCTCAACATTAGAAATAAGAAAACCCAAATTGAGACTATGTTTTTTTATTTTTTCTCTGTCCCATGACACCAGTTTTGGAAAGCACAATGAATTTTAAATTATCTGATTTTGAAAATAGAGCTTTTCTTTTTACTACTGCCTCACACTTTATTCTGTGTGTCTGTCTATGCATTCTATGAGGTTGGTGGTATTTATTAAACAATATAATTTTTTACATAGTAGTTAAAATGCTGACACTTTAGATGTTTTATAAATCATAGCACATGTCTCTAAAGCTCAGTCTGTGTTCACCTTCACTGTTTATTGTGTGTCTAGCATGTAACAGCCAATCAATAATGTGGTGAATGAGTAAGTGCTTGAGATTTCAGAATAGAAATACAAGTGCACATGAAAAGCAAAACTTGTCAACAAAGTAGAGGCCTATGCTTTATTTCTCATTGTGGTCACTTAGTAGTGTCAGCTCAAGCAAACTTATTGTCACTAGTTTCTAATTTTCCCAATAAGGTTAAAAACATTACTCTTACATTCATTTAATTTCAATTGAGGATAGTTGCACATTACACATTACATTATACATTTTAACTTTGCTAAAGATAGAACACTATTTATGATATAAAATGGCATATATGTTCAAATTCTTTAGGTTAGTTTTTTATATAAAATTAATGAATTAAAGGTGTTTTAACTTTGTCAGTATATTGAGTATTTTATTTTGGGCTAAAGAGGCACACATTTGTGTTGGGGGCATACTTCCATTGTTAAAGCACTTACCTGGCATGGGTAAGGCCTTGAGTTGCATTCTTCAGTATCACAAGAAAAAAAAAAATAGTCAGGTATTGTAAGGCGGGTCTACAATCCCAGCACTCCAGAGTCTCAGGCAGGAGGTTTGCTGTGAATTCAAGGTCAGTCTGGGCTCCATAATGAGTTCAAGAAAATCTGGACTAGAAAGCAAGACTGTGTCTCAAAAACAAACAAACACACACACACACACACACACACACACACAAAACAATAGACACATATATATGTATATATTTTTAAAGACACATATAAAAGTCATCTATAGTAAACACATTTAATATAGTACAGTAATGTAATACTCATACATTATACTGTACTTGGATATGTAAACAAAAGCAGGCAGCCATAATGTGTTTATCATTTAATTTCAAAATGTAAAAAAAATATGGTTAAAATTTGAAAATTAATATTCTCCCTAGTTAAAAAATAATAATGGAAGTGGAAGCCTTAGATTTTAAAATTTAGTAGCCTAAATTTTAATGTAATATTAAGTACAATGAACTAAGTTTTACTTATCTGTTAACATAGAGCTATTTAGATGAACTATTTTAAATATCACTAATTTTTCAATACAACCTGTACAGGCAGAAACAAACTGTATGCTCTAAAAAACATATATTGTTGTATCTTTAAAAACCAAAAAAAGTACATTTATATTAAGAAAAGTGACTGTTAGGCTCAAAGATAAAAACTATAGGAAAGGACTTTTTAAAATATGTTTCAAATGCGGAAATGTTCCTGTCACTTCTTATCTGTTAAAGGCAAAACGTTACTTTGAGAG
Source organism: Ctenodactylus gundi (assembly GCA_004027205.1). Lineage (NCBI taxonomy): Eukaryota > Metazoa > Chordata > Mammalia > Rodentia > Ctenodactylidae > Ctenodactylus > Ctenodactylus gundi. Next base: position 129,109 of record PVKB01001551.1, on the reverse strand, counting down.
GTTGTCTAAAGATTGAATTATCCCTTTGAATTCTGCAACATTAGCAGTGCTTACTTCAGCATCCTTTTGTTTAAATTCCACCCGGACAAAGGGTCAATTTCTATAAGGGCAAGAAAGTGCTTGGGGTAATCAGATCAAGCCTGATCAACTGTTGATAGATATCACGTGTAACATGGTCCCAATGACCTTCAAAATACTAATAGAAAGCTTTTCTAAGAGCCCACAGATATTAAAATGGCCCTTTCTGGAGCAGGGGAGAGCAACTCACGTGTAGTCTGTGCATAACATATGCGAATCCCTGGGTTCAATCCCTAGCATCATAAATCATAGTCATTAATGATTAATAGTCATTTTGTTTCTACACAAAAAAATTTCTTGAGTTTATATTTTAATATACCGGACAGTTCTTACTCTCATCCTCATTTCCTTGAAGAAAAATTTAAATTGGTTCATGGAAACTAATAGTCAATTTGGCAACAGCTAGAATGAGAAAATAACAATAATGATAATGATAACTTCAATACAGCAGGTCCCACCCAAGGGGGAATCAATAGTCTACAATTTGTGTTACTTAAATTACTTCTTTGATTTACTCTAAGTAAATGTGCCTCAACATCTACATCTATATAACTTAATGGTCACTACTTTTTCCTCTCATTTATACCTGTCCTGATCAAAAAGAATCTCTTAATAAGGAATCCATGCTAAGCACACAGTAAATGTAGGTTGCAGGTAGTGAAAGTCAGTTCCAATTTTATAGCAATGGTAAAAATTTCTTAGACACTTACATCAAGTCTTTATAGGGCAAAGGAAATCAGAAAAACATAAAAGACAGTGATAATAACTCTTCACTATTTTTCTATTATTTTAGAATATTCCATTTCTTTATCATTTTGCCTTCAATTTTTCTTGATTTCTTGTCTTTAGCATTTCAATCAAATATTTTATGAGGTGTACATGGTATTGATCATCAACGAGGCTAAATAAACACCTGAATTGACACAGAGTAAATGTTTCTCTATCAGAACAATGTGAACTTATTTGAGTGACATTATCATGCCATGTGTATCATTAGTTTTATATTTTTGCTATGTGTGTTTAAGCATCTCATCAGTAATTATAATTGTTTGAATTATTATTCTAGTAGCAATTCTTATTTGATTGGCCCACTTTTGTATTTTGTATTTTGTATTTTTTATTTTATTTATTTATTTATTTATTTATTTATTTATTATTTTTTGGAGACAGGTCTTGCTCTGTAGCCCAGGCTGGTCCTGAACTCACTATGGAGCCCAGGCTGGCCTTGGACTCACGGCTTGCCTACATTTTTTTATGAGTCTCTGTTCCACAATTTCTCTCTTTATTGCTTAACTGAATTTCTTATTTCTTTGTGTAAGTCAACTAGAATCCTACATAGAAGAGCAGAAGTAGAGGTCTTTTATCAAGAACTTGCTGTGACAGTGAGCTTGTCACTACTATATCCTTTAGGAAGGATCTTAAAAGCAAACAGAATATTGTGAAACCTTTCTAATAAAAAAAAAAAAAAAAAAAAAAACAACCTCAGGATGTATTAGTTACTTTTTCATTACCGGGACACAACTTAACGGAGGAAAGGTTTATTTTAACTAACAGTTTCCAAAGGTCTCAGTGCATTCCTGGGAACCGGCAATGGTGGAATCATGTGGCAGACTTTTAGCCTGAGAAAAGCTTTTCAAGCCGTGGCAAACAGGAAGTTGAGAGAGGAAGGAAGGGCAGAGCTATCATACATCCTTCCTTTTATTCACCAATTATTTTTCACTAGGATATAAATAGGATTAAGATCAAGTACTGTAATTATTATTAATACTGAATTTCATGAGCTCTTTGTAGTATCAAATACACATAACTTTGGCATTGCAATTATCTTTCCTGTATTCTCACCTTATTCTTTGAGATCACGTGTGGTATGTATAAATGTTCAGTCAAAATCAGCAAATCAATAAATCTACATTCTTGGAGAACGTGAGAATGTTAGTACTACCGTTTTTTCCCAGTAAATATATTTAAATTAGATTTTTCCAGTAAATGCATTAATATTAGATCTGGGCCTATCCTAAAAATACAAAATATATATAAAATTTAACCTACTTAATGATTTAAAAATACTATGTAGGACATTAGAAATTAATAAACTTAAATCCATATGTTAAAGTCACTAAGTAAATAAACGTTGTTTCCTTGTTACATATTGTTTGAAGAAAGGTTCTAAGAGTTCATGCATAATAGTTATGGATACTTGCCTCACTAGTTTATAGACACAAACGGATTAAAGAGAGACATATTGTGGCACTAGAGATAAGATATAGCTATTTTATAATAAGAGGCATAAAGACATTTTCTCTTGGCCAACCAGGATTTGAGGTAAAAGAAATGACACAAAGCATAAGTCACTTTCAGAGACTATTGCAATAGATCACCACCTGTCAGTTTCAGTGCAAACACAAACTACAGAAAAAGAGCTTTTATTTCTTGCAAGCACCATCACAAAAAAAAAAAAAAATAGGGCAAGCTTTCTCTGAGGAATGACTAGGAATGAACCTGATTAGTATTGGAATACATCATTTTGGGACTAATGATTTTTCCAAATGTCTTGAGGAATCAGAGATGAAAATGGAGACTCTCAACCTGAGAAAGGGTGTGTTGAAATTACACTAAGCTATGCACTTTGAATTTATATAAATTACAGCTTTCTACGGTGGAAATTTGACAAAGTCCATGCAGTTGCAGAATTTTTAACTAGAGCTGATGAGTGAAAGTGTTTAAATAAATAGGTTTCAAACATAGAACACATTCGGGATGTATTTTATTTCAATGAGAACTATTAAAAAGAAAATTGTGTCAACTTAATGAAGTGAAGAAAAAATTGACTAGTACGCAGAAGTATTACAAATAAGTGCATATTTCAATGCTTCAACAATTAGACTTCACATATATGTTCAAACTTTCCATGATAAGAAAATTTGCCTTGCTTAATAGTCATTGTAAGGTAGCCTTGAAAGTCTTTCTAATGCAATTGGCAATTATTTCATTTTCAGCAGAGCAAGCAAATTAAAAAATAAATCAAGCTTGATGCGAAACTTTGCCAACCTTCCAGGTGTGAAGGAATTTCTTCTTACATCCGTGTAGCTACTCTCTTTAATTTGGTGTAAAAGCAAATAATACCAGAATATCCCATTATTCTCAAATACCTGGAATTGGGTACCACCCCAAATTCCTTTTGTTGACCAACAGCATTTTTTTTTTTCAGCTACATGAAGCAACATGTTTTTGAGTTGCGTTCTTTTTGGTTTCAGGATGGTGTTTACACTTGACAAAACTATGCACTACAATGCTAAGATAAATTGCAATATTGCAAAAACTGCATGATTTAATGAAAGCAATAGAGTCAGTACTTGAGTAAGATACATATATATATATATATATATATGTATATGTGTATATGTGTATATATATATATATATATATATATATATATATATATATATATATATGCAAGGATAAAGATAAAGTATGTGCTTCAAAAGAGGCTTTAAATATCAAATATTTGAGACAGATTCTTTAAATAATGGATGAAGCCTTGTAAAAATTGGCAAAAAAGACTTTTGATTATTCTCTGAAGCATTCATAATGCTGTACACTATTATAAAATGAAATTTGTACAAAATTAAACTCTTGTATTAATATCCAAATGAAAGTCAGCTAAATGCACTCTAGTGTTCACCAAGCTAGTTCATAACTACAAAAATAATTCTGTTTATTTAAAGTAAATGAAATTGAAGATTCACTTTACTTTCCTTATGAAAAAATCATGATCACAACTTTTTAACCATCTCTAGTCTAAAACTGAAGTGAATATTTTTGGTGAACTTTAGCATGGCTTAGATCTTTTAGAATAAGTTATGTTAACATAAAAATGACCTCCTGGATATTTTTTACAAATTTCATTTTCATTTTCAGAAGATAATAAATGTTTCATGCTGTTGATAATGAATACTATTAAAAATATTCAACTTCTCTAACACAGTTTTATTGTAGCTTTTGCCACCAGGTCCTCTCAAAATTCCAAGTAATGTATCTTACATATCTACAGAGGGTTGACGTGTTTCTTAGAAGAATTGAAAATAGCTCCAAATTACACTTTACCCAGGAAAAATTGTATAAAAAATATTAGCTAAAAGAAACCTGAAGCAACCCAACTAAAGAAGAATGCACGTGAATGTTTATCTGATGCGGATAAAAAAATTAAATTGGCATTATAGCCGGGAATAGACAGTCATTTAAGAACTCACAAAATTTACAAATAAATAATACTTTATAAAACAAAAATGTAATTAATAGTAGATCTCTGTGCTTGGCAAGAATATACCTTCATGTTTTAGGATTTGTATGTCTGAGATAGCAGATTGCTAAATTGCATGCATCTCACAGGTAGCATCTCCCATGTGCACAGATGAGGTGGCTGGTTACAGAGCAAGTAACTCAGGTGACTAAGAACACTGGAGCATCTGTCCTTTAGTAGGTATTCACTTCAAAGTACACAGAACTGCATTTAAATTCCCTCAGTATTTCTTAAGATACATTATAAATTCATGGCTTTGCTGTTTAAATTTATGCCTTTTTTTACAAGTTATTATTTTATTTCACATTCCTTATATAGTTGGAGAATCATTTACGTTTGTGAAATTGATTGACAGCTTATATAATTATTGAAGTAGTTTGAAGAAAGACTAGATAGTTTACTTCCCTGTGATTTTACATTATCAGTTAAAATTTAAAGGGAAAGAAACTCTTCAGGGAGTTTAAAAACATTCTCTCTTTTGGTAACTTTGTTATGTGCATACATGCTAGCAGAATGTTTTTCATACCCATAAGCCAATGAAGGTTTGTTATATTGAGCATTTTGATATTTCAAAAACACCCTTATGTCGAAGTATAGGAAATATCAGGATTGCCAGGCTTTCTGAGTTTATTATGTTCTCTCCTACAGTGTTATGAAAATGTTTTTCCATTATATCATTAATAAATTCCTTTAACGAAATTTTTTTCTAATTTTTAAGTAAAATAACCAGATAAGTACCCTGTACAATTATGCCCGCTGTATTGGTTAGGGTTCTAAGAGAGGCAGAGTTATAGAACTTACAGCGATAAAGAGAATTTATTCAGAGAGCTTACAAATTTGAAGACAGAAATAGTACAAATACCCCTTGTAGATGGGAGAGCTTGACAGTCCATAGTAGCTCAGGCTTGTGCCAAAAGTGCGTCAGTCTAAGACTGAAGGACAGGGGTTACAGACCTGCCCTGGATGGTTGTAGAATACACCAAGGTGAAGACTGGAGACCAATGTAATTTACAATGGAGATTTGTGAAGTGAAGACTCTAGCAATCCAGCAGGAAGCAGAAGTCTCCCCTGGCTCAAGGCAAGGCCCCCTGAACAGTTTTTAGGAAAAGATTGCAACACTATTTCTTTTCCCTGCCTTTACTCAGTTCAGGTTGCCAGTTAGATGTCTCTCCCCCACTTCCTGGCCCTCAAGTAAACAACACACACCTGAAAGCTACTCCTTGGACATTACACAATTGCAACAAGTCGACACAATTTCTCCAAAGGCCACGCACACCTAGCAAGGACTAGTGCCAAATTTTTAACATAGAAATGTAAGCATGGATTCTGAGATTACAAATATACTTACTCAACAACCTGGTATTTCCCCACTTTTGTACTTTGTAGAAAATAGTATGTGAATACACACAAATATTTATTTCATAGAAATTTAAAAACTGAACAGGTATACTGAAGAGGTATGCACAACACACACACACACACACACACACACACACACACACACACACACACACGTTCATTAAAATAGTCCACTTTAAATATGTTTCAATATAAAGTTATGTGGTATTGATAATTTTAATTATGTTGTCACCCAAAACACTTTATTTATTTATTTTTGGAGACAGGGTCCTAATCTGTACTCTTGACTAGCTTCAAAATTGTCATCTTCCAGCTTTTACCTCTATTTTCTGTTTCTGTGAATTTGCCTGTTCTTTGTATTTCACATAAGTAGAATCATATCTATCTTTTGAGACTCTTTCATTTTACAAAATACTTTTTAAAGTCTTTTCAAGTTGTAGTCCTTATCAGAGATTAATTCCTCATTATATACATATTCAGATTTTTTGGTCCATTAGTGGTTGCTATTCATCATGGCTGTTTGAAATGGGAGCCTATCACTTTCACAGCTTTGGGCCTCACTAACTTGTTCGCAGCCTTGGGAGGCCTAGTCCATGGAGTCATAACAGAGCACAAATAAAAGATGTCACTGCGGTAGCAGGCAAGGTGGCCCTGTCAGAGGGCAGTAACTTTAGAGGCCTTCAGCAGTCTTTGGACCCACCACCTACAATGGTTCTAGAATGTCACCAAGTTCTGTCTGTGATTACTGCAAGGCAGTAGGGCGCACTTGCAATTCTTAATAGATGTTGCTGCACCTACATTAACACCTCATAACAGAAAGAAACTGGGATTTGGGTCATCCTCCAAAAGGCTAAATGGCTTGAAGCAGCCAGATAAATTAGTGCCCACTCCCACTAGAGGAATAAGGGGGTCTCACAGTGGGAGGAAATGATAAATAGGAGAATAGGTTAGGATACAGAGTAAGGATTGAGACAGGTCCATTCCAGATGGAATCACAGTGGAGTCAGGGTCCCAGTCAAGGCCTCTGCTCCTCCTGGAAGCAATAAAGGAGATGTAGGTAGGACAGGCAACGTATCCTCCACCTCCTGGTTTCTCATAGGTGCCCTAAGATAATTAGTAGCTTGCGTTGTTCAACACCCACCACAGCAGTAGCCTGAAACCACCCAAACAAAAGTTTTATAAATGTCCCCAGTCCTTCACTCTTACAGATTTCTCATGCAAGGTCCCGTCTTTCCTAGAGAGCTTTACTTTCTCAAAAAACCTCCTTTTGCTTTTAGTTTCCCTTGAACTCCAACTGATTATTCTTTATCACACCGAGAGTTCCTGAACCTGGACATCAGGCAAACTCAGCAGGGATAACAAATACCTTTTACATTTATTTAGAAATATGAAATGCAACATGGTGCAATTCCATTTTGCAGCAAATGATATTAATTTAATAGATAAATAAACAGTTGTCTACTGCCATTTCCGTAAAACTGAATATCAAATTTACTCTCAAGTTGGAGAATATACCTATGCTTATTATTTCATTAGCAGATCTCTAATGCCTTTTAAGTCACTTATATAACTGTGGCAATTCCTTTTAAATTTCAAAAGAGAAAATCTACCTGTTGGGCAAAATTTATATTTCTATAATTTGGTGAAAGACCTAAAGTGATTTTAGCAATTTATTTATATATTTACTAATAAAGCTTGGAATGGTTAGTTATTCAACAAAGCATCCTAAATCTAAAATAAAAAAAGAAAAGAAATTCACCTCTTTGGGTTGTACTTATTTCTAGTTATTTTACTGTTTCAGATGCTTGTGTACATGGTACTGCTTTTTACTTTCCTTTTCAGTTTGCTTATTGCCATTGTATAGAAACACTACGATTTTATGAGTTGACCTTTGTGCCCTGAAATTTTGATGCATTTTTTATTAGCTCTAGGAGCTTTATTGTTCATTCTTTGGTGAGAGGGAATAAAAGAACTCCAAACAAACAAACATTTCTCCCAGCTTTTATAGATAAGCTTTGTGCTGGACCACTCTAATCTTAGGCTTACAGTAAACCTACACATCAGCCCTGGTGAAAACTGAGTTTCCTCAGGTCTGTACTTCTGCATGACCCTTGCCCTAAGCATACATGTGGCCTTCTAAGTTCCCACCACATACATCAGTGTATTAGCTTGTGTCCTAAATTCCCAAAGAAATTTTGCAGCAATTTTCTCCCTTTTCTTGACTTTAGGGATCTATTCTCATTTCTTCTTCTTCTTCTTCTTCTTCTTCTTCTTCTTCTTCTTCTTCTTCTTCTTCTTCTTCTTCTTCATCCTGGGTGACTATAAATCTTTAGTTCAGAATGCAGTGATTTCCAACAATACGCTTTTACAGCTTGAGATCTGAATTAGGAAAAACAAAGGCAGACATGGAGTCCTTTCAGGTAGTCTCTAGACAGATGAAAACGTTTGCTAAAGAGGTCTGCTTTTTTCTCTCCCTGATACTTAACACTGAGAAACACACAGAGTTCAAGTTTTCCACTCTCCAGGGGGAATGGCTGTCAATAAAATGGGGAATGGATGAGAGAAGATTGAGTAAAAATGCTCAAGGATAGAGTGTCTATGTGAGAATTTTGGTTGAGCCCAACATCAAATGTACAGATAAATAAAGGACAAAAGTAAGCAAAATAGTTACTATTTATCAGTTTCCTTTTTGTAATTCAATATTAATTTGGATATAATTGTCCTTCACTACCTTCTAGAGTTCCAACCAAACATTGGCTGTGGTAGTCTGCAAATTTTTAATGTTTCTGTGTGTGTGTGTGTGCCAGGGAGAGGAGGCAGTTACATGCTGTTTGTTTATTCTGACACTTGTTGAATACTATAATTTTTCTCTTATGGGAAGACGTTATTATTTATCTGTAAGCTCCTAAAAGGGTAATTCAACTTGATTATGTTTGAGTAACTTTCAGGTACAAAAGAAGGAAATGTTATGTTAATAAGAATTATTGAAGATTAAAAAAGTGTGACCAGGAGTTATATCACACATTTTTTTTCAGAATGCTTTAATGGGTATGGTGATTTTACATGTAAATATTTGTAAATGCATGAGATAAAATATAAGCTAAGCTAATCATTTGTTGAGTGAGATAATTAAATAAATTAGGTAAATATTTTGATGTATTGAAATAACAGGATAGCACTGAAATTAATTTCGATTTCTTTTTTTTTCTTTTTATTTCTTTTCCTTTTTTTTTTTTTTTTTTTTTTTTTTTTTTTTTTTTTTTTTTTTTTTTTTTTTTTTTTTTTTTTTTTTTTTTGAGACACGTGTCTCCCTCTGTAGCCTGGGCTGATCCATGACACACAGCAATCCTCCTGCCTCACTATCTGGAGTGCTGGGATTATAGGCATGAGTCACCATGACTGGTTTCCCCCCCCCCCGCATTTTATTGATATGTTTAAGTGCAAAATTTAAGGTTTACAATGAAGCTTAGCATTTTGTGCACCTATGTATCTTGTGAAGGTGACAAAGACTTTCCCACTCTCCTTTTGTCCCTCCCCCTCCTCACCCCTCCCTCCCTCCCCACCTTACCTCCCTGTTTCCCTTTGTTTTTCATTTTAAGTTCCATAAGAGTTGTGATCTGGGCCTCTCATATCAGAGAGACCATTTGATGTTTCACCTTACTATGCCCGGCTTTATTTGGAGCTGGGGAAGCAAACCCAGGTCCCTGGGCTTGCAAGGCAAGCATTTTAACTTCTGTGCCATTCCTCTAGCCCCCAGATTAAAATGTTTAAAAGGATTAAACTTTTATAAAGTACATTAAGTTATAAAATTGGTCTGTCTTCCAATTAAGAAGGAACCTGAATGCATATATCTATTTTGCTTTATTCTGAAAACCCACTGTAATAATAGGAAAAAGTAATTAATTACTAATTTCAGCATAAATGCATAGTATAATATACGATACACCATCTATAAATAATTATGTTAGGTAGTTATTGTAATTAGGTTAAGTAAAAATGCTCAGTGATAGAATGACTATGTGAGAATTTAAGTTGAGCCCAACATCAAATTTAAAAAATAAATAACTAAATAACAAAAGTCAGCAAAGCAACTGTTATCTACCAGTTGCCTTTTTTGAAACTCCCAGCCCCCGCACAGCACGGGATGTGGGCATTCCACTGGGCATCCCCTTCCCTAAAGGAAAGCTTCTGCTCCACCTCTCGTCTTCTTTCATTTCTTTCAAGTTGATCATATTTAAAACTACTGAGAGAGAAAAGCTGAGAAAGACTAACTTCATACCTCAAAACATTGCCATAATGCTGCACTTGTTCAAATATTAGGTATTACTGAAAATAGAAGACAGTTGACAACTTAAATCAGAGGAATCAATCGTCAAACTAAAAAATACATCACGTTCTGTACTACCATATTACAGAGAAGCAGGTGCCTTCTACCACTTTGAAAAAGAAGACTGATGATTATGATCTAAAAACAAAATCAGCATCTTGTCTTGCATCTTTCCCTCTCTTTTTGTTTGTTTTTATTTTTCACTGCTTTTGTTTTCTGTAAGAATGCTTTTCTTTCTTCTTTGGTCTCTATAGCTTTAATAAAAGCTGGTTTTGTCTGTTTTGTCTTTTTTCATACTTAATAGAAGAACTAACCAGCTAATTGATAACTGTGTATACAGTTTATTAGTAAATAACTTCCAAAACCATGAAAAGATAAAATTTAAAAACCTGTTCTGAAAGAAGATAAGGGAGGCAAGCAAAATCATATATGTCACAGATGTGTATTTATATGTCAGTGTTATTATAAATGTGTACATGTGCCAGGGGACACTATTATGAAATTAGTAATTACAAGTCAAATGTGTGCCTAAAAGATAACATAGAAAAATATTTTAGAGAAAAAAGAATCACCAAAGAAACACATAAAGAGATGCTATGCTTCTGGATTTGAAATGTCCCTAAAAAACTCACATATTTGGATGTAGTGGCATTATGCAGAGCCTTTTGCTCTTAGGATGTGAGCCCTAGCTGGAAGGGGTAGAATTCTGGGGTTTGACATGAAAAGATTGTGTAAACTGGTTGAGGTTGCGAGTTGCCCAGGGCAGAGCTTTACTTTGGGCCAGGAAGTGAGGGAGGGGTACCCACCCTGAATGTGGTAGTTTGAACTAAAGGAAGGAAGAAGAAACATTCTTCCATCCCCCCCCCCCATTTTATTGATATGTATACATGCAAAATTTAAGGTTTACAATGAAGTTGAGCCTTTTATGTATCTTGTCATGGTGACAAGGGCTTCCCCACTCTCCTTTTGTCCCTCCCCCTCCCCTCCCCTTCCTCCCTCCCTCCTCCCTTACCCGACCCCCCTTGGTTCACTTTGTTTTTCATTTTAAGTTCCATAGGAGTTATGCTCTGGGACTCTCATATCACAGAGACCATTCGAAAATGAGGAAGTCACCAAAATACCAGTTAACAGACCAGTGGATACACAAAATGTGGTATTTATACAAAATGGAATACTATGCATTGATAAAGTCCAACAATGTGGAGGCCTTTACAGGCAAGTGGAAGAAACTTGAGAACATCATGCTTAGTGAAATGAGTCAAAAGAAGGAACATTCTTGCAGCCTCTTCCTGGGAAAACTCTGTCCTTGCCTGAGTCTTCAGACACGGGCTGGCTCCTCACTTCACTTGGTTTCTGTTTGGGTAGTGTGAGACTCTTTCCAGCCGCTACTCTGTGTGTGTGTCCACTGTTACTGGCTGTGGATGAAAGGACTGCGGGAACCCTTCCAAAACCATGAGCTAAAATAAATCTTTCCTCTATTAAGTCATATTATAGGTCTTTTTTTTGGCCCCAGCAATGAATACGTAATTAAAGTATAAGTAATATTATGAGAAAACTAGAGAGGTATACTTCATCAACTCAAATACCCAAATAATAGGTGTTAATGAAAAATATAGAAAAGATAAAAATGAAAAAATAATTTGATATTTTTTCATGAAAATTCAGGTTATGTATTTTCACATTTTAAGGATTCATTAAGTGCTCATTGCATTGAAGAATATGATATTGTTAGGAAAGGTAAAAGAGTAGAACGGATGAAGTAGGAGAATGAGCACAATACTTAGGTGGGCAGCTGACTCAGGTACACACTGAACCAGTGATTGGCCAGCAAATCCTCTATGGTCCCTGCTCCCCAGTTCAACTTTTGTTGGCAAAATCTGGCAGGCTTTGTCCATACAGACGAACAAAGGGGGGCTGAGGCCTGGAATTGGCTGGCACTGTCCCTTAAAGTCTTCACCACCTGATGCAATGAATGCTCCACAAATGACTTAACTGGAAAGGGAACACCATTCCTAGGGTTCATCCCACGAAAGCCATGAATCATAAAAAGAGACCCACTACACGGGGAGCTGGACATTCCACTTCGGTCCCCTTCCCTCAAGGAAAGACTTTGCTCCATCTCTTTTTGTTCTAATTAACTTTAACTTTACAACTTCTCTGACTCACAACTATATTCCTGTATTGATTGGAAAAAGAAGCCAGCAAAGCAACAGGTGTGATTATATAAAAGTCAAAATTTGAAATTTGTGGTTTTATGATAAAAAATGCTCCAAAATTTTAAATGAGGTAAAAGGAGAACCTCAGTTATTCACAACACTTCAGTCTTTTATGAGACACCCTAAAAGGAAGAATGCTTGTGTATGAGACAGGAAGATTTATTAAAATGTTGTAAACTAAATATTCAGCATAGACTTTTAATCAAGCTGTCATTTGATTACCAAAATAATTTAAACAGTATTATAAACATGTAAGGAAAAAACGGTTTATTACTTAGCTTTGCATAGTATGAATGTGGCAATCATGAACAGAGTAACAAGAATGATTTAATTTAAGTTATAATAAGCCACAATTTAAAAATAGATTGCTGGGTGGAAAGTGATGTATAGTTTAGATATAGAAGCATAGAAGCATATTAAAGACTTGTTTTCCACTGAGAAAATAGATATGTTTAAAAACCAGTAAAATAAACCACAACATCAGGCTAGATTTATATCATTCCTAAGACTATGATATAATATATATGTAAATAGAATTTTCTGTTGCATAGCTAATGAAAGATGAAACAACAAAGATTTTTAATACAAATTTTGTGAGCAGAGTTGACATTTTTATACTCATATTCACACGTACTACTGAAATATATAATGGAAGTTAAAAAGAGGAAGTCAAGACACTGATACAATAACAGATTTAAAAGAATTACATGTAATGCTTGATATTTTTCTTAAATTTCCTTTATCTGAAAAAAATGACATTTATGAGACAATTAAATACATTTAATTGCCATTTAACTTACATTAAATATCTAATTAAACAAATTCAATTACAACTTAAATACATTACTTAAGTAGAAAATATTTGAGGATTCTTGTAGGATTAATTTAATTTTCATTTAATTAAATTTTCTGACTGAATTTACAGGTTGGTTATCTGGCATTTCTGCACTCCTGTAGACCTGAGGAACATAAGTGTTAACAGCTCTTATTATAGCCACACAACCTTGTGCCACAAAATAATACCACATATGTAGAGAAAGGAAAATAAATTATAAAATAACTTTTATCTATCACTGAATAAAAAAGAGATCCTTTATATGCATAAATACTAGCAAAGGCAGAAATATGTATTAGTATATTAATATTATTAGTAGTTTATAGATGATATTAATGTGATATATTATATATATTATTTCTAGCTGTCCTCATTTTTTGAGACAAATTCTTACTAAGTAGTTCAAAAGGGAACTCAAATTCATAATCTTTCTGTAGCAATCTGTGGAGTGTTGTAATTACAGGAATCCCCCATCATGCCAAATCCTGCCTCTCAAAAGACTGAAAATAAATATCCCCTTCTGTTCAATGATACTTCTTCTGAGATTTCCCCAAAAGAGGTCAAAACAACACATAACAGAAATACATGTATACCCAAGTTCATAGCATCACAACTAACAATAGCTAAAATGTGGAAGACACCAATACCCATGAACAGACCTATGCGTACTTAAATTGTGGTGTTTATACACAACAGAATACTACTCATCTGTAAAGACAGGTAGGTTGGAGGTTTTGTAAGTAAATGGAGGCAACTTGAAACTATCATGCTTAATGAAATGAGTCAGAAGTGGAAGGTGAAATATCGAATGACTTCTCTGATATGAGAAACCCAGATCACAATTATTTCTTAGAAGTTAATATGAAATAATTGGAACCGGATGTAAGGAGGAGGGTGTAGAAGGGGCAAAAAGGGAGAAGGCAAGGCTTTTTAACTTTGCCATGATATGTATGTGCACAAAATATTCAAGATCAATGTAAATTTTGTTTTGCACTTATACCTATCAATAAAATGGGGGGGGGGGGGGATCTTACAACTGTAATTGCTGCAAGATACTGCCGATCATCATTGTGTTCCAGAATCGTTCAACATCTGCTAACAAATGTAGCAGAGTTACTGAATTTATTACAGATACTTGGTGACTTGGCAGGTGCTATTTTTAAAGGCCTGGAGAGTTATAGTAGAAAAAAAAAATAGACAAGACTCACGTTCTATGGCAGAAGCATTACTACTACAGTAGTTAGGGTGTAACAGTTTCTCTAGTTTCAAACAGTTAATGAGCGTGTGTATGTGCATAGCACTGTAAAGAGGGCAGATCATTTTATTTCCTTTAAGCTTATTTTGGTGCCAGAAAAGGATTTTATGTGCTGAGTTGACTAGTACAATCTTTCAGGTACAATACTTTCTGCACACTATAGAAAAACATCAGACAATTTATTTTCAGGAAGACTTCCAAATAGTGCAGCATTAGCAAAGATTGAACAAGAGGCAGTGTGATCTTAAGCAAACCTCCCATCTTTCTAAGTATGTTTGTGTTGGGAGAAATGATCTTTGAAAGTGTTCACTTGGAAATGTCAGAGGCACAGGAACAATTACCAAGCATGGTGGCTCTGTTCGTTGGTAAAGGGTAAAAACACAACTGAGCAAACTAGAAAAAGGGGACACAGACAGTTACTTATTAACAGAACAGCCTTACCTGTTAAAAGAACGCTGTTGAGCTCATAGCAAGAGTGCTTTGTAATTTGAGTTAAAATGATATCTGCATGCATAATAAAACTGGTGTTGCCAAAGAAAAATTAAGACAGATTCTCTAGGCAGAGGTTATACTTCTTTATAGTGTATCTCTTGTGAAATAATTAGAAAGTTGTATCAGTGCCTTCATTTTCTCATTCACACTTAAAGAACTTTTCCTATATATACCATTACAAAAGGACCTAGAGTCTTCGAAGTATTTGCTATCAATAATTTAAGTTGTTGTTGGAACTTTGGAACCCATGACATTGTTTTAATTGGCAATTTTCTGGAAGGAGAAAAATAATAACAGAAGGTATCGAGTGTTAAGTTCCTTAATAACAGGATATTCTATTTACATTAGTTGATATTTTGATCTAATTAATATTAAATGTGAAAAACAATGTTTAAATCGTACCAAGAGGACAAATGAAGGATATTTTTTTATTTTGTCATTTTATCGAGTTTATTTTTAGTTTTTTAGTTTATTTCTAATTATAACACCCAGGTTACTCAGGAGAAAAAAAAAATTAAGACAAAAATAAGTCAGAATACTTAGTAAAGGTCAATCAGGAAAATTGTGAGTGACAGACCTTAGAATAAGAACAAGCAGCCCTGACTTGTAGTAAGTGATTCATTTTTGAATACCCAGAACAAAACCATTAATCATTATTACATGTATTATTTGCCAGTTTCTATATAAAATTTTTCAGTCTGAAGAAGCACTTCTTGAATTCACCTGGAACAGTTACTATTTTGGAAAATTGCAACTCTGTTTTTCTCGCTCTAATTAGTGTTCCTGTATGAGTCACTCAGCAAAAAAAAATTAATAATCTGTTCTCTGAATATTTAAACACAGTTATCCACAAAATGGTAAACTATCATTAAAGCACAATTAGGGAAGTAGAATCAGGTTTAGTGAAACCATTGTCTGAAAAGGTTCAGCAGCCTTTCAATAGACAGGTAGATTTACGTGATAAGCATAACAATGTTAAAGAATACAGTACTGGCATTCCAAGAATTCTGAGCAATTAGGAGAGTTTAGATTGGCTATTTATTTGAGTGGCTTAGTGCTTTAATCTGGGCCTTTGTATGGAAATGCCAGAGACACAACTTGCATAAAAAGATGGGAAGACTCTGTATGTTTTCATATAAAGAAAAAATATTTTAAAGATCCTGATGATTGTGATGAAAATATTTCCAATCAGAACAAATAAAATGTTAAACACACAGATCAAAACAAGTTGTTATATTCTTCCCATGAACTTCTTACCACATTCTTTGTGTGGCAGCCTCACTAGTGCTCCTAGAATGACTCAATTCTAACAGAAGTCAAAGCCCAAAGTACTGTGTAGATCTCAGCTGCACAAGCATACTGAAGTTTCATTACACTCTTCCTCCAACAGAGTTTCAGAGTCGACTATCATGATTTAATGTTTGATCCTCTTCATCCATAAAATATTGGGTTGAATGCAGTCTTTCAACTAAATGACAGAGTTAAATCCTTAAAAAAAAGTCTACTAAAATAACCTGAATTGTCACTGTTATTATCTTAATATACATTATGTAAATGTTAAAAGATAACATTGGCCTAATGGTCGTTACTTGTACCACATTTGGAATATGAAGAAGGATTATGTTCTGTTAGAAACGGCGCATAGCAATCTTCCTGTCCAAACAAAGGATGGACTTGGGAGGCATGGAAGACAGGGTATGAGGCTTTAATTTCCTTTTGCAAAAGGGTGTCCTTCCCACGTGCAAGTGGAGAAAAGACCGGCAAGCATGGTCGGGGG
>PVKB01001551.1:86464-112370 GCA_004027205.1 Ctenodactylus gundi | reverse complement strand
TCCCAATTTGCTCAAGGTGCAAAGGTCTTCCCTGTCGCCCGGGGAGCTGAATTTCCCAGGAAACAGCCACAGCTGCATTGGGCATCTGACAAGAATCCACTAGTTTATGGAGAGGCTGGAAAGCTGCATGTCCACAGCCAAATAGTCTTGGGGCTATCTTGGCTCCCCTTCCCGGTCCTTTATCTCCTCTCTGTGTTTGACCTAATGTTCTGTGATGGCTAAGTAACAGCTTTTTGAGACTTAGGGATGTGTCCCCTTGCCTCCACCAGTCAGAAAGCAAAGGGTGTCATGAGAGGGCACTTACGGCCTACTGAGGCGTTTTCCCAGGTGCGCTGAACTCCACCCTCCTCTTGCTTCATTCAGTGTGTTTGCAGAATGCTTTAATTTATGAACTGCTTTTGTTCTACAACTATTAAAAAATTGTGAAAACTTTGGAATGTAATACTTCCAGTAACCCAAATCTATTTTTCTAGGCTATGGTCATCCAAATTTGGCTCTAGGACAAACAATCTACTGTTCTCTTTGAGGGAAACTTGTGTGATTCCAGTGGAGAAGTTTAATGATTATTAATGGATAAAGAGAAGTTCATCTATAAAATTGAACACATAAGGAGATCCATGTTATTTTTCATATGATGATATAAAAGGAGAAAATCAAGTTAAAAAAAACTAAGATATTTAGTTTACATTTCCCTGACCACAATTTAGTTATGTCAACTTATAGACATTAATAAAATCTGGCAAAAACTTTGAAAAGGAATCACACTGGGTAATGAAAATGGGAAGTTATAATATGAGTAGAGATTTTCTGGGATAAATTAGGCAAATTGGGGAAAACTCTAGGTTGTTTGATTCTCTGGAAATAATGTTTGTACTAGAAAATAATATGAAATAGAAGAATTCTCAATGCAAATCTATAATCATTTGCTGTAGTTTGCTCTTAGGCCCACTGTAAAAAGTCTCTTTCAACCTTTTGGAAGAAAAGAGGAGACAAAAGAGAAAATTTTCAAGATTTTATATTATTGTAAACAAAATGGTTAAGTTTATACATTTTAAAATATCAACATGGACGGTTTATTCTATTGTGGACATTCTGTGCTAGATGAGTCTTTATCCTAAATTTTGCAGCTCCAACTTCTCTCAACCTGTACTTAAAAAAAATCATGCTTATTTTAATTCTCGTTTGAGTGATTTAATTTTTTATAGAATGCTTAAAATTCTGTATTCTGTTCTCTCAGATTTCTATAGTATGCCTCTAGTCACACAATAAAAACGTTAGCTAAATACATTTTAAAATTATAATTGACAGGGAAACAATAAACATGCTAAGATGACATATTTCTGTATGAAAGTATGAAAATTTTCTGAGTTACTTAAAGAAAAATTTAATTTCTAAAGAGAAAGAATTTGCTTTTTATTTTATTTTTCTGAGCATTAGCAGCTGTCCAAAATTATTTGGGTCATTCTTGGGTAACAATTTTTTGTACAAATACCAAATTATTTTGATATTCCAGACCTAATCTATTTGAAAAAAATAAACATATACTTTAACAACTATATCTTTCAGTTTTCACTCATTTATTTTCCTGATAAATACTTGTCCAACTTCCTATATTACCATTTCTTTTGAAATATGTACACCACAAATAAAATTCTTTTTTCAACTTAATAGAGATTTTATTAGATAATTGAAAAAATGTAATAAATCCACATCAAACACACTAAAACATTTATTTTCAACTACAACATAGTATCTATCTAATAGGTACTTGGTACCAAATTATTTTGCATTATTTTTTCTCCTTTTTTATTGGTATATGTGATGCATAATGAATTGGTTGAGCTTGATTATTGTGTTCACGTATGTGTCTTCATTAACAGAATTGATCATAAATAGAATATTCTAATTCATTCTAATTTCAAAAAGAAAATCTAATGAAGCAGAAAAAAATCAAGTTACCGATCTGTGTTAAAGAACTAAAAAATAGTTTTAAGAAAATTATCACAACCTAGCATAATAAACCACATCGGTATTCCCAATTATTGGAGAGTTTGAGACAGGTGGATTCCAAGTTCCGGGCTAGGTAGGATAGGAGCAGCTCAGTTCAACATCTTTGACTAAAGTTCTAGTAATGAGAGAAAGAGAAAAAAAGTCACACTATGCAATCAGTGAAAAGCATGTTCTTTATAGCATAAACTGACTGTTTTCTTCTTTAAAACATTTTATGGCTTTTTTCTTTGCTTATTTGTGTTTAAATTGTGAGGTCTATTACTGTCTATCTGGTTTAAATTTGTGCCCCAAATTAGTTGAATATAATATGAGTTCAGCTGTTCAAAACATTAGTGTTGTCTTTACTTGGCTTTCATTTTTCTTTACAGTTGTTATTTATATTATGTTGATCCAATTTTCAAAATCTGACATGACACCTGAAAAACATCTGAGTGAGGGGAATAAAAAGTAATTAAATCAATTAATCTTCTCATGAAATCATAGAAGAGTTTTGACAAAAATTGATGGCTGGTATCCAGCAGTGAATAGAAAATCTAAACAAGATTAGTTTTGAGTTCACTATGACCTTCAAACCAAACATAAAAAAAAAATAATGTGTGTATGTGTATTTAGCTCAGATGAGTTACTATTTCTAAAAAATTCAAATCATCTGAAAAATATCCTATGAATAAAACTACAATATAATAAAGTTTTTCTCAACATAGTGTTATTTTAATAAGACTTTGAAGGTGCTATTTAAGATTATTAGAAAAATAATTAATTAGAATTCACCAAAAGTCAACTTTTTTAAAGAGATAGTGAAGAAAGAGAAAACATTCAGATGACTGCTTATTTCAACCCCCCAAGTATTTATTTGTTCGTATTACAATGGAGCCATTCACGTACATTATTTTGGTTATATTCTTAAGAGATTATTTAAACAAATTTTGCACCTGAAGATAATCTTGAAAAATAGATTTATTAAATCTTGAGAGTTCAAACTATAAAATTGAAAACTGATATTCTCCAATCATACCTTAATATCATGTTAGATCTATAACAAGCATATTTGATCTTGCTATGAATTTTTAAAATAATTTGTGGAGTGATACATTTAATAATATAAAAAATAGCTTGAAGGACTAAAGAAGTTACTGAGTGGTAGATTGTGTCTCTAGCACGTGGAAGACCCAGGATTCAGAACTTAGTATAAGTAAAGTAAAATAGTCTTGATTTTTAAAGCAACAAGCAATTGTTAATTAATACAACATATCTCTCTCTCTCTCTCTCTCTCTCTCTCTCTCTATATATATATATATATATGATGAACTGCATCATGTTATCACTAATTATATATATATATATATATATATATATATATATATATATATATATATGTCTTGTGTATTTATAACGCTATACATATGACATTATCATGATATATACATATGTATAGTCTATTTCTTAATTTATATTCTAATGTTCTAATGGATTAATTTATTGCTCACTTTTTCAGAATTAATGGAGCAGTGAATACAATTTCCTGACTTGCTGCTGAATTAGGCAATTGTGGAACAAGAAAGAGAGAAAATGAAGGTAGATTCCAAAATCAGTGCCTTAATGTTTCTTACTCAAATTTAGAAAACTAGTCCACTGTGAGTAATTCAGTTTTAATATAATTTTATGCATATTCGCTAAACATGCTTAATATTAAAACCATTTATTGAATGCTTTTCGCAGTCACTAATGTAGTACAATTTTATTGAACATTACACACATTTTTCTAGTACAGCTTAGATGTGGAAAATCTGCGACTTGAATCTCATGGTAAGGAAAAGAAATAAAAAAGCAAGAATTCTATTCTCCTATATGCATATTATGTGCTTTCAAGAATTGAAGAAACACCAAGTGACTTTTTAGCTCCACATTCAGTGCATGACTTTATGAATATTTATAAGTTGGATTAGTTTTCTTCTTCTAATACAAAAAGTGGAACAGCTCTCAAACATATATTGAACCAAGTCTTCCATAATGTTTCTTCTTGAGACTCAGCACATCTTATAAAATAGTGATTTGGAATTTGACTGCATACGTGAATTGTATATTTTTGAAATTATTGTCAGTATTTGTATTAAATGAAAATACAAATGAAGCCATATAGAAGTATGAAAAATTCTCTGGTGACTTTTTTATGCATTATTCTTTGAAGGACAATAAATATTTTTGTAGGACAATTTTTAAAGAAAATGTTTTAATTGTTTTAATTTAATTCTGGGGAAAGTAAATAGGACACAACTATTTTTATATAGAAAATTAAGTTCAAGTAAAGTAATCACTCCTTAACATCAAGAATTATATTCTGGAACAGAGATGAACATCATATTACAATGATAATTACATTTTCTATAAATAATAAATGGTACACTAAATTGATTTACTAGGTATCACATTCAGTTATGATACACACCTGGTCTAGCATAATTCATCTACTTTATACTCAACATATACACTGTATTATAATTTTAATCAGACAATATTATCATGGAAAATTATCACAATCTATTTTATGTTTTCAGATAGGAATTGTTTCTCAAGATTAGAGACTTCTTTATACTTCCAATACATAAAACTTCATGTTTTATGTGCATTACATGACAAACCAAAAGAAGCCTACATATCATAACCAATGAAATCATAAAATTCAAAAAGAAAGGAAAAAGTTTCAAAAGAAACAAACAAACAAAAAATACCATGTTGCAAGTATCAGCAACATTTTACAAGTGGATTAATGTATTTTGGAGGAAATTTGATTTATGAAATTACCTTCGTAGATGTACCTGTAAATATCTTTAGACTAAATTAATAATTCTGTTTTCACTGATTGCAAATTCAAGTAATTCAGATATTATTGATATGATCTGTGCTATCTTTTAACAAGTGTGAGGTTAATATTTATTTTATGGTTTTTCAGAGAAGATAATGAAATAAATCTGATGTAACTCAATGTTCTTAATAAAAAATTACTAAACTGAAGTATTGTGGTTTGGGTAATATAGTGTGTATTGACTATTAACAAAATGTAAATTATTTTATCTTTGCATTGAATGTTTTACTATATGAGAACAGTTCAAATAATTGGTTTCTTTGCTGAGAAAATAAAAATTTAAAACAAAAATGAAATTGATTGGCAATTTTATGCTGTCAGAGTTAATATTTTGGCTAATTTTGAGACTGCTTAGTAACTGTCATTTCTGACAAAACTGCTGGCTTGGTTGCCCGTATGCTTCATAAAATAATAAAATATAGATGGAGTAATATTTAAGTATCTGTGTCTATCATGGAAAATTGCCTTCTGGAGTCATGCATTATTAACAGTTTCTAACAAGTTATAATGGATGTAAGATAATAGAATATCATGTATAATGAGTGATTTAAAAGATCATCTCACTGTGCTTGTCAATGGCGACAACCTAGATAATGAAGAATGTAAAAAATCTTGAGTAAAAAGATTTTTATGTACCTAAACTGTTAAAACTGAAACTATTTTTCTCAGGCATTTCTAAATAGCTAATTCCTGTAAAAATAATTAATGTTATACATCTACATACTTAAACTTTTCTTACATAAACACCTTGACACCCTAAAGGTTTTATTTAATTCAGTGAAATGTAATATGGAGATATAATAATTTACTTGGCTGCACTATTAAATTATGATGAAAATATTATCACAAAATAAATTTAATGATGCAAAAACATTTGATTTTACCGGGGATGTTTTCTTTTGTTGATACTATCATTGAAAATATTTACACTTTGCCTGGAAACTCACCAATTAAACGTTACTACCCTTTCAGCATAACACAAAATTTCATTACAACATAATGCATCATGTAAAAGACAATTTATCTGAATGTAACAGAAGAAAATTCCTGTGTACCAACACTTTACTCAATATTTCACATATACCTAGAATAAACATATACCCTTTTCACAGTGTTACTTAGGTATACATGACATACAAGCTGAATATATTTATTATTGTACACAATATGCACATCCAGACACAGATTTGTATCCATAAAGCTATTATCAATTTGAGACTGACATTCAGCACATCCATCTCTGTGTTCCTTTGTGTGAGTGTGCATATGCATCTCTCTATGTTTTAAGCACCTAATGATATATAATTGACTTAAGAATTATTTCGTATACACTACAGGATTCATGGAACTTGCATGAATGTAACTCCATACTCCATAACTGAATGAATCTCCAATCCTCCCCCTGCTGATCTTCAAGTAACTACCATTTTCAGCTTCTGTGACCTTGACTGTCCTGGAATATCTGTCCTTTTGTAAATGAAAGTAGAAACCTTCACTTAGGTTCAACTCTTCATTTATGTTTGACCAATTAATATGACAACTATTTTTAAAAAAGAAAAATGTGTTGAAGGTGTGCAGAAATTATGAAGAAATTAGAATTCTTCTTCTTCTTCTTCTTCTTCTTCTTCTTCTTCTTCTTCTTCTTCTTGCTCTATTTTGAGACAGGATCTCACTTTGTAGCCCATGGTGGTCCTGAACTCACTATGGAGCCAAAGCTGGCCTTGGACTCATTGCAATCCTCCTGCCTCAGCCTCCCAAGTGCTGAGATTACAGGTGTGTGCCGTCACACACAGGTTCTGTGGTGCTGGGGGAATCAAACTCGGATACTTAGCACTTAACTTAGCTTTAATCGGAGAACCATTCTTACAGCTCCAAGAATTCTTATAAATAAATTGTTGGCAGGTATGTAATGCAGTTGCAACAGAAAACATTAATAAAAAAAAAACAGAATTATCATATGGTCTAGTTAGTCATCACACTTCTGGTAAGGGGGTGCTCAAAATAATTGAAATCAGGATTTCAGAGACATATGGACTCCTATGTACCTTGCAAAATTATTCATAATAAGGCTTAGAAGCAATATAGTTGCTCATTGATCATTGACTATTAGAAATTGTAGTATGTATACACAATAAAATAGTATTTGGCCTCACCAAAAAACTGCTGTTTGTGAAAAATTGAAAAATTATGTATTTTTGATATCTTAAGTTACATATTACTTAAAAGAATGTTCAGGTGTCTGAGTTAGACTTGACTTTCTTGATAATAACGTTTGTACTATTTAAAAAATGAGATGACTTTTATTTTTACTGCATACTTTTTAACTGATTTTGTAACATTTACTTGAGTTTAGATTAGTTCCCCTTGAAAACCGGAAGGTGTGGTTTGATGTTTTGTCTCTGCTTCCCTAGGAATTGATAAAAGATGTAAAATCAGTTCTCACATTAGGCCTATCGCATAAAAATCTGCATTTTTATAAGATTTCAAGGTGACTCTTAGGAACATTAAAATCTTAGAAGTGCTGATGTGGAGAAACTTAAAAGAAAAAGACTGATTGAAATGAATATTTTCTCCCTGACAGTTTGATATTGTTCTCATTGTTATTTTGATATTCTAAAACACTGCATTTATATGAGCTCCATGGCTACTGTAGGGAACTGTGAGGGAAAACCACAGTTTATTTGCACACCTTATTCCTAAACCAATGCTCCTCAATCTTGCTCCTCTATCTAAATCACACTATATATACCTGTATATATATACATGCCTTATTCTGGGATGAATTATTGAATCATAATCTGAAGATAGGATATATTATGTTTTGGATCTGGAATGTCCCTCAGAAGACTCATGCATTTGTATATAGTGAGATAACTGTGAAATTGCATGATATTGAGAGATGGAACCTCACTGCAAATAGTGGATGTTTGGGCTTGACCCGGAAGGGCTGTGTCAACTTGTTGAGATTGTAGGGCAGAGATTTCATGTGTGTGTTACTGACATGTGGGGCCTGGAAGAGAGGGAGGGGCACCAACACTGGATGTGGACAACCCAACGTGCAGCTTGAACTACTTT
Source organism: Ctenodactylus gundi (assembly GCA_004027205.1). Taxonomy (NCBI): domain Eukaryota; kingdom Metazoa; phylum Chordata; class Mammalia; order Rodentia; family Ctenodactylidae; genus Ctenodactylus; species Ctenodactylus gundi. The sequence continues at coordinate 104,422 of PVKB01001551.1, read as the reverse complement.
TTCTTTTTCTTTCTGGGAAGGCTCTAGCCTTGTCTGAATCTCCAGACATCTCTTTGCTGCTCAACGCACTTTTCTTTCTGTCTGAAATACCATCAAGAGCTCTTTAGCCTTTGCCGTGTTTCCACCATTGCTGGCAACATATGAATGGAGTACATGAGACTTTCTGAATCTGTGAGCTGAAACAAATCCTTCCTCTCTTAAGTCATGGATGTTGAGTATCTTTTCCTATCAATGAACAAGTAACTAGGACAATTATAAATGTCTATATTCCAAATATGAAGTTTATAGGGACCTAAGGATATAATCAACTGTGGAAAACAGAGAAAGCATTTATTAACCATGCAGATATCTTGCTGTTCTTGAACAATGGTACCCTTGTAAATGCTATGAAAATTATAGAAGACTTCTATGTATTAAATTCTATGCACCACTAAATACCCTTTTAGAGTGAACTTTTTTTTAATCACAGTAGAAAAACTAGCAGTATATAATTTAAGATGGTGTGAAAGCACTTTCCTTGCAGACAGGTGTATCCATTTACTGGGCAGAAAGACAGGCAGGCAAACACATATGTCTTGGTTACTTTTTTTGTCATTGTGACTCAATACCTGACATTCACAACTTCAGAGAGGAAAAAAAAATATTTTTGCTCACAGTTCAGAAGATTGCAGTCCATCCACAGGTGGGGTGGCTGGAAAATGGAGGGATCACACTGGAAAGCTGGCACTAGGTCCGGAGGCTGTAGCCGGAGACAGGGACAGAGATAGAGATCCTCACAGGATGGCAAAGAGAAACCAGTCTTGGAGGAAGGGCAGAACAAGCATAGGCCCTTTCAGGTCAAGCCTCAAGCATCCACCCCTTCCAGCCAGGCCCAACCTCTCAATAGGGCCCAGTTTGCATAGGAAAACAAGTCTTTGGGGAGGACACTCCAGATCCAAGCTACAACACATAAAAATATTTATGCTTTTCTCTGAGTACTAATAAATTCTTAATGAGAAAGAACATGCATATGGATATAGGTATTTAAAACATCATCTGTGCGTTTATTACTAGAAAAGGTAGAAAGTCTAAAACAATAGGTCCTGACATGTGATTATGTGTGGATGAAGGAAGAGGAATAAACCCACGCAAACAGTGAGACGAAAAAGAGATCAGATAAACCTTGACAGTGGGGAATTTAGAATGTTCATGAAGCAGCTAGACATGTTTCTCTAAGTTCCAGGTGCGGCAAGAGGTTCATCCTGAGCCCTAAGATAGGGCAGTCAGGGAAATTGTCCCAAAGCAAAATTTTAGACATATACATAAAAGAAATGGGATATTGCTTGGTGTGGGGGTCTTAGTTTACTACCTCAGTATCAGATAAAATATGTACATACATAGAAATGAAGTACCTACTAAAAAACTTGGAGAAGAAAATAATAAATATCAATTGTTTTTATCCATATTAACTTATCTTCAAAACTATCTCAGATATCCAAATGTAAAATACACTGACCTCTTTTTCATTTATGACTATTACCATTTGTCTTCTGGAATTGATATTTTCTACTGCTTCCTTCAATAGAAACAACTTCTAGAATCTCTCATATAATTTGGTAATCAAATTCAATTTTGCACTCTTTGTGCATAATGGCAGTTATCATGGCAATGAGTTAATGTTTATTGAGTGCTAATTTATGTTATAGAAAGTATGTTAGAAGACAGTATATTTAAATTTCTTCACATGGACCCAAAACTCGATAAGCTGTTAATATGTTAACCACTATTCTAGCATGACTATAGCTTTTATTTCTGCTACTGTTATTACTAGTAGTCCTTTTTAATCCTCAGAATATCCCTATTAATATACATATCCTTATAATATTTTAGATATGAGAAAGCTAAGATTCGGACAGATCAAATAATGCTTTCATTATACAATTTCAAGTGAGCTAGCAGCATTTCTCCTCAGGATTGTCCAAGTCATATATATATATATGTATGTATGCTAAAATTTGTGCAATATCTATTCAATACTACATCTAATCAAAGCCACAACAAAGACAATGATGAAAATACTCAAATTATGAATGTTATGTGATATTGGCCCTGCCAAAATTTTCTACCACTGTTGTTGCAAAGAACTGTCTTTTGTCCATACCAAATGTTTTTCTTTTATAAACACTACAAAAATCAATAAATTTTTAGTAAAACAGAAATCTTTTATATGTAATAACTGCACTATAAAATCAAATTTTGAGGGCTGGAGAAATGGTACAGCAGTTAAAGCACTTGCCTTGCAAACACAGGGCCCTCAGTTTGATTCCCCAGCAGCGCAGAAAGCTGTGTTTATGGTGGCAAATGCATGCCTATGATCCTAGCACTCGGGAGACCAAGGCAGGGGAATTACCATGAATCCAAGACCAGCCTGGGCTACATAGTAAATTCAGGACCAGCTTGGGCTACAGAGTGAAACCACGTCTCAAAAACAAACAAACAAACAAAAAAAAATTCAAAGGTTGAAAATGAAAATGTAGCCATATTGTATTTCAGATAATATTGTTTTTATTAAAACACTCCCCATGTCTGTCTTTTTATTGTTCAGAATACATCTTATAAATAATAAAACTTCTTTAATTTTGAGATGGATAGCAGAAGCAAATACTATATAATTTTCACCATGACTCTACCCTTTGTAGGACGGATTTAGGAATAAATTCTTCAAGGAAGGATGTAACCCTCAAGATAGCATCATAGAATCCTAAAAATCTCATTTTTCCATGGAGAAAATAATGTAGCAGTGATAAAGAATCCCGATGTTATTGTTGAACATTTAGAAGCCAAATAAGAAGTCACAGCATTACAAGAAATCCAAGAGAAGATCATATCAAAGTTATAGCTTAATGACACTAGAGTATAGTTTGATTACATGAAAAGTTCCAGCATTTAGTGGGTGTGAAGAAAAAAATAATAGTGGAAGACATATATTAAATCATCTGACTTTGAGAGTACAGATATGTTAATTAATGTTCTCTCAAGAAGAAGAATCAACAGAAGATGCCTGTGTACTTTGCAAAGGGTTTTACTGCGCAGGGTTACAAACCAGGGGCAGAAGAATCAATACTGGTCTTTGAACACTAGAGAGACAAAAGGTTCAGTAGGTATTCAGCCCGAGAAAATGGAAGCTGCAACAAAGGCAATCACGGATGCGGTTGCCAGTTTAGGGACAAAGGCCTGATAACTCGCTGCAAGGTGGGTGGGGTGAGTCTGAATTGGAAGGCTGAAGAAATTTGTAACCTGGAAACCATCTCTGATGGTGCTGGAAACAAAGAATGGACTCACTCCACAAGACTGGAGCTCTTCAAAAATGACGACGCGTCCTTCTTTCTTTCCTTATTTTTCCATATTACAAGCCTATTGATTTATGCCACCCACATGGTGGGTTTTCTTCTGTTTGTTGGCTGCTTCTATGTTTATAATCCAGAAACACACCTTGAACTGGATTTTGAGTCTACTAGCTTTATCTTTATCCATTCAAGTTGGTATGACACGATTACTGTCACTGAGGTCCCTGAGGGACTCATTTATGTTGCCTGGATCTAAATGCTGACAGGAACGAGAACCGGGTTTGAAGCTGAGAAGAAATAGAAACTCCTACCAGGGAGGTTTGATGCTACAGACCAACACGAGTGGAATCTTCTGAGTAGACACAGCTCTTCGTTATTCAAAGGTTGTATGCAGTTACTCAGAAAAAAAAGCACACACTAAAAGACATTCAGAAGTTCTGACCTGGTTGATGAATGAGTATTGGGCCTGAATGAAGCTGATTATAGAGAAGTATACATTCTTTATTCAAGTGCACAAGTTTCAAAAAAAAATAGACAAACAGTCAGAGAAACACAATTCAATAGAAAAGAGTAAATACATTTTTGATATGTAAATTTCCAGGAAAAGTATTTATTGCCACTGGCGTTGTCCATCCAGAAGTGTTACAGGGAATTCTTCAAGTTGATATAAAATGTATTAAGCAGTATCTGAAAAAATAGGAAAATATAAAGCTCCCTGGAAAATAGACAAGCCTAGTAACTTATTGTTGAGATGCATAAATTGATTTCCAATTTAGTCTATATTGGTCTATACTTTGAAAGAAGAGAGAATAGAGTATCTATATCTAGTCGTAGAAATCTATGTCTACTTATATGTAATAAAATATATAAGAGCGTTAAGTGATAGGACTGAGATATAAAGTATAAAGGAACTGAATGTTTAGAATATAATATTTTGTAAATCATTGAGGTTAAGTTTTTACCCACTTTAAATAAATTGTTATAATTTGTAAGTATCTTCTATAGCTGAGAATTCATAAAGTGTTTATAGAATATTCATAATAGAAAATAGGAAAAATCAAAATGTGTCACCACAAAAGAATCAATTGGCTTTAAAGAAGAAACCAAGAGATGTAAAGCTGTAAGACATACAGGAAATGATTAGAAACACAAATGGTAAATCCTCTGTTGTCAATGATTTATGTAATTATAGTTGCACTGAAACTCACTAATTTAAAAACAAATTGATAATATACAGACTGATAAAACCTAAAACAAGCTTCAATTGTGTGCTCTCTACAAAATAATAGTTTTAATTTCAAGAGCACCCATAAGCTGACATTGGAAGAATGTAATAAGATATCTCATGAAATAGGAAAAAAAGAAAGACATGGCCATAATTGCGTGAGACACAGTCAATATTTAGACAAAAACAATCATAAGAGAAAAATAAGAAAGTTTATTATCTAATGATAAAATTACCAGTTCATCAAGAGATATCTCTGTCTTTATCTACTTAGCTAGTTAGCTAGCTAGCTTTGGATGGACGTAGACAGAATATAAATATGAAAACAGAGACAGAAAAAAAACTTGAACAATGCTGTAAACTAAATGGAGCTGACAGACATATTCTGAACAATCTCTGTTATAAAAGCAGAACCTATTTTTTCTCAAGTACACACAGAACATTCTCCAAAAAAGATTAAGAATTAGCCAAGAAAACAATTCTTCATATGTTTAAGAAGATTTAAATTACGGAAAATGTTTGATCTAATTAATAGAAGTCAAACTAAAAATAAACAGCAGAAGAAAATAATAAACTAATGGGACAGAACAGAGAGTCTGGAAGTAAGACAATGCATTTGTTATCCATTGGTCTTCAACCAGGATAGCAAGACTATATAATGGAAAATGGGCAATCTTCTTTAAAAGGAAATGCAGGCAATTACTATTGTTTACACAAAAAAGAAAGGAGAGAGAGAGAGAGAGAGAGAGAGAGAGAGAGAGAGAGAGAGAGAGAGAATTTGGCCATCATGCTTAGTGGGATGAATCGGACCCAGAAGATTGACTATTGCATGATTCTCCACTATGGGAAACCCAGAACCCAGAGTGTAAATAAATAATAGAGTCAAACTGGTAAGATATTGGAGTGACAGAGGGTGTGGAGAGCAAGAAAGGCAGTGGGGAAGGGAATGGCAAACTTGTTGCAATATAAATGTTTATAAAATTTTCAAATTTATTATGACCATTTCACATCACATGTGCATAATAATAAAAAATATAATAGAAATGAATTTGAAATTTTATCTCACACAACACATAAAATCTGAAATGGATTAGTGACCTAAAGATTAAGATACAAAGTTTTAAAGTTTTTGAAGAAAACAGCAGAAAATTTTCTCTCAACAGATATACTATGTTTTGAATATAACATCAAGTGTGCAATCACCAACAATAAAGAAAGTAGACGATCTCGATTACATTGAACTCTAAATTTTCTCACGCATTGGACATATTGAGCAATGTAAAGTCAATGTACAGAATGCAAAGCACAGATACCTAGGATACATGTGGAACTCCTACAACACAGCCATTATAACAATAGCAAAATCAAAAACAAGTTTAAAAATGAACTATTCACTTAAACAAATTTCTAAAAGGTGTAAAAGTTGTCCATAACCATGAAATGATGCTCACAAACACTAATCAACAAGGTGTGTGTGTTCACGGTAGTGTTGCTCACAGTAATCTGAAGATGGAGACCACCCAAATTTCCGTGAATGAAAATGTGATATACCTGTATAATGAAACCTTATGCACGGGTTAAAAGTCTGGTCACATGTTGTAACATGATTTGTTGGATGTTATACCTCATAAAAAGACAATTACTGTGTTACTAAACTAAGGAACAACAGAAAGGCAGGTGACAGATATTAAGAGAAGGCAAAAGGAAATTTGGATTAAACTAGTATAGATGAGCTATTTATAGGAACATGGGTTTCTTAGAATTTTTTATGCTTAGTGAAATAGATCAGAAGCAGAGGGTTAAATCCAAGGCCCTAGGGAGATAGCACAGCAGTTACAGGGCTTGCCTAACAAGAACAAAGCCTTAGATGAGATTACCCAGCTCCATAAAAACCAGGTGTGGTGGTGCATGATCCCAGAACTCAGGAGCTTGAGACGGGAGGATTTCCCTGAGTTGGACACCGGCCTGGACTACATACTGAGTTCAGGATCAAAGTGGACTACATCGTGAGACCCTGAAAGAAAAGTAAAAATGACTTGCACGTGATATAAGTGTACCACCAATTCCCTAAGCTTAATATAAATATTATGTGTCACAAATACATATTGACAACAGTAATAACTTTGGAAATAGAAAAAAGAAAACTTTTAAGAGAGAGTAATGTGAATATAACTGTCACCGACTAAGAATATACTTAAAAATAAGGTGACAAATTTAATATTCTGTATTTTTAAATTAACAACGTTATTGTTTAAAAAACCTTCTTCAATTTCTTCACTATTGGTTGAATTATTAAGAAAGTGTAGCCACAAAGTATGCTCAGAATTTAGCATTGATGTAAATGCAATTGTAAGTTTTTTTGCTGACAAGAAGTGAAGTTCCAAAATGGCTGTTCTATGAATGAGTTTGAGGATTTTTTTAGTCAAATCAACAAACACTAATGCATATCACAACAAAATGCTTTTTTGAGCTTTCTTGACAGAGAAATGTAATAAATTAATGGTATTATTTCACTTTTTCCTAAGCAGCAAGATGGCAATTGAACATTCTTGCTGTATTAAACTTCAGTAAAATTTTGCTCTGACATTCTTTATCAAAATAAACAGCTAAGCACTTCCCAGATTAACTTGATTTTGGACTCACGTATGTTAGAGAAAGATATTTTTAAAATCTTTATTTTAAAATTCTGGCTCAAAAAATAGAGAGACATCTGTGTTTAAGAAGAGATATTCCATGCCTACAGGTCTTATATGTTCAGCCAACGTACATTTAAAAGAATAAAAGACAAAAGTGAGTGAGTGTGTACATGCATATGCGAGTGCGTCTACAGATCCTACAGCAGCCATTATGCAGCGGATGGCATGCGGACTGGTTCCTTGGCCTGTCGAAGTCACTTCACAGATCTTCAACAAAGATGCAACATTTTCCACCATATGGCTTGGAGCAAATGCATAGTAACATATAATCTCTTTCTTGCAAAGGTTTGTCTGAGCTCTTTATTAGAAGCTGGATATAAAATGATTTGTTAAAGAAACATCAGAAAACATTGTAGATGAGAGAGTTTCCTGATGATGGGGGAACATGTCTGAACTGTTCTGATTTATATATGTATATATAAAGAGTGGACTATTAATCCAGAGAGCTTCAGAAAAACTGGTATACAAGAATAATCATGTACATCTCATGTAAACACCAGTGTTAGCAAACTAACTTCACCTCTGTGATAGCACATAAAGCTGACATAGCAAAAATCAGACAATATTTGTTTCGTTTGCCACGTGAAATATCTCTGTATTTCTTTTCCATTGTTTTTCTTTTACTGAAATTCTAGTCTTTAAGCTTCCAGACTAAATTAAAAATGGCCATCATCCAATCATGATGTCTTAACTTTTCTTGTGTGACATAAAGCTAATTTTTAAAAGAAGTTATTTGGTTTGATCTATGTTTAGTAGAGTGCATTTCTTGTGGATGTTGTCATAATAAATGATTATGCAGATCTAGCCTGTGATGGTGTCAAGCTTGCTTCTACTGTGATCTTGTAAATGAGAAACAAGGAGAAGTGTCTATTCTGTACAGGAGCTTCACCTTCTGTGTGGCTACTACCATTGAAGATATTCTATCACATGGCTTAGTGAGTTTTTTCTCAAACTTTATCCTGAAATAGAATGGCCTGGAGGGCCTTGAAAGAAACAGATTGCTGGGCCTCAATCCCAGAATTTCTGACTTAGTATATGTGGGATATGATCCAATATGTGCATTTCTAACAAGCTGCCAAATTATTTTCATGGTGGTATGTGAGTCTCATACTTATAAAACCAATGCTATAATGTAATGAGAATATATAGCAGGTCCAGATGAGTATCTCAGCTCTACTTTCTAGAAGAACTGCAGTAATTCTGAAAGCCATGATTCAGTCAATTATGTTGAGGTAGTTCAGTCAATTAATCTACAACATTTCTGGTAAAAAAAATACAGTACTCATTGCCAGCATGGCTCTTACGTTACATTTGGAAATTGAGATTTGTATACAAGATTTCTTTTATGATTCAAAATTAGCAGTTCAGTGGGAAGCTGAGGCAGGAGGATGGCATGTTTAAGCCCATATTGAGTAATTTAGCAACTTACTGTCTCATGACCAAAAACTGGCTGGAGATGCAGCATAGTTGAAAAGTGTTGGATTCCATGCCCAGCACTAATAAAAGAATAGCACCAGCAGGAGCAGCAGCCACAGCAAAGCAGCAGTCGCTGGCCTCTTTTCTGTAACGGTTGTCCATCTCTTCAGATTATTGCAATATTTCCCTTTAGTTTTTACAATAAAGTTTAAAGCTATTCTGAGGTATTTGAAGTTTAAACTCTACACTATAAAGAACTTGAAAATCGACAATCTGATCCTTTTCGTAAGAATTGACTATGATAGCAAATAATCATTTTTTGATGCATCAGAGTTAAGATCACAAAGCTATGGTTTGGTTGTGCTGGTATAAATATGGGTATATGTATGTCTATTATTCATTACTTTTATATATTTTGGAAAGATACTTAGAGGACATATCATTGGATTAAATGGAATATTTATTTTCATTCTTTTCAGGAATCTCCATACTACTTTCCACAGTGCTTGTACCAGTTTACAGTCTCATCATCAATTAAAAAGAGCTAAATTGTGGAACACACTGAAATATCCATCAACAAACCAACAGATACAAAAATTGTGATATATGTATTTATGGGAATACTTCTTCCACAAAGACAGATTAATATGAGGTTTTTGTCCGCAAATGGGTGTGACTTGAGACTATCATGCTTAGGGAAGTTAGTCAAACTCAGAAAGTTAAATATCATGTAATTTCTGCAATATGAGAAACCAAGAATACAGGCATTATATAGAACTGAATGGTTGTAAGAGTGGAAATCGGTGAGTAGGGCGATGGAGGGTTTGGAAGGGCTGAAAAAGAGGAGGAGAAGGGGGTATAATGTTGACATGATATATCAAGAACAAAATATTCATTGTGAACACAAATCCATAGTAACAAACCTGGAGAATAAAAAAGGTCACAAAGCAAACTAATTCTCTGAAATCTTAATAGAGAAATGGACTCACAGCCATAGAGCAAATCTTACTTACAGGAAAAGTTGTTAGAGCTATAAACTAGTAGGGATACATTTCAGTGTTAGTTTCTGCAAAATTCTATAATTATGTGTACCACTAGGACAGCAAGAATCTCCTGGGACTACATCAGAAAGAATTCCTTTATTTATTCTTTTTTTTTTCTTGGACCTTTAATAACAAGACAGTGTCAAGAAAAACAACACAGCTGGTGTAATGAATCAAGAAGACAAAGACCTCAGAGTAAAAATTAAAGTTAATATACAGACTAAGAAATTTATAAAAATAATGACAGACATCAAATCCTTTCCTAAAGTCTAGAAAAAATCAACCAAAATAATTTTTAAAACTAGATAGCATTTAAACATTAGAAAATAATATAAAAGTGAAACTTGGAGAAAGATGACAAAAGAATTTCCCACTGAGGATAATGACTAAGAATTATATTGTAATACTCATCAGACACTATCCACATAAAAAAAAACAGATGAAGTAAAGTACTTAAGGTTTTGAAAGGAAAAAAAAAATTCAGTGATCTAGAAGTCCATAACTAGTGAAACCTCTCTTAAAAAGTGGGGAGAAGTCATGACTATCTATGACAAATTCAAATGAAGGAGAGCCATTGCCAGCAGAGCCTTCCTTCAAGTAAATGTTTACAGTTCCTCAGACGAAATTAACAGAAGCCCTACATATCTACCTAAGGAAATACTCTTATAGAGAGAATAAATTGAAGATAAAGTGAAAATTTGTTGTCTTTTACTATAATGTTGTAAAAGAAAATGTTTTAAAGAATAATAGGAGTAATGAATTTGATAATTATAGAACCACAGTAAATGAAAGAAATAGATTAAGGTTATAAAAGATACAAGAAATAGGTTGGGACTATAACTTTGTAAGTTTTCTCCAATGCAGGTAAAATAGTACAGTAATTTTCTGAACATAGAGTTAGTCTGCTTACATACATTATAAATTTTAGGCAAATACATACAAATCTTTAAAAAAGTTTAATTGGTAAGTTGAGAAAATATAAAGCATGATCATACATAATGCTCAATTAACCCAAAAGTTAGCAAAAAAGGAAGAAAAATAGATCAGATGGAAAAAAGAAACAGGTTGCATACACAGTGAGTATTAATTTTACTACATCATAGTAACTTTAAGGTGTGACTTATGTCTGAATGTACTACTAAAGATTTTTAGAGTAGCTAAAATATAAACTACACTATATATTGTCTTTTAAACACTTTCTTCAGTGTAAAAACCTCAGGTTAAAATTAATGTAATGCAAAAATCCGTTTCTTGTTAAAATTAAAAGCAAGCTTAAGTAGTAATATTAATTTCAGAACAAAACAACTTAAGAATTCAGAAGCTTATCAACAAAGAAGAAATATATTATGTAATGATAAATAAGCCAAATTTCCCATAATCTACAAAAACCTCAAAAATATAATCTTCAAAATGATTACTGAGAATGTTGACAGCCTGAGGAACTTTTCAAATCAACTTCACCTTCACAACACCCTGTACAGAGAACACCCTGTCTAAAAACTGAGGATGGGCATTCTATTTCTCTTTTGTGTTTGGTGCCTCAAGCTTCTGCTGTTATTCCTAAGATCTAATTGGGTGTTTCTATTGAAAGATCACACTGCGCCTAAAAATTTCTAAAATTTATACAATAGAAATGTTGAGTACCTAAATAGATCATTATCCCCTCTTTTCCAATACTACATTATTATACTGTATCTCATAAATATGTACAAATACATATTATTTTGAAACTCATAGAAACAAAGTTTCAATATAAACCTCATAGAACTTGCTATGCACAACTTTATATATAAGAAATATATTTGTACTATGTAGGATTCTGAGAGAAATAGAATATATATATATATATATATATATATATATATATATATGAGTGTGTGTGTGAATTTATAAGCACCACTTTATGAGTCCAAAATAAGAGATAAAAAATGGCCACTGGCACATGTAAGAACTGGTGGGCCCAATAGCTGTCATAACTTGAGATAGAAGAACATGCATTTAATGTAATCATTATATCCAGAGTCCATAATAATCAACCCATAATATCAACTGATGCAAAAAAGGTATTTTATTAAGTTCAATATCTATCTATAACAGTGAAAGCAATTCTAACATCTTATTATATAAATGGTTTTAATTTGATAAAAATTACACAATATTGTCAAAATATTGTCAAATAACCATACTTCCAAAGCTACTACACAGATTCAATAAAATACTAACTGTGAAAATACCACCATATTCACAGAAAAAAAAAAAAACTTTAAAATTTAGTTAGAACCAGGAAAGCCCCAAAATCTCTAAAGCAATTCAAAGTAACAAGGGCAAAGATAATAACCATACCAGACTTAAAAAAAAAAAAAGCAATAGTGATTAAATCTATGTGGTAGTGGTATAAGAACAGACAGTAAAACCAGTGGACAAGAATTGAGGCTACTGAAATAAACCTAAATGTCCTTATTCACCTGATTTTTAACAAAGGAAGTAAAACAATCCACTGGAGAAAAGACACCATCTTCAACGAATGGTGTTGGGCAAACCAGATGTCCACATTCAGGAGAATGAAGTCAGGCCCATATCTATCTCCACACATTAAAATCAGATCAAAATGATCAAAGAGAGTGGAAAGGTCCTTGTCACCTTGACAAGATATGTATGTGCACAAAATGCTCAACTTCATTGTAAACCTTAAGTTTTGTGCTCATACATATCAATAAAATGGGGAAAAATGATCAAAGAGCTGGACAACAAAACAGAAACATTGAACCTACTGGAACACAAAATAGGTAAAATTCTAGAAGACAGAGGGATAGGAAACAATTTTTGGAACAGATCGCCAATGTCAGAAGAAATATCAACAAGAATCAACAAATGGGAGAACATTAAACTAAAAAGCTTTTGAATGTCAAAATAAAATCACAATCAATAAAGTGAAGAGACAAGTCACAGAGTGGGAAAAGATACTCACCAGTAACACTTCATATGAAGTATTAATGTCCAGAATACACAAAGAATGCAAAGACACAAAACTCCCTAAAATAAACGATCCCATGAAATGAAATGAAATGAAAAGAAGCTCTAAGGAGAAAAAGTACAAATGGCCAACAAACACATGACAAAGTGTTCTTCGTCATTGGCCATCAGAGAAACGCAAATAAAAACAATGTTGAGGTTTCTCCTCACCTCTGCGAGAGCAGCCTCCATTAAAAACTCAAAACACAGTAATTGTTCTTGAGGGTGTGGACAGAAAGAGAACTCTTCCACTGCTGGAGGGAATGACATGTGGTAAAACCATTATGGAAAGAAGTTTGGAGATTCCTTAGAAAGCTGAGAATAGAAATTCCAGTTGATCCAGCTCTTGCTCGATTGGGCATGTTCCCAAAGAAATACAGCCAACATACCAAAAAGACATATGCATATTCGTGTTTGCAGCAGGAGAATTCATAATAGTCAAATCCTGTAAATGACATACCTGCCTGTCAATAGAGGGATGGTTAAAGGAAATGTAGTACCTATTCACCATGGAATAATATGCGACCTTAAAGAAAGACAGATATGAAGATTTTGGACAAAAATGAGGTCACTTCAGTCACTAACTCTCAGTGAAATGGACCAGACATGAAAGATTGACTATAGATGGATGGATGTCCTTCTCAGGAAATTTACCAAAATAATGGCCTAACCACGCCCCACCATGGGTGACATGGTAGAAAGAGAGGCAATGGTCCGCTAGGAAAGGGGTGAATCTCTGACAAAGGGTGGCATAGACAGTCATATATTCCCAAACACCATGACTCTAATGTATTACAGAATTTGAAATTCATGTACATATAAATTAAAAAAAAATGAGCTTGTAGGATAAGAGTCACCTAGGAAAAAATAGAAATAAATTGAAAAGAAAAAATGGAGCAAAACTGCCAAGAAGGGAAAGGGAAAGGATTGTAATGTTACTGTGATATGTATGTGCACAAAATTCCCAAGCTCAGTGCAATCACTGTGTATATACTAACAAAATAGAGAAAAGGGGCAAGAACATTGTAAAAGAAAGAAAAAAAGAAGAAGAGAAAAAAGAAGAAGAAAATTAGACATTTTGGAAACTACCAAACACTGATTCCAAACTGACATCAGTTCACAGGATCCAACCAAATAGCATTATCGCTGTCATTTCATAACAGAACCCTATGAAAGTCACGGGACCGGTATGGTTTCAGATCAAAACTACCTGGGAGTACAGGTCAGTGAGTCTCACAAGCCACGTAGTGATTATTTTGCTGCCCCATTACGTAATTAGAGTAGACACACTTAGTAGCGTAGATTATTTCCTTTCCTGTGGAGTGAGAGCAATTATGGTGGGAAAAGCAAAATAAAAACTATTAAAATTGTCTCTACCTAGAAATAGTTCATCAAAAGCAGCACTGTGTCCTTGGAGGAATTTCAGAGATTAGTGTCACCGTCAGGTATTTAAAAGATACAGGGGACATGACTCCCACCACGTTCCTATTTAACCCTACCATTTGACTTCTGGGGAGTATGGATGGATGTTGGTAAATCCCAATGGTTTATTTTTGGGTTGACCAAGTGCTGACTTGAATGGCTGTGATTGCACCTGTGGTTCCACTACTTGAGGCAATTAGTGTATTCTCTGGCACTGGAAATGAAGATATTAACCAAAAAATACTTTTGTCTATCTTTCCCTAGAAGTTTATCAAAGATAAACTGCAGTACTGAACTTTATAATTTGGGGGCTTTGTATTACATTCATTTGTAAATAATGACTTTCTAGATACAGCTTTTGCTTAGTGGAAACTGAACACCTAAGGAGATGCCACCAACATACCATGGAATGTGAATGGCCTATCATATGCTTCATCGGTGTTGCCACACCAAGCTACAAAAGTGGATATGCTTGTCACCATAGGTGGCAATGTGACATATATAATCAAGCTTCAGCTGCCCTAAATGCACAGGTAATGGGCTCGAATGCCCATTTTCTTATAACTAATGCTATGTTGACTTTATGTTTTAGCAAACACCTATTTAATCATGGGAGAAGGATTGTTAATAATGGTCTATGAAGAGAAGATAATGAGCCTAATTTGTAAATGATTCTTTATTCTATGTTGGTACTACTCATAAATGGACAGCAGCCATGGGAACTCTTCTAGGACGTCTCTTAAGGGATGGGAATGTGGTGATTGGAACTTTCAGTATTACATCTGGTTTTATGTTTTTTTTTTTTCTTAAAGGAGAAATAGCCAAACATGAGATTACATTTTTGTTCATGGATGATCATAGACTTGGCAGAAATATTATTTAAATCTACTAACAAAACAGTTGGAGAACACATAGATGTATTGACTTCTATGGATGGGCAAACATTATGAAGGGTTTTGTGTGTGTGTGTGTGTGTGTGTGTGTGTGTGTGTGTGTGTCTGTGTGTCTGTGTGTATATCATGTTAGTGATTTTTAAATTGGTATCTATGCAGAGAAGACTTTTTTTTGACCCAAGGTTTTGCTCGATAACTCAGGCTGGTCCTGAACTCACTATGGAGCTCAGACTGGCCATGGACTCATGGAAATCCTCCTGCCTCAGTCTCTTGAGTAGTGGGATTAAAGGCATGTGCCACTATGTCCAGCTTTAATGTGGTGCTGGGGAATTGAACTCAGGGCTTTGCACTTGTAAGCATGTGTTT
Organism: Ctenodactylus gundi; assembly: GCA_004027205.1. Lineage (NCBI taxonomy): Eukaryota > Metazoa > Chordata > Mammalia > Rodentia > Ctenodactylidae > Ctenodactylus > Ctenodactylus gundi. The sequence continues at coordinate 89,023 of PVKB01001551.1, read as the reverse complement.
TAATGTCTGTGCCTCTGCACCATTCCTCCAATCCCAGAGAAAGATTTTGATAGTCAAGTGACTCTGATGACTTGGACTATCAGGAGCAGTCATGCATTTCATTTATTATATATACATACACACAGATATATGAAACATAATTATATATATATATATATATATATATGATACATTAATTTTATGTTAAATTTGAGCATTCTATATACATATATATTGCTTCAAAATTATAGCCCCTGCTCCTCCAGTGTTTTGACCTTCCACACACTCCCCGATCCCTCATCTCCCTACTCTGGAGATCATGTACTGCCAGCTGCAGTGGCCAGCATTAACTCCCAAAATGGCACAGTCCCTAGCTACCAACTGGCAAATAGCCATTATTCCATAGAAGAAACCACAATTTTTTTCTTACTGAAATAGAAATACAGAAGACTCAATTCATCATCATGCTATCCCACCCAGCGCTGCTGCTGACCAAAGAGTTCCTTTCAAAGCCAAGGAAGTGAAAAGACTAGGCATGTGTTCAAGGATGTGGCTGTCTTATGCTCTCCACCTTTCTGAAGAAAATGGCTTTGTAGAACAGTAAAATGGCCTTTAAAGGACCCAGGTGCACTGTTACGTAGAAGTTAGAATTTTAGAGGGTCTCTGTTCAGGTTTTAAAACTTCATTGATGACCCTGTTTTTTCTTAGCATTTTATAAGGATCAGTCTTCTTGCCAAGAAGAATTTTTGTTTCTTTTCTTTTAATTTATCCTATATACAAACTAGTCTAACGCTGTAAACCCTTTCTAAAGAGTCTCTTTTAGTAAGTTAATTTAAATAGATTAAAAGTATTTTCAGAGATTTCCTTTGGAGAAAATGACAGGACTTTGTTACATAAAATCATGAATTTTACATGAAAATATTTTAAAATACTACAGTTGTGACCAGAGGCAGATTTCCACTCAGCTATGTGTGCTGAGAGATCTGTGGTGGATTTTTTTTTTTTTTAACACTGAACTATTACTGAGAGAAATATGTAATGGAAGAGGTTGGATAAAAATGCCAATCTTATCCCTGGGGATGGGTCATGATGTTGTAGTTACATATATAAGGAGATTTCAAGAAGGAATTAGAATGATTATTTCAAGTAACTAGATTAATATGGTTACTAGTTATTTAAAGTCTCTTTTGCTTCTTCCTTTTTTGTTTCTTTTTGTTTCTGCTGAGTAGACAAGCTTAATACAATAAGAAAAAAAAATCACTTCAGGGAAATAACTAAAAATAGCAGAGGAAATGAACTTTTTCCTATTCTGTACCTGCAAGTCAGCAATGAGGTCAGGAGACTCTTAGTTATGCTCACCCTTGATGGTTCTTTGGGATATGTTCAAACTTAAATGGGAGCCATTATAACATAGGGAGAGAGAATATTAATACATAGGTTTTTATCATTAGTCTTAACCACAGAATGAGGGGCAAGTTTGAGGAAGTAGTCTTCTCTTGTGGTTACCAGTACTTATAAGCAGAAACACCAGGAGCACATATGATAAAAAAGTCAATAATGATATACATCATATGTAATATATCACACACACACACACACACACACACACACACATACATATATATATATATATATATATATATATATATATATATACACACACACACATATATATATATATATATCATGTGACATATTATATAATACTATATATATGATATATTGTATTAGTATACATTATATTATATAGGTATATAATATATATTATGTATAAGACTATGAGAATATTATGCATAATATACATGATTATACATAAATTATACACAGATTATTTTTGTGCAATGGTTATAATTGTTTTTCTGCAATGAATATATTGTTGAGAGAATTTGATTAGAGGAGCAAAGTGGTTTAATAAGAAACTGCACAATTTTATATGATAAATATATAATATTTGTATATAACATACAATATATATTATATGTTTGTTTTATATACAATAAGATCTCCCTTCTAGATGTTCATTGCTGTCTTCCTTTCTCAATGTAATCAAAGAAGGCCAATTTTCAACACTTAAGCAAGTCTCCATTTCAATTCCAAAATTCCTGAGCAATCATCACCTTGCTCTTGATGAGCTGGTGTCTATTCTTATGACCACCTCTAAAAATATTTGCATGTAACCGTGGATATGATCAGTTGGGGGCCAGATGCTTGAGAAACTTATTTCCCTCAAAGAAACAAGTTTCCTTTGCAGCCTGAGATGGGGGAGGTTTTTGGACTTTGTGGGCCATACGTTTGAAATGAAACTATCAGTTCGAACATTTGCTTAGCTGTGGTTTTGTTCCTTTATTTAAATTTTCAATGGGATGTCCATCAACTGTTAAACAGTGTAGCTAATTACTCATTTGTTCCTATTCTATTAGGTTCCTGTTAAATGCTTGTTTTTTTTTTTTTTTTTTTTTTTTTTTTTTTTTTTTTTTTTTTTTTTTTTTTTTTTTTTTTTTTTTTTTTTTTTTTTTTTTTTTTTTTTTTTTTTTTTTTTTTTTTTTTTTTTTTTTTTTTTTTTTTTTTTTTTTTTTTTTT
>PVKB01001551.1:0-86364 GCA_004027205.1 Ctenodactylus gundi | reverse complement strand
TGACTAGACATTCATTTTTGCTCTCTGTAATTCTGAGTTCAAGTTACTAGCTGATTTTATTTTCTTATTTATTTTTTGTTTCTTATTTCTTTTTTCTTATACATTTTATTTTCTTATTCCAAATACGTGCAATTTTTTCTTTTCCCTCTTAACCCAGGTTGGGCCATTGCTGAAAATTTTACTAAATTGGTATATGTATTAAACCGATTTCTTTCTTAAACTGGGTCTTTAGTTTCTAGTCTTCTTAAGTGTTATGTCCACCTAAGGAACCTCTGCCCTGAGGATAAGCTGGAGCAAAAAATGACTGACCTGAGTCACAGTGCTCTTGGCTCATGGAGCTCCAGATTACAGAAGAGGAAAATAGGAATAGAAGAGAATACGCCTAGACATCTTACCTTTCCAAGCCTAGAATAGGATATTTATAAGGTGGAGATATGAGAACAGGGAAATAGGTAGTGCACCATGCATCTTCTAGCTAACATGCAAGCAGAGACAGAGATATGTACTTTTAAATAATCTAGCATAGACTGGAACTTTCAAATGATGAACTATTTGGGTGAAGTGAAGAGGCTATAGTTTAAACGGTACTAATTACTGGATTCTTATTGGGATTTAGTAAATGTTCATGAGTAGACATTTATTGTTTGCTATGCATTTTAAAAAATAATTCATAAAGATTTTTAAAGTGTATATATATCATAATGCTCACAAACTAAGTTTAGGAACGGTGAACAGAATGCTATCTAGTACCATTCTTTTAAAAATTATTATTATTAATTTATTTATTTTTATATTTTATTTTACTTTAATTTGAGACAAGGTGTCACTCTGTAGTCCACGCTGATCCTAATTCACACTGGCCTGGGATACATGGCAACATTCCTGCCTCAGCCTCAGAAGTGCTGAGATTACAGGATGATGCACTATGCGCAGGTTTTTGGTATTAAGCCCTGAACTTCACTCCCAGCCTGCATTATCTTTCTACAAGTCGTTGTTCCTCTACATTGTGATTGCGCAGCCCCCTTATATTCTCTACACTATTCATAACATTGGGCTGAGCTCTATGTTTACCATTCCCCTTACTTCTCTACTCAAGATATGTAATTTATGTTCAACCGCCAATTTATAAGAACCCCCAAAACATCATAAATCAAAAAATACTACTTCATGAAACAATGTCTAATGTCTCTCTAATGTGTGTCATACCATATATTTGTTTGACTTTATAGTTCTCATACAGCTTCAGATTTTTATGAACACACTCATCACAACTTAAAATTTACATCTATGTTCTGTTTTCAATTTTCATAGCTGAAATTATGAAGAGATACATGTTACCTTAGTCAGTGCATTCAGCATCATTTGTCTAAGTACTATATTCATTTAACTTTCTCAGATAGTAACAAGGTGATTTTTTCCCAATCAAAAGACCCTGGTCTTGTTAAGAGTAAATATAATATTTACCCCATCTTTTAATTTAACACATTTCACTTGTGCATACTATGTGTAATACACGCAGTTGTTTCCCCAGTACCTGTATTTTTATTTTCTACAGGCTCCATTACCCATAGTCCATTCCTAGCTGAAAATATTAACTATAAGTTCCAGAAATGAGCAGTACATACATTTTAAATCATGCATCAGTTTGAGTAACATGATGAAATCACACCCTGTCCTACTCTTGTCTCTACCATGACATGAATTATTCCTCCTTCTGGCGCATTTCGTTAGCTATTCAGTAGCCCTGGCAGCCAGCATATTTTCTGCCTTTGTGTCACGGTGTTTATGTTCCAGTAACCCCACCTGAATTCATCTTATTATGAACACATTGGTTCATCTTATATCAGAACCAAAAGACGTTCAAATCTACTACAAAAAGATTTCAAAAGAGAAGAAATATTTATATAGCTTGTTATGCAGTGTAATGTTATTTTTTCCTATTATTAATTGTTGGTAATTTCTTACTATGCCCAATTTTATAAGCCAAATTATACATTAAGTATGTATGTATAACACAATTATACTATATATGCATACACACAAACACACACACACACACACACACACACACACACACACACACACACGAAATACCTGTAAGTTCAGATGCCTAGTAGCAATCTGCAGTGTTCCCTGAGGAAAAAGAGGATTGTTATCCTATTATACAGAAACAAATTCAAGCACAATTAATTTCTCTGAGGAGAAAAGTGAAGAAAAGTTTTATGTACTCTTATGACAAATGCTTTAGAAATATTCTAATACAAAAAGTATTTTATGGCTAGAGATTTTGGACATCTTTTCATGTATCTGTTGGCCTTTTGCCTTTCTTCATGAGTGAACTGTCTCTTCATTTCACTTGCCCACCTTTCAATAGGATCCTTTATTTTGGTAGGCTTAGTTTTCCTTAGTTCCCTGTATATTCTAGTTATAAGCTTCTTATCAGAGATGTTGGTGGTAAATATTTTTTTTTTCCCAGTCTGTTGGATCTCTTTTTACAATGTTGATAGTTTCCTTTGTTGTGCAGAAACTTTTTACTTTGACAATATCCTATTTGTTAATGATGGGGATAATTTCTTTTGCTCTTGGTCACTTGTTAAGAAAGTCTTTGCCTATGCCTACATCTTTTAGAAATTTTCCTACTTTGTCTTCTCGAAGGTTTAGTGTTTCATTTTTAATGTTTAAGTCTTTGATCCACTTTGATTTGATTTTGGTGCATGGTGATAGATGTGTTGCTGGATTCATTCTTCTGCATGTGGATGTCCAGTTTTCCCAGCACCATTTGTTGAACAGGCTGTCCTTTTTCCATTGTATGCATTTGGCCCCTTTGTCAAAGATTAAGTAGTTGAGGGTATTTGAGTTTGTCTCTGCATCTTCAATTCTGTTCCACTGGTATGTCTATTTTTGTGCCAGCACCAAATTGTTTTTACAACTATGGCTTTATAGTATAGCCTGATGTCTGGAACTGTAATGCCTCCTGCTTTGGTCTTGTTGCTCAGGATTGCTTTGGCTATTCTTGGTCTCTTTTGGTTCCATATGAATTTAAGAATTGTTGTTTCAAGTTCTTTGAAGAAACTTGCAGGTATTTTGATAGGAATTGCATTGAATCTGTATATGAGTTTCAGTAGTATAGTCATTTTGCAAATTAAAACAACCCTAAGATACCATCTCACCCCAGAGAGAATGGCCTAAGTCAACAAGTCAAATAATAATCAGTGCTGAAGTGGCTGTGGGGAGAAAGGAACCCTCCTGCACTGCTGGTGGGAATGTAAATTCGTACAACCACTTTGGAAAACAGTATGGAGATCTCTTAAAAGACTAGAAATAAATATGCCCTTCAATCCAGCGACACCCCTCCTGGGAATATATTCAAAAGAGACCAAAACAACACAGAACAAAGATATATGTATACTCACGTTCATAGCAGCACAACTAACAATAGCAAAAATATGAAAGGCACCAAAATACCCATCAACAGACCAGTGGATACACAAAATGTCGCATTTATACACGATAGAATATTATGCATCAATAAAGTCCAATAGCATGGAGGCTTTTGAAGCCAAATGGAAGAAACTAGAGAACATCATGCTTAGTGAAGTTAAGTCAGAAGCAGAAGGTGAAATATAAAATGGTCTCTCTGCTATGAGAGACCCAGATCACAACACCTATGGAACTTAAGATGAAAGACAAGGTGAAAGATGGAAGTAGGGTGGGGGAGGAGCGAGGGAGGGGTGTGTTGGGGGAGGCACCAAAGGAGAGTGGGAAAGCCCTTGTGTCCTTGGCAGAATGCGTATGTGCACAAAATGCTCAACTCCATTGTAAACCTTGAATTTTGCACATATACATATCCATAAAATGTAGGAAAAAAGAAATATTTTATATTTTATGAAATATATGCAATTTCAAAGAATTCTCATGCCATTTGAGACAGAAGATACTTTGATTCAAGAGGCTATATTCTGAGTAAAAAAATTTTGAAAAAAGTTTACACCGTATTGTGAGTAATATTATAATGAGAACTGGCTTCTTAATTTTTGCACAATCACTGGAAAGAGCCAAATATTGCAAAATACGAATTATTTCATCTGTATTCTTGACATTGGAAAGGTTTATAGTGATCATGGAGTACATGTATCTATATGTAAATGGAAGACATTTGAATCAAACTGAAGGATATCAACACTAACAAAGTTACAGTGATAAAAGTTTTGCTTTGAGAGGTATATAAGTAATTTTGGCTATAGTAACTTTAACGTCAGTCATTATAACAAAGTTTAATTTATTATTTGGAATATACTCACTCTAGAATAAAATATTAATAAAAATCAGCACTAGTGAAAAGTCACATATAAATTTTATGTAAAAGTTGTGCAATATGAATAATATATGCAAATTCCTAACAACCAAACATCTGGAGAGGATCTCTTAAAGGAATGAAGACTTCATTTTCATAAAACAACCAAAAATGAAAAATGACAGCCAACATTCTGATGTATGTCAGGAAAAAAAAAGTGACAAAAATCTTAAATCTTAGAAAAGTTGTCATCTCAACATTTTTCCCTCAGCAAATATTTATTTTAAAAGTTACTTTGTGATTTTAATAATTTTATTAAGACTTTAGTAAAATTTACAAATATTTATAGAGCATTTAAAATAATTTCGAAATATTATCATTTAATTTAGGTGAAAGGTGTATCAGACAATTCTGTGTGTTCTAAAGAAAATGAATTCATTTAAGGTTATATTTAATTAAATTTAATTAAAAGCATCCAGATGTTCTTAGAATGGTGCTAATTTGCTCAACCAAACAATCAAAAATTACACAGAAATAAACTCTAGGTCATTTTCGTTCACAATTAACTCAACAATCCACACTAATTACTGATTTGTTTTTATAATTTTATCAACATGAGCAAATGTTCAATGATTTTAGTAATTAAAGGTCTTCAATGATTATATTTTTTAAATTCTGAAAAACAATGGAAATTTTTTTTTTCTGATAAAGTGCAATAGACAAATATAATGTGATTTAAAAATATCTGAGCATATGATGATTTTTAGAGAGGAAACTGTAAATATTTACATCATATAAGAAGTTTCTGGCTTTAATTATACATAACTACCTTATTTTATCCATAAACTATTTTTATTAACATAACCAGGGAACATTCATACTTCAATGGTAAATTTTAGCAATTATCTTCAAAAGCCAAGGCTTTGAAAGACTTGTTGAGTATTTCTACATGGATATTTAAAAATAGTTTTATTTAAGAAGGAACTTGCTAACCTCCATTATTTTTATGGCAAATTTGAATTTTTGTTTGTATTTCTAGAAATACATATTTATTTTTATAATGAATTACATATTACATGACTAGAACTTATTAATGGTTATTTACTTCATAAAAATTTACCTAAAATAATCAGAATTTAGAACAAGATCTCTCACCCTTTTGCTGTTGTTTAGGGGAAAGTTCTTAAACTCTAAGGTTCAATATTGTTAAATATGAGTATTGATAAAGGAATTGATGAGCAATAACATGATTGCAGAGATGTGTTTTTAGTTGATAGCACAGTGTCAGGAAATGTTATTATTCATCCCATTTTAAGAGGTGGTGTCTCACACATAGTGAACTATGTATCCTAAGAAATGGTTTGCAAGCATTTTATAAAATATTAAATGTTCACTTGTTTTCTACACAACTTCACATACATTTCCAAATTACATGTAAAAGCATTTTTATTATTTTACTATAAGTGTCACTTATATTCTAGTTGTCAGTAGGTAAGATAACAATGTAGAATGGTTCAGTACAATCGAACCTAATCAAAACTTTCTGCTATAGCAACATCTATGTTTTGGTGTTTTAGGGAAGTAAATTTCAGGTGGCATTCAAAAGACATACTCATCCGTTGGTTCTCATCTTTTATTCTAAGTCACAAGATGTACAGGTTTTATTCCAATAATACTAAGGCCATCTAGAGTTTATTGTCAAACCAAAGAATGTTTAATATTTTATTGACTTTTGAATTTGCAGTATCATATAACCCTTTTGGATATTCAGAAAACAACATAACACTAATCAGGGCTTGTTCCGTCTTCAGAGCTCTCATTACCTTAATATCATATGCACACATATGAAAATGCACACTCATATTTTCAGAATAAATATTTTGTAAAAACATGAGTGTATTTGTGTATCCCAGTGAACACATATTGTTATTCATTTGGGGAAAATTGTGTTCTATTTAGCATGCATATGCATAGAAAATAGAAATCATGTTTTTGTTGTCCATAAGAAAATTTATACGTATCTTGTATTACAAAAAAACATTTCCTTCCTTCATCCTACAAACTTGAAACTTACTAAGTTTTGGCCACATTTTTAATATGAAATGAAAATTTACAGTTAAATGAGATAATGTTTTTTTTTTTAATTTTTGGAAATCTAATTTTTATTCTTATGATAATGATTATTAGTTGATAGCTCAATTCATTAACCAAGTGGGAATGGATAACATAAACAGAATTTTCTGTGTTTATAGGACTCAGTATATTGAAATCTGCAATGTCCCCCCTCCAAAAGCCTTGTGGATTTTGAAGATGATTGGAGTATGGGGTTACTGGACCATGTGGATTGGTCTATGGATAGATTTGTGAGAGTTAGGTCTGGAAGGGTGTGTTCTTGCCCCAGCTGCTCCCCATTCACTCCATTTATTGGCCACAACATTACGAGCAGCTGTTTTCCATCAGCCCTTTGCCAAGCTCTCTACCTCATCAACTAACCAAACATAGGTTCACTGAGATCTCTGAAATGTGAGCTAAGACAAAAATTTCTTCTTTAAGTTATGGATGTCAGTAATATATAACAGTAGCAAGAAACTGACTATCATAGTAGTAAAGAGTGAACAGAAATTCACGCTACAAACACAAATATCAAATTGGGAGTGATGTTGATGGTAGAATCTCAGAAAAAGGGCGTTTTTTTTTTTTTTTTTTTTTGTTTAAACGAATACTATTATCAGTATATCTACAGAAGTGAAAATACTAGAAAGGAAATGATTTGATATATTTTGGCAACTATTTCTGCTGTCTCCAAGCTAATTTATCTAAGCACAGTAAAACTAATTCAGTGATCAGCTTAGAATGTGAACCAGCTGTCCTCATAACTGAATAGGATTAAAAAATTATTTATTACTGCTCAAACCTCTCTGCCTCTCTTTCAGCTAACATATGGATGTCTTCCAGTTCTCTTAATTTTCAATACTGTTGGGACACAATCACTGAAGGTGACATGTGGCATGTGTCACAATTACACTCATGGGACCAAGCAGATGTTTCTAGAGAAATCATACACATAACATATGCAGAGACAATTCTCTAGATAAAAGCTTCTGAATGGTCAGGTTAGAACCTATATAAATATGGAAACAACATTAGATTTTGTAAAAATTACACTGCTTTCAATTAGGCATGGGATCATATTTTTTAAGGTTTGTTTTACTTGTTCCTGTATATATTTATTTAAAGCCAGAGATATAATTACTCTCATCAGGGAAAATTTTTGAAATGTGGAACAGCCTTTGAAAGTATGGGATGATGTTTTTTACTGTATCAACATACTAAAGACATTTAACATGTATATTAAGAGAAACCTCAATATGTTTTTAGGCTAACTTTATCCTTATGTATTTGTTAGATTATTTGGTAAATATTATCTTTATTTTATTTTAACACAAATTCACACCAATCCTGTGGGAACACACCTTCACCATGTTTCTTGTGAAAATTTTTTATTTACATTTTTATATATTTATATATTTATTCATTTATATTAGTTTCTTGTTTGGCATAATTCCATTAGTTAGCAGATATTTTCAACAACATTTGACATGAGGTAAACTACCAGGGGAGGGAGAAAATGAAATCATGCATCACTTTAAACAATCACCCAACTTTGTAAGTAAAGTACAGAATTCATTCATATTTTCTATTTGCCTCAGGAACACTAATAATGCAATATAAAAAATTAGATCTTCTTAAAGACTATCTATTACTTGGACTAATAAAGTCATAGAAACCGTTTAGAAGGCACAAATTTGTTAGGTGACCATCTAAATGCTTTTGGAAAGTGAAAATGGGAAAATCAGATTGTACTTTTAAAAAGTAAAAGTGCCCATAAGGCGCCTTACAAAATATGGGAAATTCAAGTAAACAGCCTAAATTAAAACACAAATAATACATCACATTAACAAATATTGTTTGCAGTAGTCCTTAAACTTCTATGTGAAATTAAATATTTTTAAACTGCCTCACCATTAATGAACTCAACAACACATTCCTATAAATTTAGCAAAGATGGACAGGTGCTGGAGAAATGAATTACTAGTATCTTAAATCGCTATGGATTAATTTACTTATTCAAGAAATTGTTCTCAAACACAAAGCAATAAGGTGAACAATGAAAAGATAGATATTTCATGCTGGAGTCAAAGCCAGGTTTTCAATGCTCAGTGTGTTTGGAAGTTAATCAATGAGTTTGCATTGGACAAGATATGAAACAAATGACTACATTTTATGTTTAAAAATGCCCCATTTTATTATCCATCAATGGAATATAATTCAAGTGTGCAGTGTGATGCCCTTATGTGCCTATATACACACGATCTTATTTATCTATCTATTTATTCATTTATTTTGGTCTTCAGACCAAGGTCATGGTCTTCATCCTGAGCTATATTCCCAGTTCCTTTTTAGTTTTGCTTTTGAGACTGGATCTCATTAACTTTACCAGCTTCTCAGGTTGAGCTCAGACCTACTATCCTCCTGTTGCAACCTTGCTGAGTTCTAGGAGGACAGACTTGTTCAAGGGGCACAGTGAAAATTTTATAATTAAAATATGTTAGCATATTTTTGACATAGCAAAACGGATGATATGTACCTTTCTCATAAACTTAGCAATTTTACTTTAGGGATTTCCTAAGGTCTTGTGAGTACAAACCAAAATAAGTGAACAATAATTTTGATTTCTGCTCCAGTCTCTCATTATGTATACTATAATAATAAGATATAACTGACAAAAATAATCATTCCTTTACTACAGCAAAACAGTAAACAAAAAGGAATCTCAAATGTGCATGGAATTTTAAAGATAAGGGGCACCATCACTGTGGGAAGAAAACTGCATCTCAAGTATCTATTTTAGTATATATTCCAAATGATTCCTGCTACTGTATAACCATGTCTTTTAAAGGAAATACGCTGCAGAAAAGCATTAAATCTCAAAAACCAAACAATGAGAATCACCGAGTCTGTGGTTAACATAAAACAGCTCTGTAAAGTGTGAGATTGTGGTACCCAGAGGCAAGGTCACATCTACTTTAGTACACTTAACTGAAGAAGTTCTCAGCTTGCAGCTCACATGCCGTGACTGCCTCTCTGTCGGATCCTCATTGGACCCCAACGTTCCTGCTGATAGACTTGTCTAGAAGATGACCTCTGGTTATTATGGTATGTTGTTTTCAGAGCACATAACAGTGTGTGCTCATTTTAGGTTTTCTGCAATAGGGATGCATTAGACAAAAATGATCATATACTGGCTCCTAATCAAAGCTCACAAACACTCTCTCGAGGCCTGCTGTTTGACACAATGTACAGATTTTAGAATACCGAAGGGCAATTGAATAAAGAACTGTGGCAAAATAAAAGGGTATCCTGAATAAAATATTATATTATAGAACATGAAAATCTATATTCTTGAAATATAGAACATGGTGTTCATATATTTGTATAAATAAAACATTTTACATTTATATATATATATATATATATATATATATATATATATATGCTTAGTAGTAAATATTGTACTTTTGTAATAAATGTAACTACTAACATTTTTTCACCAGTATCATCAAATTATGTCACTGTTTACTATAAAAGACATATGTATATATCAAAGGTTAAATGCGACTAATTCTTAATTGAAACAAATTTATTTTAGTTCACCTTGACAATTCAGTTATATAAAATATTTTATGAGATAATATCACAAAAGTGCATTTAAAATCTATGGAATGAAAACTCTCATATATACATAGCAATGAAACCAAATACCCCATGTTTCTGCTGTGTGCTGCACACCACACAGAATGGCTTTGGCAAGAGTGACATGAATTACAAATCCAGTGTCTGCATTACACTAAATCCCATGTATTCATATTCAAAATCAATACATTCATATTCCTGCCATGTTCATGAATTATGGTCTTGTTTGTCTACTAAAACGTTAAGTTGGCTCAACCCCACACTCACCCATTACAACAGCACTCAAAGTGGTCTTCCAGTGTCCTAGGAAAACCTCTGACTGGATTTCTGGTGTTCATGTTCTCCTTTTCTCCACTTTTTTCCTGGTATTTTATTGAATGTCTTAACCAAGTCCAGCCTCAAATCTCGTCACTCATTTCTACGTGTGAAATGTTTTTCTTATTTGTTTGATTTGTTCTATTATTTTTTTAAGATACCCACTCAAATGAGTTCTTTAGTATGGCTTTGTGTTCACCTTAAATAAAATTTTAAACCGCCTGTCTTTCCCAGTCACTAACAGAATATTTTAAGAAACCTTTTATTTATTTTCTTCAAGGCATTCATCAAAATCTGAAAAATTATTATATTTTTTCTACCAGAATGAAAATTAATATTATTTGTATCACATAAATAATAATAATGATAAATGTCTCTAATTTCTGATGCTTATTTTTAGTTTGAAAATTTTACAGAAGGACACAAATGTGTGAGTACAAACTGAGGGAGGCTTTATTTGCAATTTATTTAGAATTCGGAGTTTTATTGGAATTTGGTAAGTATTTTATGTAAAGTTGACCTTTTTATTTTATCTTTTTTTTGAGACAGGTTCTCACTCAGCGGTTCAAGCTGGTTCTGAGTATGTGTGGCCCAGGCTAGCCTTGAATACAAAATAATCTTCTGACCTCAGCCTCCCGAGTGCCAGGATTACTAGTGTACGCCACCACACCAGGCGTAGTTTCTCTGTCTGGCCTAGTGCCAACATTACTGCAAGGAGCTATGAAAGTTAGCCCTGTGGTGGGCTGAATGACAATGGTGACAATAATTATTTATTCTTTTCTTTCAGACTCGGAGCCTCTACATGTAGAAAGGCTGTAAGTTACAAATGTGTAGGTTTGACATTCTTCTTTCTCATAGAAATCCTCAAGGTACATCATTTCAATTCTTTGGATAAACTCAGTCTAATACAAATAACTTCAGAAATTCTGCAATATCTATGCATTAGAAATAAAGCCAATTATCACAAGAAGATCAACAATTGAATAAATTGAATATACATAAATTTTAGGCATCATACCAATAATAAATACACTGGTTTACCATAGTGGACTTGAGTGCAATTATTTCTTTGGTCAGTTGTGCCCTACCTGGCATGAGTAGACTCTGATGATCTCAACTCCCCAGGAAAAGCTGTTGTTACAACATGTGTTATTTGAACTGCCAAGAAATTATAGGCTTTTTCAAAGGTATAGACAGACATAAATGAACAAAATATTCTATACAAATATCTTTGGAAAGTTATACATCCCTACTGACAATGGAAGAAAATAGCTTTTGGCAACATCAAACATGTCTTCCTTTCCTCTTCCTTTTTTTCTCTGAAGGATTAAAGCCCGTCAGCGCGCTCTGGGCATTGGTTCTAGCACTGGGCAATATTCGACTTTCAGCATCCTCAGTTTTTTTTTTTTTTTTTTTCACTTTCAAACTGTAAAAGTCTTCATTTCTTTTTACAATTATTATTCACTAAAATTTCTGAACTATCATGTTGAAAGTCATTTTTTTAAATAGTAAATTGCTTCTCCTTTAGGGCTACAGTATGTCCTGAGGTACATTAAAGAAGAGACTTTTGTTGAATATCATGTGATGTGTATCAAAACTGAGTTCATTTGCTTGTCTCATGCACTTGAGTGAGATATTCCTCATCTATGAGGAAAACTATTCTGTCTGTAAGCCCTGATAATAATGCCTCTCACAGAGCTTGCACAGTTAAAAACAAAATTGCAAATTATGCATATTAGGGTATTCTATAAACTTTAAATTGCTATGCAAATACATGGGGATTATATTTCTAAAACCATTGTTCATATATGTAGTATTCCTATAACAACTTCAAGTAAAAAAAGAGATTAGATCTGCTAATGTTTGAACCTAAAAAGACTATTGATCCCTTTGAGGTTAATGCATAAGAACATAGCAAGTCGAATTCAAGATTTGCTTGAGGGAATGTTATTTTTCCTGCTTCATTGTTTTATATTTCATTTTTTCCCTCGAATCAAAAGTCAAGCAACCTAAAAATAAATAAATAAATAAATAAATAAATAAATAAATAAATAAATAAATAAATGGCTCTTTTCTGGGACTAATAGGAACTAAAAAAAAATCTATAAACCTTAATAGTTTATGGGGTAAACAGTTACTAAGGAAGAACTATTAATTAAATTTTATCCTTTAAGTTTCTGTATTCTTGCTTGATCACTCTAGTGCATGAATTTTCAAATTTATCATAATTTTCATCCAATTTTCTTTATTCACAGATTATTTTTAAATTATCTTACTATTACACTAACTTTTGTACACATTTCAGTTATAAAATAATTTAGTGAATGGTTTATCTTGTTAGAATCATTTGTAGAATCTCAGAATTAGTTTTTGCTACATGTCAATTTTAGTAACTCAAATAATCCTTTTGCCTGCAATTTAGCAAGTGCACTATAAATTCCTAAATACTTCCCAGTAACTTTTAAAAAGTTTTTTTGCTAAATTACTTTGTTGTTTAGATATACATCTGCTCTGTCCACTCATATATAACTGTAAGAAGTTAGTCAAGGAAGTTGAATTAAGAAGAGACAGAAGTACTCTGTTCTAGTGGCCTAAAAATAATTAGAAAAATATTTTCTTTGAAAAAAATAGTAGGAGTAGGGATTGAACAAAGGGCCTTTGTACCAAGCTATACCCACAGGCATTTTATTATTATTATTATTATTATTATTATTATTATTGTCATTATTACTATTATTATTTTGAGATAGGATCTTGATAAGCTTCCCACAAATTTGGTTTTTCCTGCCTTGGCCTCCAGAATGCTGGCATTACAGGTACATACCACCATATCCGGATATTTTCTTTGAATTTTTCTCAAAGTACAAAGTTCAGCCTTTAATAGTTGATAGATTCATTTGCTTTGGCTCACGTTTACCTCTGAGACTTTAGAATTTTTAATGTTGTAAAACTGTCTTTAAAGGCTGGAGGTGGAGCTCAGCATTTAAAAGCAGTTACCTGCCAAGTGCAGGGCCCTGTGTCTGACACCCTGGCACTACCTAGGCAGGGTGTGCTGCACACACAACATGCCTGCAGAAGATAAAGGAATAAATAGAAAATAAAGGCCTGTGCCACTGGACCTGCCTCAGACATGTTGAATGTACCTTCAGCTACTGGAAATATTCATAAAGTAATGAAGGAAATTCTAAAAGTAGACATAAAAATCAATATTTTGAATACATAATTTGTGGGTTCTCGTTAACTTTTGATAGCCTTTCCTAACTAAGGCAGTGCCAGCTAATGGAAAACAGAATTCATTAAGTATTAGCTTCATTTTCAGTGTTAGGGAAATAAAAAAACCTAAAATTTTGAATCTATTAAAACATATATACATATATATGTTTTATATAGATGGTATAGCTATATATATTTGAAGCAAGGTCTTGCTCTGTAACCCAGGCTGGCCTTGGGCTCATGGCAATCTTGCCTCAACCTCCTGAGTTCTGGGATTACAGGCAACTGCTACCACACCCAGCTTGATGTGGTGCTGGAGTATCGAACTCAGGGCCTTGTGCTTGCAAGGCAAGCACTTTAAATGCTGTGCCATTCTTACAGCCATATATATATGTTTCACAAGCCGTCTTGAACATCATATAAATAATCTCATATTCACTGCAGCCCACTAAAACCTCAAGAGCACAAAATGAGCTAAATTCTTAACTGTTACATTAAATTATCTATTTTACAATTTAGGAATCTCAAAGACCGAATAATCTATTTATTTATCAAAATTTACATAGGCGAGCAGGTAGATTTTGTATACAGTACATTTCTTTCTGGCTGCAAATTTTTAAATGCTACCTAGTGAAAAAAAAAAAAAAGGTACAGGATTAGGCTATCACCTAGTACTTCACAGAGGAGCATTAGCCAGCCTCCAGCTCCAAAGCCATGTCCAGGAAGTAGTCACCAACCTTACCTAGACTTTCCTACATCATCGGTACAATATTTTCTTAATGCCTTGAACAACATCTAAATAAGATGTCTTCTGATAGGGTCCTCTGATGTTAAGCACAATATAAATAATTCCTTATTGGCAAAGAAGGTGCAGAAAAAACTGCCTCTTCAAAATAGTAAAGCACTGGGCTCTTAGACAGTACTTCCTACGAGATCCCAAAATATTTTAAATCCAAAACTTATGTTGGCTTTGAGTCTTTATAGATTTTCCCTGATTTGGATTTCCTGTGTTGCTAAAAACTTAAAGTGCTAATTTTAGAAATATTTTATGGGTATATAGAATCTCAATTTGACATTTTAAAAATTTACAAAGTATAAGGAAATAGAGCAATGATTTCAGAATACGATGATAGAATAATAAATAGAATAAATCATTCACTGTTATAACAGTTCAAATGTGGCTTTTCTGTAAAAAGCACAATGTAATTTCTATCCAATTTCTGTTAGTATGGGAGAAAATATAAGTTATGTATAGTCAGGCAAATAAAAAGTGAGTTAAGAACTTAGAAAAATCAAGCACATATATACAGTACTTATGGTTCACAAACATCATATTGCATGTATAGAGGGACAGAGACGTAATTGGTGACATAAAAATAGCCATCTGTATATTTCTCATAGGAAATGCTTCTTTGAATTTCAAAAATTATTATAGAAATTCATAAAATAATATCTTAAGTAAAGTAAAATTTAATATATGCAAAAATTTGTACCTTATAAATTATCTGTGCATTAAAAACATTTCTACTCAAAGCAGTTTCTATCTAATAATGCTTGTAGATTTTTTTTTTGTCTTCTCTAAGTTTCATGGATTTGTAATTTGAAAATGCCTTATTGCTTGAAAATGTTGCCTGTAAGTGTAGGGAATAAACTGCATCTCAAATTGTTATCACTTATTATAGGAAATTTTGATTATATCCTGATGTAATTGGTGAAGGACATTAGATGTAAAAAAAATCTTACTATGAAGAGAATGCAATGCTAATAATTCAAAAGCAAACTTTTGATGTTTTATTTCCTTTAGGCAATTATCCTGTAAAGATATATCAAGACAAACCTTTGGAGAAATTTCTTAGGAATATGAAAGGATTATTTTCATCTACTTAATTAGCAAGTTAGTACAAGATTCCAAACTTTTCCATATGGGTGAAAAACTCCAGCATTTTTCCTTCTGAATTACTCACATCTTTCAAAAATCAATTCCTTACTAAAAGCCTCTGAGAACTTCATTACTTAGGTTGCTCTGAATATAGTCAGAGAAAACACAGGTAATGAATAAAGAGAAAAGAGAGAGTCATGCCTAATGCCTGGCAAGAAACGACTCTTCCTTATTCCATTTTGTCTATCAGCATGACTTACCTGCATCTTTTCCTTCGTCTCATTGAGCTAAATTTACCCATAAAACACGTTTTAAGGAGGCAGCAAATAGTCCCTTGGTTTTAAGGAATGAGAAACACTACTTTCAGTCCACCAAAATGGAATATAATTCTTGAATGTGTCATGAAATTACAGATTCACCTCTCTTGCATGAGAGTGGAACCTCATTATAGCCTGCTCTTAAATTCTAAAGCAAGGATGTTTAAGACACTGCAGACTCGTTTCTTAGGCAGAGCTTCTCATTCATTTTAGTGCAGATTAAAGAGAGGCAAATGATTGCACAGGAATGGGAAATTGGAAAACCATACATTTCAGCTTAAAAGAGAAAGAAAGAATAAAGAAGAAACAGAGAAACACAGCAATCTACCAAACTATGGGAAGAAAACTGCCACCATGCCTCTTTCATAAAAGGGGAGATAGGAAATAAACTTGGTCAATTGGCACTTCGAGGAAAAAAGAATGATGCTAACCTGACTATAATTCTTTGCATGCTTGAGCACAAAGATAGTGACTTCTTTCGGGAGGAATTCTTAGGTGTGATGTTTTGGACCTGGTCAATGACTAAATCTTTTCAAAGAGGAATAGTAACTTCACTTTGTCTGTAATTTCACA
The DNA here is from genome assembly GCA_004027205.1 of Ctenodactylus gundi. Lineage (NCBI taxonomy): Eukaryota > Metazoa > Chordata > Mammalia > Rodentia > Ctenodactylidae > Ctenodactylus > Ctenodactylus gundi. The sequence continues at coordinate 70,019 of PVKB01001551.1, read as the reverse complement.
AGATTTTTAAGTGTCATGTTATAGTTGATCCTTGCATATAACACTAAGGATAATGTAGAATTTTCTAAATGTTACTCACAGATCAATAATCTTTACTACAATTGTGAAAAAATAGTATCGAAAGTCCCAGTTAGTTTTAAAAAAAAATGTTTATTTACCTATACCATAGGTAAAAATAATTCAACTTTATTTTCAGTAATATAATAAATCGTTATTTTGTCAGTTTCATGCTTTGTCCTATAGCTTCTAGTAATGAAGAGCTCACTATTAAAAACTCTCTATGTGCTTGAACAGTGTCTTAGTTATTTTTGTTGCCATGACTCAATACCCAACATCCTCCAATTTAAGGGGAGGAAAAGTTTATTTTTGCTCAGTTTCAGAATGTTGCAGTCCACTCCGGGGCACTTGGCAGCAATGGAAGCACATGGCAGAGGCAGAGATCGAGGCATTTCCTCATGACATCACACACAGGAAGCCAAGTCAAGGGATGTTGAGACTAGTCCAAGAAAGCAGGAAGCAGCTTATATATCCTTCCAGGTCTCAACCCAGTGATCAGTCCTTCCTGGATCCAGGTGTGGGAGGTGTGGTAAGCCCCCACTACATGCCTATAATCCAATTTACATGCCTTCAAACCACCCCTACAGACTAGGTCCCAATCTCCCAACAGCACATGGTTTCATAGACAATCTATAACATTCAAATATATAAGACTTTTGGGGGACATTTCAGATCCAAACCACAATGAGGAGTGTAAATGGCTATGTAACAGAACACAGAACTATGGACCACACAACCAATAATGATGGAAGTCTTTCTTTTATTTAAACATAAGCCATAATTTCCTAGCATGCTTTGAACTGGAGAGATCAATAACAATATTCATTGTTTGCCAAAAAAATACAGAATTTTAGACTTATGCTTTGTCCCTTAATATTGTGTTTTCATTTAGCACAATGAATGTTCACTATCTTAACTTTTCGTCTATATCATCTTTACCTAAATTCATTCTGTGTATTACAAATGATAAGGTATATTAATGCATGATACATTTGAAAATCAGTTTCATTGTAGATATAAAATATAACTATGTTTCAGTGAAATATTCTCATAGCATTTTGAATATAAACCTAATTTGTATGTGATGAGGAAGCATATAAATATCCACAGAAACCCTTTGATGATTCACATATTATGTTCTTAGGATATGTCTTCATACTTGGATCTAAACTTTCTTTCACTGTACTTAGAATATTCTGTATTTATCCTTTAGAATTTATTAAATAAATAATATACATCTTTTTCCTGTTATTCATAATCTATGTAAGACTGGGTAAGAGATTTACATTTTTCTGAGCCTTAATCTTTTCAACTACAGTTAGGAAAAAATCTATACCTTTCTCCTGTAGTGTTGACATAGGGAGATCTGCTGTTTATGAAATGTTTAGCACAGGATTTGACACATAGAGAAAAAACAAACTAAAAATAGATTTTTTAAACTTTTCAATTATAAAAAATAAGACATAGATGAATGAATGAATATATAAGTAAGAGAAAACTGAATTTTTTACTTTGATGTCTGAATCTAGACTGTAAATTCCTTTAAATAAATCCTTTCCACACTGTATTTATGTGTTCGTATCCAAGTCAAATCTATTGTTTGATTTACAGTGAAAGGAAACACCTTTGTTTGAGACAGGGCTAGAGTCTAGGCTGGTAGTGACCTCATTATGGGGCCTAGGCTATCCACAAATTCATGGCGATCCTCCTGTCCAAGACACCCAAGTGCTGACATTACAAGTATATACTATCGTCAGCTATTACATAGTGCTGGGGAATCGACTCCAGGTCCTGCACTTCCTAGGGAAACATTCCAAATACTGACCAGTGTCCCCAGTTCGTAAAAGGAACTCTTTTAAAAGTGAAAATATATTATAACTAAACAAGTTGGAAGCACTGTATGAGTGCAATTCTACTTCATTTTAGCATTCTGAAAAGTTACATTTCCTTTTGCTTTCTGTGAAATGGCAATGGATTATGTAAAATTTATAAATGGAATGAAAAATACAATCATAAAAATTTATCTAGGTTTTCAGGCCCAAAAGTCAATATATAGATTGACCCCTTCTGAAATTCTAGTAATGAGTCTTTCTATAATTTAAATTCTATCCTCTGGTCAGAACAAAAAATGTATCAGCAAATATTGTTCATTGTTTAAATAAGTTTCAGCTTCACAAAAGTAACTATTCCTTATAAGATATGTGGCATTTTTTTGCCTAAAACTCAATACAGAACAGAAAATTAGAAGATATCATTACTTCATCTACAATGATATAAAGGAAATATTTATACTGAAGAATGGAAAATCTTCATTTCATTAGGAATATATATCAGAAATTTAAAATATGGCATTTTCATAGATAAACATCAACTGCTGAAACTACATACCTAAATTGAAAATATTATACATTGACACTTTAAAAAGAGATGAAAATATACAGCCTTTTTGGCAAAATATATTATACAACATTCCTCACAAAGAGTATGAGCAATATTTCACAACAATCTATCAGCACTGCTTGAAGTCTTAGCATAGTAAATGATTTCCTTAACCAGTGACCTATACTATTTTCCTCAGAGCTTGCTATTTTTTAAAGTAGTCTTGGTTAGTTTTTCATTGCTGTGACTCAATACCCTAAATGCACAATTTAGGGAAGAAGGAGTATTTTAGCTCAGCTTCAGAAGGTCACAGTCCATTCTTGGATGGCCAGCGACAGTGGATGCATATGGCAGAGGCTGCCCAAGAGAAAGCCCCCACTACACACCTAAAACTCAATCTAAATGCCTGGCCCTCAAACCAGGGTCGTTCATAAACAATCAACAACAACTAAATGCATGAGATTTTGGGACGACCTTCCAGATTCAAACCACAATATTCTGCTCTTGGACCCCAAAAGACTCACGCTCATATCCTCATGGAAAATGTATTTAGTCCTTCCTGTAAAAGTTGCCAAAGTCTTAATACTTCCAGCTCTAAAAAGAGAGAGAGAGAAAAAAGTCCAAGTTCAAAGTTTTCTCTGAGACACAAGACACACTCTCAACTCTCGGTTATAAGTTCCTGTCCAAATCAAAAGAAGATTAAGTAGCCCCAACATACAAATGCACAGGGTAATCATTCCCATTCCAAAAAGGAGGAATAAGAGGGTCGTAAGGAACTGAACAAAAAAACAGTTTAAAACCCAGCACAGTAAGTGTTATGTCCTGTGGGTCTATGTCCAGCATCTAAGATAAACTCTGGCGACAACCACATGTGAGCTCCAAGGGGCTTGGATGGTCCCATCCCTACCACATTGTGGCTGGCTGCAACCTCCGTCTTTCTTTTTTGGACTGAATCCATTTTCAACCAGCAGCTTTTCTCAGAGGACAATCCATGCTCCTGGCCTATCCACATTTCAGGAGTCTCCATTACCCTGCAGATTTCTTCTTCACAACTTCACACACTGCCCTCTGATGGGCGCACTGCCTGTCCTCTAAGGCCTTCCTCTGAAATCTAGGTGAAATCCTCCATGAGCCCACAACTACTGCATTCTGAATGCCTATAAAGCCAGGAACATTCAGGCACTGCCAAGGCTTGCACACAAGCTTAGCCTCTTTGTGCCATGGCTGCAGCTTAGTGCCTGGATGGCTGAACTCCAGAGATGAACCCTAGCAAACACTCCCCTCTTTGACCCTACAGGAAGAACTGGAGTACTTTTGTCTGAGCAAGATCTTTTACCTTTCTACCCCTTAACTGGTAAAGGGTGGGATCTTCTTGGTTTTGAGACAGCTTCAAGGCATCTTATAGTCCTGATGTTGCGTACCTGGCTTCTTTTAAATGCTAGTCCTTTAATTACCCAGTGCTTCTTGGCCCCATCACTGAGGTGTATTTGTCTGGCAGTGCAAACTCTTTTTATCATTTTTGTTTGACTTTTTTTCCCTTTCTTTTGCCATAGATTTGGCTAAAAGTCACAAAGGGTAACCAAGTGACAGCCTGAATATTGGGCTGCCTTGAGCTTTTATCTACCAGATTAAGTAGTCCACTGTCCTTAATTTCAGTTTCATTTAAAGTGTCTGGACAAGGGCAGAATGGCCACATATTTTCTGCTGGAGCATACCACACGTGGTTTTTAGACCCCTCACCAATATCATTCTCCTTCCCTTTTTAAACTTCTTGAGCCTGGCCTTTCAATCCATTCTTCTACTAGCATTCTGCTCTTCTGAATCTCCTATCATGCTTGGCTTGAAGCACTCTCCTGTCTACCCCATGCACAGTCTTCAAATTTATACAAACTCCTCCCACAAACTTGTTCCAAAGGCTTCCAAACCACATGGTCAGGTAATGACCCCAGTCCTCTGCTACCAATTTCTGTCTTGGTTACTTTTTTTTGTTGTTGTTGTTGCAGTGACTCAGTACCTGATATTCACAATTTAGGAAAGGAAAACTTGCTTTTACCTCACAGTTTCAGAAATTCACAGTCCATTCATGGGCTGCCAACAACAGTGGAAACAGAAGGTGGAGGCAGAAGTGGAGGCTTCTCCCTCCTCGGAGCATTGTAAACAGGAAGCCAATCCAAGTAAAACCCAGTCAAGTCTGCAAGGAAGACCGATAGTTGCTTTTATCCTTCCAGGTCCCATCCCAGAGTTCCATACTTTCAGGGTCCAGCCTCAGTATTCCAACCGTTAAACTCCCATCACATGACTGCAATCCAATCCAATACACAGGCCTGTAATCCATCCCTCCAGACCAGGCCCAATCTCCCAAAATATACGATCCCACAGACAATCCATAATATCTAAATACATGAGAGTATGAGGGACATTTCAGGTCCAAACCACAATAAGTGTTTTATTATTTTATTTTATTTAGGCTTACTTTTATTACTTTATTTTGTTAATTTCTTGTTGGACTCTTGCTGACCAAATTGGGAAGATTAACATTTGTATAAATTCCATAAAAAGAGAATAGAATTACAATGAAGAATCTGACTGTATTTACATATATTACAAATTTAATAAATTCATCTGTTACCGTGAATGTAGAAGCCTCTCAACAGCACAAACTTTCCCTTTCTTGGATCTCTGCTTCATTTTTGTTTCAGCCTAGTATCACAATACACATCGTTACTTTGAGTTTATAGTACAACCAAATTTACTTTCTGCAACCAAAACGCCTTTCCCCTTTTGGCAATGCCTATTTAGATAAAACACAAGTCTCAATTTCCTCCAGTGTCATAACCTTATGTGCCTCGTCTGAGTCACATAGAAGAATAAATAATTCTCTTAAACCTAAAAAGCCAAAGGAAGTATCATCAGTTGCACAGTAGGAATCTGGATAAGTACACAAATAACTGACTGCAGAGGATATCACTTCATTTCTCAAACCCCACTGAGTCCAGTAATATGTATTGACCAAGAATAAATGCATTTCCTCTCTGTGGGCCACATTTTCAGCAGACTTTGGATTGCCCTAGCATCAAAGAGACAAAATACATTTTGATTGAGCATAGGTAGCTGTCAGAGGTCTCTAATCTGTAAGTGAAGTTAAAGCTAATTATACTCTATGTGACCTGTAATGATCACTTAGCTGCTTTTCTTCAGTGTTTGACATGGCGACCTCTTTTATTATGTCTGGGAATCAGCTATTGTATATAAACAGCCATATTAATAAAAAAGAACCAAAACCTCACTTCAGTGCTTTATGAAATTAAATGAAAATCCTTAATGGTTTTGTGTATTTTCCTATGTAGATTTTTAATCTAGAAAATTGTAAGAACAAATTAAGAAAAGGAAAACCCGGTTTCCTGTGAAGATGGTTTTATAAAATATGATTATATTTATGAATATTGTCATGACATACTCTGGTGTCTTTTATGTTTTTTATAGAAAGTTTTTATCTTAGTAATTTGTTCATTGTTATGTCAGAATAAGGAATATTCTTAATTTAAGGATGGAAAGATTTATTTTAGCTCCTAGTTTTGGAGGTTCTAATGCATTCTATTCATAAGGCAGTCGCAACAGTGAAAGCACATGGGAGAGACTAGAGAGGTGTTCAAGGCATTACAGAAAGAAACCAAAGGAATCAGGAGCAAACCAATGTCTGGAGACTCAGACAAAGATAGAGCTTTCCAAAGAAATGCTGTAATACTACTTCTTCTTCCTACTCGGCTAGAAGTGCTGATCGGGCCTCCCACACACAGGATGGGTCCTCCCCATCACTTCCTGGCTGGCAAGTCAGTAACACAAACTTGAAAGTTCTATTCTGTGAAACTCCTAATCTCAACAAGTTGACACAATCCTTCCAGGCCCAATCCCCAAGCATCTGCCTGTTCCAGTGAGGCCCCACTTCCCAATAACAAAGGGTTCCAAATTCATGATGTTTTGGGGGGACACGCCAGATACAAAATATAGTAGTTTTTGTTATTATTCATTTTTTGGTTAAAATTAAAGTCTGATAACTTCTGCCTGTGTGTGTGTTGGTCTCCCTGTGAAAACTGTGGCACCTGAGAGATGCTTCTTGTTTGCTTGCACTGATTGTCGTTGTCACCAAATATTTCCACCTTCGCCCTGCCTAGTAACACTGTTGGCATCAGTGCCATTCTAGCTTGTAGTCATTCCTGGGGTTAAATCTGCCTGCGGTTCTAGTTCTATATCAGGCCTCACCTATTATTTATATTTAATTCTGTATTTCCATACTTATCTATTTTATACTTACTTCTATATACAGGTATGATCACATTTCATTTTTTAAACAGGAACTCAAATTATAGGTACTGTTCAGAGCTTTTATTTTACACTTAGTACATTGTGAACATTTTCCATACTAACACTATTAATAGGTGAGAATGACTATATAGCACTTACTATATTCATGTTACTAAGCTAAAAGTTTTATATGTGTTAACACGTAGATGTCACAACAACTCTTTGGAAGTAAGTCCTATTATTACACCTGATTTATAGATCAAGAGAGAGAAGTACAGAGAACTTAGGTGACTGGTTGATGATGACTTGCTCAACGACGTAGCGGGTGACCTGGCTCCAGAGGATGTAATCGGAACTACTGCGCTCTACTTCCTTTCTGCAGGGAGGTTGCCCTCATCTTTTCTGTAGCTGCCTGTTATTATAGAACACAATGCATCATAATGCACTTGAGACTTTCACAGTCGATGGACCCTGAGATTTTTGCTTTCACCACTGAAAAAAAGGGGAGAGAAATGTGTATATGTAATGTTGCACTTATGTCTTTCATATAATACTGCTTCAGTCATTCTGTATAATATAGTAATGTTTTTTTTTTATTTTCAGTACTGGAGACAGAACCCGTGGCCTTTGCATGATGCTACATCACAGGCCATTTTTGTGGTTTGGATTTTGAGGCAGGCTGTCACTAAGTTGTCAAATTCCCCGGGTGGAGATCAAACTTGCGCTGCTTCAGACTCGAAGAGTTCTGGATAGCCTTTCAGTACTAGTTTTTGTGAGATAAGTTTTAATACCCCAATATCCAGTTTAAAGAGTTATCATCTTTAACATTTTCATGAGAACAGAAAACATCCTTTTGCCTGATTTTTCATTGTTGAGCTGATTTAGTTTCTTTTTCCTAAAGTTCATTCCCCCAAATTAAGTGTTGTGAGTACCATTTTTTATTTTGAAAATTTGATATGTATGCCATATATATTGATTTTTAAAGACACTAACAAATGCAGTAAGATAAAAATTAAGGACTTCATTCATTTATTCCTTAAGAAGTGAATATTGATAACAGGGAAATGCCCAACAACATTTATTTCTGGCTTATTTTATACTTGAGACCAGCCAAAAATTGCCATGACTGTTGATTAAGGTACTAATGAGATGAATGTCCTTATCTCTATCCCAAAGATCCAAAGAAAAAAACACTGAGCTGCATCCCATACCTCAGGCCAATAATCCAACTTCTCTGGAGACAGAGGCAGGAGGATTGCAAGTTCCAACCCAATCAGAACAGCTTTGCAATTTAATAAGATGTTGTCTCAAAAAAAAAAAAAAAAGTGGACTAGGGAATGTAGCTCAGTGTATAAATGCCTGGGTTCAATCCTCAGTATGGATAAGGAAGAAAAAAGAAAGAAAAAAAAAGAAAGAAAGAAAGAAAGAAAGAGAGAGAGAGAGAGAGAGAGAGAGAGAGAGAGAGAGAGAGAGAGAGAAATGAAAGAAGTAAGGAAGACCAGGCTGTGAGATATTATGTGACAATAGCCAAATGCCTAGTATTTGTGTAGGCTGAGACTTGAATTCATGTTTGTTTGGTTTAGAAAGTAGTTGGTAGATGTATATATAAGCATAAATATATACCATCCTTTCTCCTCTATACCCTCCTTTTTTCTTTTTCTTTCATTTTCTCTTTCTTTCCTTCTTTCTTTATTTGACATTTCGGTGTTGTAAACCCAGTGCTGAACATCTCCACTGTTTTCACAGAAATGACATTCTGTATATGATGTTAACTTCCAAATAACTTTTTCTTTATTTTTTCTCCGATTGTGGTAACCTGATGTTTTCAGTCCCTCTGTGACAACTTTGTTGGCCTTGGCCATTGGCCAACTGATGATGACAACCCTGACCCTCAGCAGGGATTTATTTCCACCAACCTGTAGGCCACCCACTTGCTCTTCCAGCCTATTAGGCAACTGTACTTTGTCCTTTTCTGCCCAGTTCCCAACTTTCATGCTGGCTCATCCACCTATGCTACACAAAAGCTCTGTTCATCCCTTAGTCGGCCCTTTGGATCTTTCATATATCCTCTTTACCTTGTCCTTTTAATTCCTTATACGTCACCTTCTCTTTATCCTCTGTACCTTACTTCTTTATAGCCTTGCAGCTGTCCTTATGACTGGACCAGCTGCCCAGCATAGGGTTGTGGCTAGTTTTGCCTAGAATATCTACCAGTTCACAGGGGCATTCAAGTTTCACTCTAAATTCTATTACTGTTTGTCATATATTTGTTCCTTTATTGACAAAACTATTTCTTCTCTCTTTTCCTCTCCTCCCTCCCTTTCTTTCCCTCCCCTCTCCTCTCCTCCTCTGTTTTCTTCCCTTTCCTTTTGTACTACACTGGGATTTGACCCTAATCGTTTTCCATGTTAAGCAGCTCCTTCACCACTGAGCTGTGCATCCACCTGCTTTTTAAATTTGGTTTCGTGATAGCAAGGAAATAAACTCAATAAGAAAATCTCCCTATAGCAAAGAGTCCATGTGAGAAATGCAAGTAAACATGCATAAAATTACCAAGTAGTGCAGTACTGAAGGGAATGTCAGATCACAGATTTGGAAATAGATAATTCAATAGTCAAATGAAATTTTGTGCCTGTGATATCATCTCATGCTATCACTAGATGAAGTTTATCAACGTCTTGTTTTTGAGAATATAACTGTGTAAGTGTTCAGCCTGGGCTTCGTCATGGTTCTACTATTTCAGTGTTTGTGCACGATACCCTTCCTGGGCATTATCAGCTTATTTTCTTATCGACACTTAGGCACTTATTTTGGCACCACCATAAAGAGCCTATGCTTTGCACTGCACCTGCACAGTTCTTCAAATGTCCTATGACATATTTAACTATTTGGATTTATGTACGCTTTTCTTATATCTGGAATCTCTTGTCGCCTTTGGTTTTGTAACAAATATCTATTTTTCAATGACGTGTTTAATATTACTTAGTTCAGAAGCTCTTGTCTAGCCCACGCTGCTCCCCCTGAACAGTCTCTTTCTATCCTGTCATCAAGGTCTCTGCCATAAGCTTTCACAGCTGTTACCCTCCTGTGGATGCGCGGAGATCTTTTGAAACTGAAAGCAAAAATAAACCTTTTGCCCATTAAACTGTGCATGTTAGGTACTGTTTCTTAGCAAGTAAAATAGAACCAAGACAAGCATTAATACAATTAGAGAATTAAACAATCCTTTCATATATTGGCTTCTCAGTGAGTGTTTGTCTATAAAAAATGACGTCCTGAATGGGAGTTTCTTCCTCTTTGTATTTATTGAAACTCATAAGTAAATTGAAAAGTTAAAAAAACATATAAAGTGTCAATCGATTGTATTATCACACCAAATTATAGTTTGGTTTTATTTTTCCTAAGGAAGGTTTCAAAATAGACTATCCAGTGTCATATGTTAATTTATCAAATTCATCAGCTAATTAGTTGTTTACCAAATATCTTGAACAGTTTTAGAAAGAAAACTGTATATTCATATTAATTGGAAATATTCTTATGTTTTTTTTACTCAAAAAATTAGCATAGTTTAGCTCATCCCAGGAGTGCAGGCCTGTAATCTCAGGATTCCATGAGGCTAAGGACAAAGGATCTCAAGTTCAAGCCCATCCAGGGCAATTTAGTGAGTAGGTAAGACTTTGGTTCAAAGACAAAAACAAAGATGGCCTTGTAGCTCTATGTGAAGATCCTGGACACAGTCCCCTAGACCACCATAAAGAAAATTAACAGAACTCATACCTGATTTTTGCACGAATTTCTCTTTATTTTTATTTTAATATATTTGAATGCCTCTTGCCAAGCTTCTTTGCTTTTACTAAACATGTAAATTATGAAATGACATTATAATTTTTACACTTTTATTTATTTCTGTAGATGAAGGAGGCAAGGTATAGATTAACATGTCTTCATTTAGAAACAAGGAATAAAGGGGTAAAAGCTCCCACTTTCTGTAAAGTAATCCTAAGGAAGTTGCCCTTACAAAAATTGTATTTTAAAAGAATGTCTACTTAACTTGTTTATTTCAGCAAAACTTCTCTCAAGTGTTTTACTTGAAAAATTCCTCTCTGTGTTAAGTGATTATTTATTTCTGGCCAATATTTTCCCTGTAATCAATCACTTTAGACAAGTTTTGAAAATACGCACATATCTATCTTCAAGAACCAGAATTATCCATTACCTTTCAATTTGTTTCCTTTCTGAAACAGCAAATATTTATGTATCGTGTGAAGCATGAACCTGATCTGAAGACAATGGAGGAAAAAAAAATGGCAATTATGCACTTCTGAAAATTTGACACAAAACACAAAAGTTCCTGGCTTCAGGAGAGAACATCTCCCCCTGTCACCCCAAGGCCATTTCAAGTTCACTTGATAAAATAGCTGACAAACTTTTCTCTTAACCAGTGCTATCCTCAGAAAATATGATTCATTCTTAGATAACAAACACAGCTGCATAATTCAAATTAGAATATAATAAGTGTTCTAAATATTAGTGAAATTAAATATACATTAAATATGTCCATCTACTCCTATTAATATATTTAATTTGGTATGTTTTGAACTTCAATATAAATAAGACCAATAACAAAAATGTATTACATATAATGCTTTCATAATGGAAGAAACTTTCCTTTTTGTCCTATTTGGATGTATTTAATGCAAACACTTTTTAAAAAATACCTGTTGTCCATATCTGAATGTTCACCTACTCACCTAAGATGTCCTAAGAATATACATATATTTTAAGAATATAAATATATATTAGAGATTCTGATTTCAAAGACTAGGAATGGATAATTGTGAATAGGCAATGTTAAAGTATACTTTATTTTTTTCTGACTCAGATAGAATGCAAGTTTATACTTGGAAATATCACTCCCTCTACATGTTAGAATTTATATAAATACTTAATAAGTTACAATATTTTAAAAGCAGAGAGAATGCTTAAATAAGGAAATGTCTTACAGGGGGTAGTAATATATAACACTGTCAAAGGTATGTAATGGCTTTTTATTGTGCCTAGAGAGTAGATACACAATTAAATTCTGATAGAATTAAATATGGTTATCTGTATATGTAAATATACAAATATTTTAGAATTATGTATTTATATATAAATCAAGGGTGGATATACACACTTATATATACAATTAAAGCACATGTGAATGTCTGAAAACATTGTTAAGACTTAGGTTGGCTTTGTATTCTAAATTATTTTATATGTGTGTAAATTACATTACTTTATGAATTTTACTCTCTAAATATTTTTAAGACCCTAAGTAGCCTAACTCAGTCCTTCTGGGTGCTGCATACATGTCAATAATATATTAACAATTACCTTGCTTATCTCTCCTTCATCAAAGATCTTACATTCACTTCTTTGCTTTCATAAATAATTCCATGAAAAATCTTAAAATATACTATTTTAATTTCTATCAAATATCTGAGAACAGACTTGCTGATATGCTAGCAATTTGGATAATGTGAATTTGTTATCTGGATCTTTTATTTTACTGAAAGATGTTATACTCTCTTTGAATTTCTTTGTGATTTTTTTTATTTCTCAGGTAGCATTTATTAAGCCCAGTCTAATACTTATTTCATATGAGAATTCTCAGCTTCTGTGATTGTTGTAAGAATAATGCCTTCATCTTATTTTAATTCACATTTCTTTAAACACCTAAAAATTTGCAATGATGTTTTGATTACTTTTGATTACATCCAACTATGTAAGTTTCTGATCGTACACTATAGACTATAGTTTTCCAACTAATTCTGAGGGAACCTAAGTGTCTTTTTATATTTCATTATTTATCATAAGGCCTTTTGTTTTACAACATAGTTTTTCATGTTGTTCTGACAATAAACTGAACTTATTGCCTTTTAAAACCTCTTTATTGTCTACAACACATGCTAGAATTCTGATATTAAATGCATTGCTTTTATCAATTGGTTTAAGAAAATTTTGTACAATATTATCTTAGAAAAATGAATGTGTGCTACACTGTTCCATAAATGCTATAATAATATTTTAAAATGTTCTTTTTATAGAAAAGTCTCTGTTAATGTTTTTGTACAAATTAATATTACTACTATTGCAAAATGTATACTGTTTCTCTCTTTTATTTTTGTTACTTAGAAACAGCTTGCCATTTCTAAGTTTTCAATTGTTCTTTTATTCTATCTTTTATGAATCTATGTTTCAAAGCTCATCTATTCCTTTGAGCAGATAATAATTTTGAAATTTATCTGAAAAATTATGAAATTTAAAGCACCATGACATGTGCAGAATATGAAATTTTCTCTACTTGCCAAAAATGTACTGCTTATTTTTGCTAATTAATTACTTTGTTAATTGTAACTACATCTATATAGTTATCAGACTTTAATATACTTGTGAGAATGAACATATTTATCTTCTTCCAAACACATATGTTTATGTGTATACATACATGTATATATAATGCTATATATATATATAAACAATGATTGTTACCCATTCAGTTTTTATTATGATAATATTTCCCCATTATTTCTGTTTTAATATTCACTGCATTCTTTAGATCATTAAATTACTCAGAATTATTTGTACTTTTTAAAGTAATAATTTATTTTAAGATTTTTTTCTTCTTTCTCAACATACTCTACATCCCGCATACCTTTTCTGGCTACTGTGTTGCTAGCTGGATTCTCTCATTCCTTGTATTTAACAATTACGTCTTCCATGTTTCCTATTTCCTAAGACTCATCATCAATTTACTGCTGATGCTGTTCCTGCTGTTTTAATAAAGCACAGGCCCCGGGTTCCACCAACAGTGCCTTCCACTTTTTCTGTTACATTCTCTGTGGTTTACCTCTAAAATTTAGTCTAAAATTTCTTGTCGATTTTTATTTGTGTAAATTGCAGTTATATTTACAAATGTAGTCTCATGTGTATTTCTGGATGAAAAAGAGGAAGACAAAAGAAAAGAAGGATACAGGAGAAAAAAAAGAAAATAAAGAGAAAATAAAAGCTAAAAGTCAATCTGCTGGTGATATTACCAAGAGATCCTTGGCAAACACAAGAACAGATCAGTGCAGTTTCTCAGACATAACAGAGACTTTTACTTCCGTTCATTAAATATACACTAGCTGAGGACATTTTGGTATGAAAGTTGTTTTTGTTTTCCAATGTATGAGAATGTTTGACTTGCTTAATATAGTTTTATATTTTAAATAAGGAAACTAATTTTCTGAATGTGCTTCTCTGTTAATCTTTTAATTTTTGTAAGTATGTAAATTATCTTCATTTTTCCCATGGTAAGATAGTTTCAACCCAGGACATTCACATTGAGCTACATCCACAGCACGTATGCTATATATTTAATTTTCGTATACATGTTAATCTAAGTTCTTGATAAGTTGCTCAGAGTGGGATCAAATTTGTGTTCTTCCTGCCTGACCTCCACCATGCTGGTTAGAAACCACACACCTAGTGAAGTAATATACTTCTGAAATATCTTTTCCTGTTCAAAAATTCTGTATGTTTGCCCCAACAATAATGGGGCCACATGTATTTGTGACTAAACAACCTCATAGATGAGTGACAGCAACTTCTATGAAATATCTTTTGTCTCTCTGCAAAGTCATCTACTGCAAGGTGTCTATATTATTATGTAATTGAGAAAGGATGATTTCAAAAATCTTCATTCAAAGACATTCTAAGAATGATTAAGAAAAAAAAAATTCCTGACTCTTCAGGACATATGTCAGAGATATCATGACAACATAATTTTAATTACTAAAATAATCTCAATCAATAATTTGGATTTTAAATTGCAGGTTTTTGTGTATGTCTACATACTCTATATAATGTATGAAGACTTTTTTTTTCACTTGAGGTGCTGGGGATCACCCCAGGGTTACAAATTCTCATGTCCAGCACAGGTTCTTAATATGTATCCAATGAAGTCAATCCCACTGACATAAATGTTTAATCATCCATTTTGATGAAATGTTGTAGATAAATATTTTCTAATGAAAAAGAAAGCACAATAGAATGATCATATTTAATTTTTTTCATATATAACAGGTGAACTACCCATGTACTTGAAATTTTATATTGACAACATATGAACTACTTTAAAAAACAGAAAATGAAGTTAATTTAATTATTAGTCCCAAGCCAATAGTGATGGGAATCTCACTTCTGCAAGCTGGTTGCTGTTCACAGCTACTAAACATTAATATGATCAAATGCAATGTTTGACATTTTTTTCTTACTTCAATCATACTCTCACTTACCACATTAAATTAAAATCAGATATACTTATGATTAGATATATTTTATCTACTCAAAGAAAAACAACTTCAATTTATTAGAATAAATGCTCTATTCATAGTTTATGTGGGAAAAATGATCACTCTAACATCCTGACACAGTGTTGAATGACAAGCAAAGAAAAACATGGATTATTCAAGTGTTAAACTGATAATCTTTGCAAAGATAGATTTCACTACTTATAATAGTGTGACAAAATTACAAGCATACAGGATGGCTCTGTCTGACGGGACACAGCTTCTGTCATGCATGTCAATGTGTTGAATGTTTCGAGGGTGTGAAGCAGCACTTTCTGTTACAGTGGTTTAGGCTACCAGCATCATCTGCAAAGTCTTTCAATTAAGTATGTTGTTGTTTTCTCTTGTTCTTAATAAGTCACCTATTAATGAAATGCACACACATACACAACCAGAGATGTCTGTTCAGTGCCTAAAATGAGATTTTTTACATCTTCCCTTTTCAGTATTTTTGATATTGATGAAACTTTTAATAAAATTGCAAATTACAACTTGTTATAAAGTCTCTACAAATGATGAATAGGAAAAAAAATGAGAATCTGACCCTGAATTGCATGTGAGCCAGTCACATGATAGTAATAATTCTGAGATGTAACTATATTAACAAAATCTCAAATAATATTGAAATAGCTGTAAACAAATTTTGAGCTTGTTTTCACTGAGAATTATAATACCAGACCTAGAAAGGAAAGTGTGTCCGTAAATTTTTTAATAATATTCCTTGAAAACTGAAAGATTCAAAAATTTTAAATTATTAAAATATAATTAACTAGACCATAAATATATAATCTTTCAACACAATATTTAAATGGTCAACCAGAAGAAATTAATGAAGAAATGTGTACTTGGAAATATAATATAAATCTTAGCAATTTCTATTGGATACATTTTATTTATCCTGCCAGCAAAATTGACTTTTTATTTAAAATTATGTCTGTAGGACCTTGTAGAAGAAAGCACTCTATTTTCATAATGATAAGCTTCAATGAATGATAATGCTTTTAATTCATGGAAACAGTAATCAATGCTGTAATAGAATGTAATTATAATTATCATTCACATTAGCTCCTTTCTCTTTTGTCCCTGAGTATCACTTCATAAGTGCTTTCTCATTTGATCAAATATTGGTGCCCAAATATTAAAGAAAAGCTTACAGAGGTCAAACTGATTATTTTCAAACAAGTTCAGAAGATAAACTAGCTTGCTAGTATTCTGGTTTGTCCGTAACTTTTGAGGGATAGGTAAACAGTTTTGCCTCTTATTGCTCATTGAGATCATTAAAATAGATTTTATTCTCTTAATAGATGTACTAAAACTTGAATAGCAAGTGAATATGAGATGGTTGAGGACAATGACTATAATGAAACATTAGGACATTTTCTAATACCTTTAAACTTGTAAGAATAGAGTTGAAAGCAAACAGAATAAAAATGTGAGAGCAAGGACAGAGAGATGTAATGAAAGGAGAATTTTAAAAGAAATAAAGTTACAAAGGTTTCACCATGTTTACATGTATCGTATTTATTTATCTTCAGTATTTGGATTTCTTATGTGACATTGATAATAACAACTTCTTGATTGTGTGTGTGTGTGTGTGTGTGTGTGTGTGTGTGTGTGTGTGTGTTTGTGTGTGTGTGTTTGTGTATGCTTGTGTGTTTGTCCCTTGGAGTGATTATGTCAATTTTGAGGGATTAGAACATGTCCATGACAGAGCTTGTAGATGGGTGTGATTGATCTGTGGGCCAGTAATGAGAGAAAAACATGCACCTTGGAGTAGGTGGCCTAAGTTATAGACTGTTAGCTTGAACTAGATAAAAATGAAGGAAGAAGGAAGCTTATCAAAGCTCCCAGGAGAGCTCTGACCTTCACCATCATCTACAGACATGACCTTTCTCCTGTCGTCATATTGATGAACTGCATTGCATATTTGCTCCAACAGTCTTCGATCTTTTCCATTGCATTTGAACAATTATCTCCATCACAGGCTAACACTAGGTACCCTACCATCTCAGATGGACAGGTGTTCTTATATCTCACATCTGAGCAGACACTGGATCCTCCAGTTCTTGCATGTTCACATGACCGCTTTGGACTTCCTCCCTCCTTGGACTTGGAAACAATCCAAAGAACCCTTTTATTTCTATGTAATTTCTTTTGATTCTGCCTCTCAGAATATCCATACCAATAGATACAGTGCGTGTTTATGTGTGTTTGAGAGAGAGAGAGAGAGAGAGAGAGAGAGAGAGAGAGAGAGAGAGAGAAAGAGAAAATTAACCAATCAAGGTGGTTTATGCAAAATATTTAGAACTGGATCTCATTCTTTTTTTTTTTTTTTTTTTTGCTAGCGAAAATCTAAGGGAAATATATCCATCTTGGGTTTCTACTTTTCTTCCACCTTAAGTTAGTCAAAATTAAGATTGTCATAATTAGAATAACTTAGCCCAACTTGGAATGCTGGCGTAGTGTGATTGGGGAATTACTTCCAAACTGAACTTAAAGCACATCTGAAATATAGACTGCGTGATGGGTTCAGCAATTTTCACAGATAAAACGGTTACAAATGAAGAACTTGATCATGCTCAGAGAAGAAGTATAGCAAAGTAAGTGAGTCCAGGCTGGAGTAATAATCTTCTCTTGATGCAAATAAATTGAATCGTAAGTTCTGTAGGACAAGGATTTAGTGCTAGAGAGCAAGGTTCAAAATATATCATTTATACTTCAATTCATGACTGGATGACCCAACCAGGCACCCGAAGGTAAGCTCCACCCATCTTTCAGGCAGATCCTAAAGCTAATCAACTGGACATACCGCCAACCACCACCACCACATTCCAATCCTTGGCAACTTAAAAACTGAATATTTTTCCTAAAACCTTACTTAATTCCCAAATAAAGATGCTAGTACACTATACAACCAGGAATGTAATGATCTCTTCTCCAAAAATCTCAACAGTTCCAGAATTTTTTCAAAAGTCTGATTCACTTTTGAGACTCATGCATGTTTTTAACTATGAATCTCTGTGAAGAAAGCAATAAGCACTGAGGTCACAGCTCAGTGATTAGAGCACTTGCCTAGGAAGTGTGAGGCCCAGAGTTTGAATCCCTCCGCACCACACACACTAGCCTGCCATGGTGTCACACACCTGTAATTCCAACACCTGAGAGGCCGAAATAAGAAAATTGCCATAATTTCTAGGCCAGCCTGGACTACAAATGAGTGCAGGACTAGCCTTCCCTATAGAGTGAGACCTTGTCTCAAAAAAGAAAGAAAGAAAGAAAGAAAGAAAGAAAGAAAGAAAGAAAGAAAGAAAGAGAAAGAAAGATAATCGTGCAGTGCAATGCCACATTCCCATTCCAAAAGGGCAGAATATAAAAGGATTGGCTCAAGACCCATCTGATTTTCTAGTTCCATGTCTAGATGAGGTACATGGTGACAACATTGCAGACCCAGCAAGCTTGGATAGCCCATTCTTGTGGCCTTTCCACTTAACGGTATACATCTACTAGATCAATATCTATCTGTCTATCCATCTATCTAATTTTCTGTCCTGGTCTGGCTCCTCTTAACATCTGTAACTTTCCAACTTTCCTTGGCAGATATTTCATTTTCATGTCATCTCTGTCTCTTCAGATCTTTGCTGAAAATTTAGTTTCATCCCACAGCATCACACCCGGTGCTCCCAGGAGCTCTTTGTCTACAATCTTAGGCCTCCCTTTGGAATTTCTATGAAAGTCTCCCTGACCCTACAACTCTTAAACTCTAAATGTACATAAAACCAGGATTAAGCATATGATGCCAGTGTCTGCCAACAATGGGACATTAAACAGATCCTCTAAGACTTGAGACATGGCAACAGCAGTGAAACAAAAATCTAGGAATTCAATTCCTAGGTGGCTCACTCAAATAGAATTGCAGAAATTTTTTTTCTTAAGTAAAATATTTATCATTTTGAACCTTTCAACCTGCAATTTTTGAGATCTTGCTGATTCTCAAGATGTTATGTAGGTATCTTTTCTCTCTCTTTCTCTCTCTCTCTCTCTCTCTCTCTCTCTCTCTCTCTCTCTCTCTCTTTTTCCTTTTCTAAGTCAGGATCTCGCTCTGTAGCCCATGCTAACCTTGGATTCATGGCAATCCTCCTGCCTCAATGTTCTGAGTTCTGGGATTACCAATGTCTACCTCTATGCCAAGCTTTTTGTGGTGCTGAAGAACCAAACTCAGCGCCTTACTCTTGAAAGGCAAGTACTTTAACTGATGTGCCATCCCTCTAGCTCCTTCTTTTCTCTTGTCTCTGTAGAAAAAGCACTTCAGTCTTTCTAAATTGTAGTATTCTCTTTAGCATCTAAAAGTCACGTATATTCAACTTCATCTATAATATATCCTGGGCTAAAATTTCCATTTATTTCTGCTCTGATTTTTAGCTCCTATTCTCAAAATAACTTTGGTTAAAAGAAGCCAGCATTATCCATGCTACAACCTGAGTATTGGATGCAGTGCAATTTCCTGTGCTCTATTAATTGGTCGACTGCCTTTAATTTCAGTCTCCTGAAAAGTTTCAGAACACAGGCAAAACTTGGACAGGTTCTGTGCCAAAATATGATACAAGTTGTCTCTAATCCACCTGCTGATTTAGCCCTTGTTCTCAGTGGGCAATGTTTTTGCTTTCATTTACCACCTGCCTGCCTAATGGCATTATCATCTGCAGGCTCTGCTTATAGCATTCTAGGTCTTCTTTAGCCCAAATCTCCACAATTTCCCAGATCTTCCCTGTAAATTAATTCCAAAAACTTTTGAACCATATGGTCAGATATAGTGACAGCATAAGCCAATTTCTCTGAATTAGCTTTCCCATTCCTGGGACACAGTAACCAATACCACAAGTTCGTACAAGAAAAGTTTGATTTGGATCACATTTTCAGGGTACTTAGTATATGGTTCTTAGGTTCTAAGGAAGAAAATTCATGTAAGAAAAAAATGTGGTGGAGAGATTGGTTCAATTTCTGTCAGCTGACAAGTCATGGACCTCCTATGAGGTTACGCCGTCTTCACTCAGAATGGTGTTATCACAATTAAGAGTCACAGTATGCATTGATTAGTTTCAGAAATTTCATAAACTCTAAGGAATAATGGCTGCCCTAGTTGTCTGGTATTAGAATTGGGGCTTAGTGTAAAAAGAATATGGTAACACAGACTATGATAGCATGAGAAAGGACACAAATGGAATGTGAGCCTTATAAGTGAGTTAAGAAGGGGGTTAGACCAAGGATCCGCAGAACTGGGCCAAGAAACCATTTCGAAGTGAATATACAAATACAACTACTCTAATATAATGAAAATTTTCTTTGTCTTTCATCTCTAGGATGGGCTGGCAAAATGCGTTTCTTTATGTTTTTCTTTAAGAAGTTAAAGTTTATCATTATAAGTATCTGAATTTTATTACATATAATTGTTTAGAATGTAATGGATATAATTATGTAATTCCCTTTCATTTAAATTTTGAAGTTTTGAATTATTTTTATTCTAAATTCTTGTTGAATACGAAGACAGATATTTCTCCCTATAATTACTATATGATAAATATTATATTTTAAGTCATAATTTAGTCATTAGCATATTAAGAAAATAAATTAGATTACAATAAACTTTGAGATATTGATCTTTGTGTTTCTTAAAAATTACATTTTATTGATACATTACATTATTAATGTCCTACTTGATAGGATTATACTAGAGTTTCTTAATTTAACTTTTAACTGACAAATAATGTTGAGCATGTATATGATAATGTGTGATGCTCTGGCATTATATATACACATAGGCATTATAGAATAATCAAATCAAGCTAATTAGTGTGTCTAATACGTAACCGACATTCCTTGCTTTTATAAACATTAAAAAGTTTTAGTAACTTTGAAATAATTAATATATTATTAAATTCAGTCATCACGTACTGCCATTCCTCATTATTCCTGTAGTATAATTAAATCTACATTTGTTTTACCATTTTCTTCCTCTATCTCCTCCCTACACCCCAATTTATAGTAATGAATGTATTCTATCCCTGTTCTGTAAGATACAAATTTTAGACTCTACCATACAAGTGAGATTATATGTTTTGGCTTTTTGTACTTGTCATACTTCATTTGACATAAAGTTTCCAGGTTGTGCCATGTAATGTTTTGAAGTCCACATAGAATTATGTTGTGCATGTACATTCAATGATATCATAATAAATACTGACGTTTAAAGACTACGTAAAATATTAAATCATTGTTTTCTCCTTTACACAACAATAATTTATATGATTTTCTTTTTTAAATGAAACAGTTGATATAAAGAAAGATTATGTGTAAATATGTAAAAGAAAAAACATGTACAAGCAAAAACTGAACAACATGGCAGCAGCATTGAAACAAATCCTGATACAAAAAAGTCACGTCTTTACCTACAATGTTATAGGAAACCACATCATACTGTGTAATGTTAATTGATCTTGTTTTTTGATTTGTCTAAACTAATAGATATGTTCCTAATCAAATTTCATAACACTGAACATCATGTGCAATGATTGATCAAATGTGAGTCTTCACCCTTATTCAGGTTTTTAAATGATAAAGAAAAAATATGCATATATATATATATGCTTTATTTAATTGAGAAATAATTAGAAAAGACTGAAAGAGACCAGTATTGTCATAAGGTAAAGTATTTTATCAAATCAAAGTTCATTTTGTTTGCATCACTTTTGCTAGATGATTTTTGAGACTCACAGATACTGATCACCTTAGCTACTTTCTTTAGCTGTGAGAGAAATACCCAATATCCACAATTTCAGGATGGAAAGAATTATTTAAGTTCACGGTTTCAGAAGATCTCATACAGTCTATTAATGGGTGACCAGCAACAGTGGTAGCAGTTGGCAGATCTCTAATCAGAGAAAAAATCTCATGGAATGGCAAAGAGAAAGCCACCTGATATAGAAAGGGTGCAACTACTCTTCTGTGTCCAAGAAACTTGTACTTTCTGGGTCAAGTCTCAATGTTCTGTTCTATCATAACAGGCCCACATCTTATCAGCACAAGGTTCTATAAAGTTTCTCACTATGTTCCAACACATGAGGCTTTTGGGAGACATTCCAGACCTATACCATAATATTTCACCTGTGGCCTCCAAAACACCCATTTCCACCTCCTTAGGCAAAACAAAATTCATTTAGTCCTTCTGTAAGAGTTGTCAAAGTTTCAACAGTTTCAGAATTGCTTTTTTAAAAAGTCCAAGTCTATGATCTCCTCTGAGACTCAATGCAAGCTCTTGCCTGTGAACTTTCATAAATATTAAAGGAAAATAAAACACTTCCAACATGCATTGCTGCAAAGTAAGCATTCCCATTCCAAAACAAAGTAATAGGAACAGAGAGCAATCTCATCAAAACGAATTGTAAAGAGAGCAAGGCAAAGGTTAAATACTGTAGTAAACTGCTGTGA
Source organism: Ctenodactylus gundi (assembly GCA_004027205.1). NCBI lineage: Eukaryota > Metazoa > Chordata > Mammalia > Rodentia > Ctenodactylidae > Ctenodactylus > Ctenodactylus gundi. The sequence continues at coordinate 47,424 of PVKB01001551.1, read as the reverse complement.
GATGTAATCTCCAAAGAGCTTAGGTGGCCTGCCCTTATGACATTGCCTGGTGCTCTAGCTTTCATAATCTTTCCATTGGGATCACTCTGATCACAGCTTGTGGTCTTCCTCAGCACATGATCTTCCTTTCTGGAATTTTCAAATTTTGGGTATCTCCAGTGGACTTTAGGCTTGTTCTTCACAACTTGATGCATTACCTTCGCAGGGGCACACTCTTGGGCTTCCATGGCCTTCATCTAAAATCTGGGTAGAAGCATCCATGACCTCACAACTCTTGTATGCTGCATTCCTCTGGAATCAGCACTACAAGGGTGTCACCAAGACCTGCCAATGGTTTGAGCGTCTTTCTGACACCGTTGGACAATCGCTGCAGAGGTCTCTGAGTTCATAGATGGCTGAACTACAGCAAGCACTTCTTGTTTCTGCCCAATAGTATGCCCTGACATGCTTGCAAGGTCTTTTGCCTATCCACAATTAAATCAATAAATGTTTCATTGACTTTTGAGATACCATAAAGGCACCTTCTTAAAAAATAATCCTGATTCCAAATACTTGGGTTCTTTATAATGCTAATATTTTAACATCCATATGATTTTATGACATTTTCTCATGCTTCTCCATGTAAAGACTGCTAAAAACCTCAAATAGTGTAAGTGACATCCTGACCACTGAGTTGCCTTGAGGTTTTCTTTACCAGATTAATTAGTTCACTACCCTTAATCTCAGTTTCAATCAAAGTCTCCGGACAAGGATAAAATGTCTACACATTTTTATAGAGTATGACACACATGGTTTCTAGACCATATGCCAATGAAATCCTTCTTCCTTTCGGAAATTTCTTGAGTCTGGCTTTCTCGATCCATGCTTCTACCAGATAGCACTCTGCTCATCTGAACTCTGACACTTCATGACTTCTCTAACCAGAATCCTAAAACTTTCCCAAATTTCCCCTGCATTCCATTTCCAAAGTCCTCTATTGTGGTTTGGATCTGGAATGTGTCCCAGAAGTCTCAAGCATTTGGATGTTTTTTTTTTTTTTATCTATGGGACTATGTGTAATTAGGAGACTAGGACCTGCTCTAGAGGGGTGTATTAAGGGATGTAGTGCATTATAGATGTTTGGTGGAAGATAGGCCTGTGGCAGATCATAAATTACAGGCTGGTGTATTAGATTACAGATGTAATATAATGGATTATACATTACAAGCATGTGGTGGATTAGGAACTTAAAACTAGAAGGGGCAGAACACAGAGTACACTGAATTCGGAAAGAGTAGATCAGTGCAACCAGACCTGGAAGGGTATTTGCTACTTCCTTCCTTTGGGGACTTGATTTGCCTTCCTGTTTGGAATGCTGAGAAGAGCTGCCTCTATCTCTGCCTCTGCCACGTGCCTCCACTGTTGCTGGCCACCCAGGAATGTACTGTGACCATCTCAAACTGTGAGTAAAAATGCATTTTTTCTTCCCTAATTAGTGAATGTTGGGTATTGAGTCACAGCAATGAAAAAGTAACTAAGACACCTTCCAATTCACATCATTGGATAAAGTCACTGAAACAACTCCACTCCTCTTGTACTAATGTCTGTCTTTGTTACTGTTTCATTTTTGTGACAGAAATACATAACCTCTACAACTTAAGGGAAAAAGGTATATTTTAACTCATATTTTCAGTAAGTCTCACACAGGCCATTCATGGGTGGCCAGTAATGGTGGAAACATATGGCAAAAGGGTAATGGAAGAAAAAGTATGGCAGACAGAAAGCCAAGTGAAGGAGGCAAGGTGGAGCTGTTCTTCTGGGTCCTGCTCCACTAAGCTGCACCCTGTGGGTCAAGCTCTAGTGTGCTTCCCTTTGCTCCAGGCTCTATCATTTAACAACACATGGTACTGTAGGCATCCGATTGCATCCAAATACATGAAGCTTTAGGAAGACATTTCACATCCAAACCATAATACTCATGTTACCCTGCTACTCTAACTTATATAGGAACCTAATCACCAAAATTTTCATTTCTGAAACTGTTATTTTCTTTTTCTGACAGGGAGCTAGTCAACAAAGTAAAGTAGGAGAAATTTGTTTTTTACCATTTTGAATAAAAATCAGTTTCATTCTTCTACTTATGTGCAGTCTACTTTGGTAAACTCTCAACATTCAAATCTGGAGAAGTCTTCATTACTAAAATTAGTGCTCACAGATATTCTTGCATTTTCACTGTTTACTCACTAAATCTCAACTTGAATGTCATTTTTTTCTTATTTTCCTAAATAATTATTTTAATTTTCCATTTTAATCACGAAATGATATAGACCTCCAAATACTTGTAATTTTATTTCTAAGTCCCCTCTATTTCATATTCACTAAAAATTTTGCCTTCTGATCAAAGTGTATGTTCATCACTAGCAGCTTATGCATTCCCATAACCCTCTGTTCAAAGACACAGTCCCATAAGGCTTGTAATAACTAAATATTTTTGCAAAAAAATAATAGAAACAATATCTAATAAATGTCCACTGAGAAAGTACACATTACAGTTAATAAATATTTTATTTAGCAGGTACCACATATACATATATCTTTCTTTAACTTTTTTATTCCCTTGTTCAAGAATGAACAAGTACATCTAGGCCTGGCAGCACCGGCATATAATCTCAGCACTCCTACAAGCTAGCAGGGTTGAGCTCAGCCCAGGGAACAGAAAAAAAGAAAGGAAGAAAGAAAGAAAGAAAGAAAGGCAGGCAGGCAGGCTCTGGGAATACACGTGATTGCAGAGATCCTTATTTTAATACATAGTATAGAAATAAAGAAAGAGACAATAAACAAAAGAAGAAAGAAAAAAGGAAAAGCAAGAGAAAAACAAAGAAAGACTAGTAAAGAACCAGTTAATGTAAAAAGTGATTTTTTTGGTTTATGATTAAATAAACATTTTCAAAAAGCATGTCTTTAAACCAGGTGTGGTGTTGTATGCCTGTAATCCCAGAATTTGGGAGGCTGAGGCAGAAGGATTGCCATGATTCCAAGGCCAGTCTGGGCTACATAGTAAGTTCAAGACCAGCATTGTCTATATAGAAAGGCCCTGTCTCAAAACAACAAACAAATAAACAAGCAAAAAACAACCACAAAGAGACCCAGCATGACTCTTCTAAGACTTTATGACATTTCAGCTTATTTTGGTTCTCAGTCATATTTTCTGTGTAATTATTCCTGCATTCAACAGCTGCTGCTACCATATCAGTGCCTCTGGACACTTCAGTCTCCTTTGTAGTGGAAACAAACAAACATAGCAGTGGACCACACCATGCTATTAATACTGGTTTTAATCAACGTGTAAATGAAAAAAAAAAAAGGCGCCTTAGTTCCAACCTTAAAATGTACATTTGTCATTTTTAATAATTTTTATTATATGGAGTCAGATCCTAATTTCAATGGCAGTACTTCTACTCAAGCTGATACATGGTGCTGCCCTTAGAAGTGCAATTAAGCCTTGTTAGTGGAGAGGTCGCATCAGAAATTATGAAAATTAAACATTTATAACATTGGATCAAAAATGTTTTGTGCATCGCACTGATGATCCCTCCATTTATACAATTATCTAGGCTTTAGCTTGCTTGGATCTCAGAACATAGAAACCATTAATACAGCAAGAATAAGTATGAAATGAGCATTAGATGCAGTCTCTAATGAAAAATGTATTAGTCCATGCTAATGCAAGCAAACAGAAGTTAAAAAGATCAGGGTAGGCACCACAATGAGCTGCAGGAGAACATGACCACTCTTGATGCGCCGAGTGGTAGAATAATCAACGTTTCCAAAGGCCTGGCTAGAAATTTTAGCAAAGTGTGTATGCTACAAAGAATGAAATCTATCCTGTATACTGGGGCACCATATTTTAATAGAAATATTGACAAAATTTTCATATCTGAAATAAGTAACAAATGTATTTAAGGTAAAATGTTAGTATTACATGAAGTATAGGTATATATTTCCTTTTTTCTGAACTCAAATTTTAGTTAAAGGAAGATGACAAGGTGAATAAATTGCAATAAACACTGAAACTGATAAGTAGATCTGTGTGCAGAATCTTATAGTAATAAGGACAACACTACATGAATTTTATAAAATTAATAAAATAGTGAAGCATTAAAATACAGGACTGCACTGGGGTAAAATGAAAGCAAGTAGCCACCAAGCGCTTGCACACATGTGCATGCAGTGTCTATTTGAAAGCATGACAGATTGACTTAAAACAAAATAATCACTCACCTCTTGATTTTATAACACAAGAATTTACACTTTCTAATCATTAGGACTGTGAATACATAGCTGAAATTAACTTCCTAAAAGGCACATGGAAAATAATTACTAGTTCTATATATTGTCTCTCATGGATGTGACATATTTTTTAATTTTTGGATTAATTCAGTATATACATTTAAGAGATTTTTCACAACTTAAATGACTATTCTTCCAAATCCCAATCACATTCATATGATGGTTATTTAATATCAACATATTATTCTTTTCTGCATTGTTAGGAAGGATTCTTCTTTTTTCTTGAAGGATAGATGCATTTTGCCAGCGCTAAAGAATTTGGTAAGTGCTATTCCAGCATTGAAAAGAAATTTGTAAATTATTTTAAATTGTAAGTTTAATTTTTATAATTCTATCATTTTAATAAAGGCTTATTTTTATAAGATATGTTAGATGTCTTATTTAATTTGGATTATTAAAACAAATACAACTTAAGCTGTGGGTCAAAGCAACAGATATTCATTACTCACAGTTCCAAATGCTAAGGACCTGATAGATTTCTTCCTGAATTCTAGACAGCAGTCATCTTGTTGTGTAGTCACATGGAAAAATAAAATAGTAAGAGCCCTCCTGGGGTTTCTCTGATAAGGGCACTAATTTCTTTTTTAAGGATTGGTATAGTCACCCACCTGACTGAATTATCTCCCAAAGATTCTATTTTAATATCATCACATACAAAGGAATTCAACACTCAGTTTTTGACATGACACAAGAAATCAGTCCATAACATTAGAATAATATTTTCATTTCAATAAAAATATGAGAATTAAACAAGTGTTATTTTTAAGTTAATTCATTATTAAAATTAAAACCAAATGTGCCTAATTGAAAGAAGACTCAAAATTTTGAAAACATTATATGAGTTGGCCCTCTCAACTTCTGGGTGTTGCTAGGACTCAATCAAGGTCATGCTCTTCTTTTGAAATGGTAAAAACAATCCCAATTTTACTATTTCAGAATGTTGCATTCAATGTTATTTAGGCTTATATGGAGTTACGAGCACCTTCATACACTATAAAAAGTAAGAAATTTGAATCCAATTAAAATTTTTCTTCCAGTTAAAATTCAGGATTAAACCAATACTTAAGTAAGCAGGATAAAACCACAAAGAAATAAGCACACAACAAACATAACAGTAACCTCTATACATCACACCTAAATTTTGAATGGAAGAAAAAACAAACAAACAACAAAAATCACTGAGGACTAAAATGAACACAAACTTAATTGATTTATATTTGAGTCTCTATGATTTTGTGTCATTACATGTACACTTATATCAGCACATCTATATTTTAAAGGGTTATCTTCAACAGTTAAGGAAATAGAAGTGCATATGATTGCATGTATATCAAAGTGGATTTTGTAAACAAGGAAAGTTAAATCGAGAAAACTCTAGGTTTTTAATCCCCTCATTGAGACTACCCCTAAAGTTCTATGAGAAATAAAATAGTTTAACAGAGAATAATTAGATCGAAATCATGAAATTTCATATACTACTGCATTGGACTGAAACAGACTGCTCGATTCAGCAAGTATTCACGGTGCAGACACCAGATCTACAGCATAGTAGAAGCAGAAGCTACTCGTGAAGTCTGCAAGACTCCATGAGGCCAGAGAAACCAGTGCGCTAAGCATTTTTTGTGCGTTGCCTACTGGGACGATAACTGGAGAGTGAAGACAAAATTATCATAATCACCCAGAGTTAATTATCTCCTTCAGTAAACAGGAATTTAGCAGAAAGGAAGTTAAATGAGAAAATAGATAAGGCAAAATACTCTGAGGGAGTATGAAGACCAGGGAAAAAGTGCTCTAGGAGCTCTCTGGAAGCCTTATCTCCAGCTGGATGCGAACAACGCCAATGTCCCCAAACATCGCCATGCTATTTACTTCTGGGTCTGTAAACGGAATTGGAATCGCTGAGTTTGAGAAGTGTCGTAGAGAGACAGGACCAAAGAAACGTTGTATGACTAATTGCCACCGATAGAGTGAATATTTAGGCGATCCTCGTGGAGGGAAAAGTTTACAAGCCTAACTCATACATTCCACACAAATTGCAAGGGTGATTTTTCTAAAAGGCCGTTATCAATTAAGAGGACTATTAAAGGTGGGTGTGCAGTTCAGCATTTAAAGCTCCTGTCTGGCAAGAGCAAGGCTTTGGGTATGACTCCTTGGCACCAAGTAAGCCTGGTGTGGTGGTGCACGCCTGGAATTCCAGAAATTGAGAGGTTGAGGCAGGAGGACTGTGGTGAATTGGTTTGAATGGAAGCCAGTTAGGCTACATAGAGAGTTCAGGTCTAGCCTGAACGTCATAGAGAATCTGTCTCAATTAATTAATTAATTAAATTCTCAGATAAAATAAAATCAATTCAATTTTTATAAAAAAGGACAATTCATTGAGTAGCCAGATCACTTAACTAGCATTTTAGGAACCTTGAATTCCACCCCAACCTCACCAAGCAAAAGCTAGATGAATCGAAAAATTCTGCACCAACAACTTGCATCCTAGAATCTTCAAAGATCTCATATTTTGACCACATCTATTGTGGATGGGGGAAGTAGGTATAATAATAAAAAAGATCAAAATTTTAAGGCATTTCAATAATTTCAAACGGGAATAATATGCATAAATTTAACATTTTAAATGTTTAATCACCATGAAATTGAGAACATCATTTGAAATATTACTACCCACCTACTACTGTTTAATTTTTAGAAAATATGCTTAAGTCCTTTTGTCATAGACTAAAATATGAGTACTTTCTATAAAACTAAACCCCTTGATATTTTAAATTGCATGATCTTATTTTAACAAAATGGCTTTAAAAATTCTTTTCTCAAGAGAAAAAGCAAGCAAACTAAGAACATTATCCTTGTTATAAATATTTTATAGAAAATAACTAATAAAAGCACTAAAATTTCTTATTAAACTGAAATGAGGAAGCCAAAAAATACTATTAATGTTTTGCCCCTTTTTATTGATAAGTGCAAAATTTAAGGTTTACAATGTTTTCAAGGCATAAATGGACTGTATTCATATTTAGCACACTCTTTACATCTCAAAGACATGCAGGCATTTGTAACTTTTGAGAACCTATTCTGTATTGTGCAATGTTTCTTCAAATAGCACACCACCTCTCCAAAGCCTCACTTCCTTCAAAACATTTCACTTTATCTTGAGTTCATTTTTAAAATTAATATAAATTATCTACTTATACTTATGAATAAACACCAAAAAGAGAGCACACAGATGTTTTCACTGAAGTACACATCTGTTAGTAGTGAAGAAATTGTGTGCATGCTGAATCTCATCTGCCCCCTTATTTCTTTCTTGATGTTAAATATTATCACTAAAAGTGATGTTTTACCAATTAAAATAATTATTACCATGGAGTGAATATCCCACCTTCATAATCTCACATGTTTAATCGGTTCCTCATTTCTATTATATAAAAAAACCTGACAAAGTGTATTTTGTGAATCATGATGTGAATTTAGCTATAAAGAGATATTTGTAAAGATTAATTAACTGTATAATATTATCGAAAAAATTTCTGTTGAGATACAATGTTATCAACTGATGAAATTTATTATTAGGAAGCTAGGTATTAATTAGAATCCCTTTCTAATTACATATCTGCATACTTTATATTAATATAAATAGCTGCATTATTTTCCTGACACCACAAAGAATGAAGAAAGAGTCGTGATTTATTGCCAACTGCGGCAACCTGTGAAAAATCAGTTAAGTGAAGCTGAATTATCAAAATCTAAATGATGGCACACACATTGGAGAGGGATGAGATTTCATAAAGGATTAAGTGGACGATGTAAGTATTTTTGTATAACTAGCCATTCTTACCCTGGTATGTTGTCCATTTTTGAAATTATATGAGAACATATTTAAGTAGATCTAATACTGTATTGTAAGAGTCTAATCATTTTAAGAAAGGAAATAGCCATTATAAGTTAGAGATTTTGTGAGAAAATAGAACATAAAAAAATCGAGAAAGAAAGACTCAAAAATGCCTTTTTAGAAAAGTGGTAAATTTTAGGCATGGCAATTTTATTTGTTTTGGAAGGATTTTTTTTTTAAATTTGTGATACTATTTGGTGGAAAAATAACAACTCTTCTTAACTATTCTCCATGTTACTAACATTCACCTGTTTACTCAGCCATAGGACACAGCCTAGTACTATGCATAGCTTAGTACTATATACATAGCTTAGTACTATAATGTAAAGCCTCATGTCAAATATCACAACTGACTTAAATAAGTCGTGATTTTTAATAAGTTATCAGTCCTCCAAATTTTCATGTAAAAAGGTTAATTTCTGGCATAGAAATTTTAGTTGTAAATAGTTCAAAAACTATTGTGTGACTCAAACTCAACAAATCTACCTAAACTGATTTTCTTCACTGATAATTGCTAATGTAATGAGGACATATTCTTACTAGACATGGGCTTAACCATTGAATTATATCCCCAGCCCAACATAAGAATAATCCTATATGTAAACTTTAGAAAGTACTGTGAAGTTTTTCACTGTTTTTGAAGTAAGTCCCATATTTATTTTCCAAAACTGACTATCATACATCTCTCTCTCTCTCTCTCTCTCTCTCTCTCTCTCTCTCTCTCTATATATATATATATATATATATATATATATATATATATATATATATATAATATGACATATGCCAAAAAATAAATGGGATTTATGAAATGTACTTAGCAGTGTATATTTTTATACCAGGACATATTTCTGTCTCTTTACTAATTAGAGTAACTCAGCGCTAAAAGTTTGCATTTTCATGAAGAGCATTAATAAAAAGCTTTTAATATGCAACTATATATTTTAAGATCAACATCTGAGGATAGTATGGACAGGTTGTAGTATTTAGCAGAGGAAAATGCTGTGCCTGCTTAATAGCTTCTGACCTCACAAGGTCTCATGTAAACTTATGGATGTAAAGTGCCCATTCTGTCATTGAAGGAAGAAAACTCAAGGTATATGTGAGTTGGTGGAAAATGTGTCTATCAATAGGGACGCAGCTGTTGTTGATGAAAAATATTGAAAAAGAATAAAGAGGGGAAAAATTTAAAAAGAATAAAGAAATATTAAATGAAAAATGGAATGATCTACTTAGTGTTTCTAATTTTGGATTAAAAAGCAGGTGTTTCTCTAGGATTTTTCTCTAATCAAAATTATTACTTAATGAAGCTTAAAATAAAGTGAGTATGATGCACATTTATGTTCATGTTTTAAATAAAAATGTAAAAATTAAGAATATACATATCATCTATAAATATAAATATAAAATAATATTTAAACAGAGAATATGGAAATAAAATATATAACACTTGCTTTTTAAGCATATTACAAATAAAACTGTTTGCTAAAACATTTTCTATCCATAAGTCAAAGTTTTAGGTATGTTGAAAGTATATTAGGCTGTTACTGTATCTAAAGATTATTGAAAACTTATTCAGTTCAATTTATACTCTAACATCCTATTATATATCACTCTATAAACTAAAAATCAAGTCGTTATGGAATATCTACCTACTTCAGCTTTGCTGAGGCATATAATTACCTATAAAATCAATATCTCTGACTGTTTTAAATACAAATTAAAATTATATGTCAGTATACTATTATTAAATTGTAATTAAATGTATCTGTATTATCTTAACTGGACTTATTTACATAATAACAACATATATGTATTTATTTATTTATTTACTTATTTTAGAGTAGGTAGACAGGTCCTTATTGAGAAACAAAGGACAGATGCACAAAGGCTTCTGCTGCTCAAGAGGGAATCCAGAATGTTTAGCCCTGAAAGATTTTTAATCTTAAACTGACAAAAGACCAGATTGGTGTTGTGCTGTGTTTTAAACTCACAAGTGCTACTACTAGTGGTGACCAAAACTTATTTCATTCCTTTACTTGTCACTAACCATCCATGTATTATCAATTCACAAAAAAGTTGATTTTGTTTCTTTTTCATCTCCTAGAGTAAAACCATACTATAAATTGATGAGTTTTATAGTATGAATTTAATGTAATAACTACAACTAAGCATGAAGCCACCATTGAAAAGTATATTTTACAATTGTTTTCTATTAAATTTGAGTGTACTATTTTTCTTTTTGATTGGTCAATGTAGGACTGAGGAAGACATTGAAAGAAGCCTTTTCTTTAAGCAGGAAACAGAGCACAACAGTGGAATGTTGAACTATAAAAACTAGAAAGGGATTCTTCCTAGAAAAAAAAAATGGAGACAAGCAGCAGGGTTTTAAAGTTTAATTTTAGGTGCTACAAATGAAACATATGTTCTCATCACCAGCATCTGTTAGTTATGGCGAGCAGGTTAAGTATTTCTTCAATAAATGAAAATATTTTGAGTTGCTGCTTTTTTAAGTAGGTGGAGGCCATGCAAAATTTAAATAGAACGTGTGCTGTTTGGCTTTGAATATTTTGATTACAAGTTCTTAAAATTTGCATGAAATTTATAGCTCTTAATTTTTTCAAATAGAAATGTTTATGTTTTTGACAATTTTTTAAAATGTTCTTACCATTCTAAGGGAAGTTAATGCTCATTATTAAAATATATGCCTTGTGAGACAGTTCAGAACAACCATAATTTTTCACAAAGAAACTCTTGAAACACTGATGTCAAAGAAGTTGAGTGTAGAAAGGTATCTACAAGAGCCTGGGAAAAGTAGAATCAAGGAGCACTGAAGAGAGGTTGATCAATGGATATGACCATGCCATTAACAATAAGAAATGTATTCTGGTCTGTTGAACAGTAGGACAACCATAGATAATAATTATATAATACATGTTTAACAAAAACTACAATAAAATGTAAGTAAAATTTTCATCTAAGCAAAAGTTGAATATTTTAAGAGAAAGTTTGCCTGATATAAATATTATCCATAACATTCATACTTTAAAGTCTGATTTATAATACTTCATTAAGATGTGGGATTTACATTTTAATTACAGTTAAAATTATATTTAAATTAAAAACTAAATAAAACTAAACATTTCTAACTGTTAATCTAAATCTCCATGCAATAAGAAACTCACTATATATTATTTCTATTTTCTGTGGTACTGTTTGACTGCAAAAAAGCCATAAGTGGAAAAGACACACAAATGAGAAAGTTTCACTGAGAAAAATGTTCAACATCAATAGCTACCAGTAAAATTGTAAATTAAAACCACAATATGACACTATTTATTAGATGGTTTAAATAAAAACGTTATGATAACCCAAAAAAATAGGCCACAGAGAAAAGGGATAACACAAACATTGCTGGTGGTTAGGAGAAACAGTTTGCCAAATTTTTATGAAGCTGAATATGCAACTGCCTTTTGAAATAACTTGCATTCCTGCGCAATTTTCTCAAAGACATGACGACTTGATGTTCACAGTGGAATACTTGTACAAGTGTACAGAGAAAATTTTTTGTGACAATTTAAAAGGAGAAACCATGCAAGAGACATTCACAGATGTTACTGTTTTAAATATTCTAGGCTAACTTCACATGTTAGAAAATTAATTTTCAATGTCATGTTTTTGAAAGATGAGATATTTAAGAGGTAATTAGCTCGTGAATGCTTCAAATATATCATTGTCATTATTTGGGGGTAAAGTTTATTGTCAAGGGATCAATTTGACAGCCTTCCTTACTCTCTTGGTCACATGACATTTTCTGTAATGGGATAACAGTATGAGGACCCTTGACCTAAGAAGTGTTCAAGATATTCGAGCCTCCACAACTCTGTAAGTCTCTGTTTCTTATAGAAAATAAGTAGAATTCATTCATGATAAATATTCAAATGTAAAAAAACATGATAGATCCATTTCAGACAACATTTATTAATGTGATTTATCATTATGGTAACTTCAGATCTCACACAGGCCATTAGAATTCATAGGCATTAGTTAGTTGGCTCATAGATAATGGGACTAAGGAGGTGTGTTCACTTTCTGGGAGATTGTAGATTGTACATTACTTATGAAACAAACCCAAAGATTGTGTTGATTATGGAACTAAGGAATGACATTGGTACTCTTGAATGAGAATATGTTCAAGTGTCTTTAGTTTCAGGGATAGTTTATGGACCTGGCTCTGTGCTGGTTTGGATTTGAAGTGTCCCCCAAAAGCCTCATGTACTTTAGTATAGTAGGATAATTGTGGAACTGTGTGTTATTGAGAAGTAGGATCTGGATGGAAGGGGCAGATGTTGAGGGTTTGACTTAGAAAGACGAGGTCAACATGTTGGGATTGGGTGTTACCCAGGGCAGAGTTTTCATGTTTGGTATTGACTTGTGGGCCTGCAAATCAGGGAAGGGAATCAGCCCTGGGAGTGGAGGGCTCAGACCACAGCTTGAACTAAATAAAGAAAGGAAGAGAGACATTATTATAGCTTCTTCCTGGTTCGGGAAGAAGACCCTGGCTTTTCCTGAATCTGCAGACATCACTTAATTCTTGTTTTGCTTGGTTTCTCTCTGCAAATCCCTCAGCTGCTCTGCAACTTTTGCCATGTTTCCACCATTGCCATCTGCTTGTGAGTGGACTGTGTGAGACCTTGTGAAACTGAGCTAAATAAATCTCTTCTTTCTTAGTTTGCAATGTTGAGTAGAATGCAACAGCAACCCTCTTTTTTTTTTTTTTTTTTTTTTTTTTTTTTTTTTTTTTTTTTTTTTTTTTTTTTTTTTTTTTTTGCTCTTTAGGGTTTTTTAATGTTATAATAAAAAGATAAAAAAGAAGTCTCATTCCTTGTTAACATTAACTACTGTATATTTTATATGTGGCCTGAGGCAGTTCTTTATTCAAAAAAGAGGTCAAAAAATAAAAGTTCTGGCTGAATATATTTGAAATGAGCAGGGATCAAGATGTTTGAAGATTTTTTTTTATTATAGGGAAAGTTTTTTTTTATTAACTATGCTATCTTCTTATGGGAATTATTCATACATTCTGCAATAGCATTGTGGAGAACTAAAACGTTGGTTTGGACAGTTACTAGTGCCTTCAAAGTTGCACGCTTAGAAAAACTGCTTAAATTATTTTTTTTTAACTCATAAACATCATGTAAGCTGGGACAAATGTATTTTAAACCACATTTTAAAGATATAGAAAGCAAAATAAAGGTTTTACACATTGCCCTAGCATTTTTCAAACTATATTTTTATAATTATGATTTTGGGAGTAGGTGAGCTTGAAAAATTTATTGAATATTGTGCTGTGGTTTTTTTAACAATATTTCGAGACCCAGAGCAAGATATATATATATATATATATATATATATATATATATATATATATATATATATATATAGAGAGAGAGAGAGAGAGAGAGAGAGAGAGAGAGAGAGAGAAGTAATAACACATTATAAACTCCAGGCTTTTCTAACAATTTTCATGTACCTAATGGAAAAATCTCATTCATTATAAGCTCACTTATCTTTCTTTCTCCCAGTTATAACTAAAGTAGTTGATCTTCTAAAGAGAAATTCCATGAGCAAATGGATTCTACCTTAATCTAATAACAAATTACTTCAAAGGCTTCCAGACTGGGGTCCAGAGACAGTCTAATCTTCAAACGTGATTTTATATTAATTTTCCAATGAAAATATTTTACACATTTATTGAAAAATACTAAAATGGTCCAGAAATGTAAGAGATAGTAATTTAGCACATATTAGTAGGACCACGTCAGGAAGACTGGGGACCCAAACATTGGTTAAAATATATCACTCAAGTGATCACAAACTGCTAACAAAAATGAATTTACTAATAAGAGGTATTGACTACTGTAAAACAACTAAACTGGTTCTTGTAAAGGTTGTTGAGGAGCTTCCTTTGTAAATGTGTGGTGATTTGAGATTTGGAATTAAGGAAGCACTGCGTAGTTGAAGGATTGCACATGCGTACTTGCTGTGTGGTGGAAGGAGAACTCGTGAAGAAACAACGCAAGAAGTCAGCAAGGTGGAAGTACCCAGGCGGTCAGCCTTTGCCCTGGCACACGTGAGGTTTTCTAGATCAGATGGATCTTGTGAGAGTAATAGAGGTTTGTGTCTATGAAAAACGGAGCTCACCCATCTTCTATGCAGGAAAGCAGAAAGAAAACTTTCACGTTCTCATGAAATCTTGTGGAACTTTGACTTCTCACTGCAATGAAGTCTTGTGCTTCTCCTTGTGCTTCCTCCTGGTGCCGTCCTGGGCAAAGGCTCAGTCTCTCCTAGTATAGCTCTCATCATGGTTCTCATCAGTCACAGACAAAATGTCCACTGAGCTTTGTATGATTTCAGTAATTCTCCTGTGATATAAGTATGGCTTTTCATATTATATATGTGTATAATAAGATTACATATAACAAGTTTTTTTAAGGGAAAATACTCCTTTTGGCTTTTCTTCAAAGTACTTATAATGATCCTCAAATTCACTACTCAGAAATTACGGTAAGCATGAACAGTACATTTTTTTTCTTCTGTGTTTTTAAGTATTAAATTATAATGTCCACACTGTTTGAATCACATAAAATCAAATATTATGCTATTTTTCAGTAACTCAATTTCTGTGATAAATGGAAAAGATAGAAGTGAAACATGAAGCTGTAATAAGAATAACTACAATTGATTAACACAGAAGCACTTTGTCAAAGAGCAATTGATTGTTTTTATATTGAAAGTTTCTTTTTCTAATGGTGGTTGAAATTTCTATTACCCTTATTTAATCACTTACAGGGATATTTAGTTAGAGATGATTTTTAAATATATAAGTAGTTGAGTACTTTCCTTTTTTTTACTTCTGAGAGGAACATTTGCTTCTGGGGACTTCATGATTTGAATATATAGTATAGAACCATTTTTGGTATATATTTTAAACTTGGTCTCATGGTAGCAGCCTGCACTCTGGGTGGCTAAAACAGGGGGATCACAAGACTAGTTTTGACAATTTAGCAACTTAGTGAGATTCTACCTCAAAATCAAAAGTGGAAATGGGCTGCAATGAAATTCAGTGTGAAAACCCCTGGTCCCAGCCCTGCTATCAACAGTGCTACTCCCCCACCAAAAAAAGAAAGAAGGGTTTATGGCATACTCCGGATGAAGCGTAGAATAAACCTATTCAGACTACAGCTCTAATTACTTTTTTATTACTGGGGCAGAATGCAAGTCTTCAGTAATTTAAGAGAAGAAAGATCTATTGTAACTCACAGTTTTAGAAGGTTTCAGTTCATCCATAGGAGGGTAAAAGTGATGGAATCACAGAAGGCAAGGACAGAGCTAGCATGTGTCTTTCCTGGCCATGTTCCAGTGGCTGCCCCTTCGGGGTCAAGTCCCAGTGATGCTCCCTACCTACAAAACCTCACCTTTCAACAACACAGGGTTGCAAAGGTACTCTACAACATCCAAATATGTTAGACTATTAAGGGCACTCCAGAGCCAAATCACAATAACTACTCAATTATCAAACAAATAAACATGATAACTTGTTTTCCAGATTTCCAAACTCTAATCTCTATAAAGTAACACTACCACTATGAATGTAATTTAAATTCTCTGATTTTTGACAGCTTTTCATTTTTATTTACTTCAGAGATCTTTAAGTGTCCCAGAGTGTTTATATTTTCATCAATAATGATGTATTGCTGCAAAGTCCCATTGAAATCCCTGAAATATTAAAGAATGGCTTTATGTAACATTATTTTATTTCAATGGAAGAGTTGTATTTGTCATATTTCCAGGTTGTAAAATACCTCGAATTTTGTGGCTTAGCACAAGATTTTGGCTCATTGGAGTGGAAAAATGAACAAGTATTGGTTGGATCCTCTGCTCAGGGTTTTCAGAAGGTTTCAATCAAATGGCACATGGGGTGATAACTCAAATGAAGCTCCAAGATACATCTTTTAAGCTCACTGATCATTGGAAATTCTTTTAAAGTGGTTGGAATGATGTCCTCAGCTTCTGAGGTAGTCATTTCTGGACACATGGCTCTCTCCACAGGACTAGATGCTGTTTTAAAGACAAAAGAAGGGGCCATACTTGTCTCTTTCATCCCTCTCTTATAACGTTCACTTACTTAAGTCAGACTTTTCAGGAGAGTCTCCCTGTTGATTGTTTCCAAGTCAACCGAGTCAACTGATCACAGATTGTAATTATGTCATGAAAATGTATTTATCTTTGTTGAATAATATAAATTAAAGGAGTGATGTGGCTACACATTCAGAGTTTTCATCTTCATTCCATTGATTATACAAAGCATTTACATGAGGGGACTGAAATCTTGCAGGCATCTTAAAATTATATCTGTTATCTGATTTCATAGGATCTTTCTGAAACTAAAATTGCTAAGCTGCTTCAAGAAGTATACATAGTGTGTATAATTATATGAATGATTATGCTGTTTACTTCTGAAATCTAATGGTCAGTTAGACATCCTTTTTTTCATGGCTGAACATTATGTATTACTTTTTTTTTTTTTTTTTTGAGACAGAGTCTTCTTTTATAACCCAGAATGGCCCTGAACTCAGCATGGAGCCCAGGCTGGCCTTGGACTCAGAGCAATCCTCCTGTCTTAGCCTTCCAAGTGCTGGGATTACAGGCGTGCAACACATGCCCAGGTTATGCAGTGCTGGGTAATCGAACTCAGATACCTAGCCCTTACCTAAGTTCTTGCTAGGCAAGCACTTCAGACACTGAGTCATTCCTCCAGCCCCATTATGTATTGCTTTCAAGAAGTCATCAAAATGCACGGAAAAAGAACTGTTAAGTCAAAACTCTGTTCTTTATCATGAGTCATCCTCATGACATCTTTGAGAGAGTTTTTAAAGTTTCTACAAGAAGAAGAATAAACCGCATCATCAATGAAGTTAGAAGTGAATACAATTAGAAGATATCTGACTTACAACATTGATAAATTTTCTTCCAATAGGGAGATAGTCTAAAGTTGTAAGGATATCTCTTAATACTTTTTGTTTTGTTATGCAAAGCATACTTGTTAGTCTTAAGAGTAAATGCTGTGTAGGGAAAAATATCTCGTCTGCTTTTGGTTACTTTTTCAGAAAATACACAGTAAAAACATATTTTATAATTTTCTGATTTGTCACAGCCATAAGTAAACAAGTTTCCATTGCTTTGGTGTTCATGGACCTGTTTGGTGGCAACTTAGGACATAGTTATGTCTGTCGCTATAGCATTCAGTGTCTGAGAAAAACTAATATTTTTGAAAATACTTACATAAAGCTATAGCAGATTTGAAAAGCAAGAAAATATTCTTAAAATTAAAAAGAAAGATGGATGCAGTATATTTTCTTAACAAAGATATTTTGGAAGGTGGAAGACATAAGCAAAAATTGACGCTGTGGACCTGATTTCAGATGTTATGCACCTCATTGTACACATTTATTTTGATGAGCAGTTTTTCGCAAGGAAATTTAATCATTTTGGGGCTTCACTATCATGATGTGTTTAATAATATTAGATATGTTCAACATACTTTTCAATTAGCGAGATGGAATTTGGTCCTGCAACAGTTGACATGCATATGGTGTATACTGCTATGTGAACCCGAAATCCTCCACTTTCGCTTTACGTGATTAACATTTCACCCAGCTTAATCTTTATATTTGATTTTTAACTTCTAGGATGGTCTGTGGTGCCTGCTTTGAATGAGAAAACAACAGATTCAGCTCAGGGAAGATGAGTTTGTTATGGTCTTAACACCAGAACTGATCCATCTGCTCTCAATTTCTTGCACTTCACAATTCACTGGTATAGATGTATGTGTTTGGATCATTCACATTCAGCCTCTGCAACAGGCTTTCGTTACTATCAAACACAAGAAAATTTGTCAGTTTGTTCCTCGGCTTTCTTCAGGAGACAGAATAATGTAAGTATAAATTTCTGACGATTTCTTACAAGTGTATTTTAAAAAGTCAAATAAGCATAAGATCTGATAAGTTGTGTTATAACTTAGGTGTTTAACGACTACATCATGTGCTACACAAAAATTGGTTTAGTCAGATTAAATTTCAACTTTGCCAAAAACCTGCTTATTCTGTCGTGTATCTTTGATTTTTGAAATAGTGTATATTTTTATATATTGGTGGCCAAAAATATTCTATGTAAATTGTAATAAAGAATAATCCTGTCTTCACCCCATAATAATGTCTGTGGTAAATTTCTGTTTTTAAAGGTGAACTGCAGTCATATCAAATTACTGATCAATGGGCCCCAAAACTCTCATTTATGCTTACCAAAAAGAATTATGTTATAAATATGATCACATAATAAATAGAATGATGTTCTCTAGCACCATCTAGCTTACTTTTTGAGAAATATACATTAAAAATATTTAACTCTTTGTAACTGGTGGATACTTATTTTAAATATGTTGTCTATGATGGTCTGGGAGGACAGAGCAAACTGAATAAAATTATTAGTGTTATATTGATAATGGACTGTATGCATATTATTGCCTTCTCATAGTTGCCTTATGAAAACAATTTTTGTGGTAATATCCAGAAATGCTCCATTTAAGACATGAAACATACCACTCTCTTGACCTTCATTTGATGACAATCTTTAGAACTACTTTTTTAAATCAATAAATACCAAGAATATTCTACAACAATAATTCATGAAGGCTCACATCTTTATATTCTAACATACATGTCATTGATATTGTTCTGGCTAAAAAATTATCTAGATATTAAGGAACCCAAAATTAGTATGTTGATTTACACTTAGTGTACAAATGCAGTTAAGCGTAGCTAAATAACATCTGAAGTTTATCAGTTGTCTTGTACATAAAAATATTTGGATCAATTTCTGGTTGTGGTATTCCAAACCATTCTGATATTTTTACTACTTTTCATTTGTTTATTTATTTTAAGATTGAAACATTATCATTTTAATTTGCATTGGTTTTTCTTGGATTCTTAATTTTACTATTATATGCTTGAAATTCTATTTCTGATTTTTATTCTTCATTATGATTTATATTACCTGCATGTCATAACTTAAATCATAATTGTTTCTAGCACAGGGATCTGTTTAGCAAAAAACATAGAATTATAAGAAATACCAGATATGCACAGATATAATGGGCAAGGTAAAAAAAATTGATGAGTGATAACTGAAAAATATCTTTAGAAAAGACAGCAATAGAGATTTAAGCCAGCTAAGATTTTAAGAGTTAATGATAGAGTTATATAAATGTGAAATTACATTGATATAGACTTGTTCCTCCACATCTGTGAGTTCTTTATACATGCAGTTGACCAACCAGATCTAAAATATTCAGAAAAACATTACATCTGTACTGACTGAAAATGAAAAACTATTCTTCTGTCATTATTCCCTAAATAATGCAGCACATGAACAATAAAATATATTAAAATATACATAATTTAGAGATAATTACAGCATGGGAGTGGGCACACAATTTGTATGAAATGACTATGCTATTTTAAACAAAGAACATGAGCAGTCTCAGACTTGGGTTCTTATGAGGATTCTGAATCCAATCTGCCACAGACATGAGAAGTAGTGGCATTATATTTATGTCTGTATTATTCACTTACATTGTTTTATATAAATGCAATATGATGTCTATCATTAATTAATCAATCTTAAAGTAAAATTAATACATTTTTCCAGTTTTAAAAAATCTGTTTCAGGTTTTGGTGATTTGAGTCATCAATGGTGTATAAAATGATGTTTTATGTAATTACCCTGATTACCCAAAATATAATAAAAATTAAAATAATATCAACGATTATTTACTTCTTTATTAAACAAATATTTACTAAATGAATTCCATTCACAGGTTACTCTACTACATTTCCAGTAGTCAATATTAGCTTAATGCACTTACAGTCTTAACGTAATGATACAATAGATTTATATTCTTTTGAGCACTATAAACTAATTATACACGTAAGAGATAAGTTCTAGATACAATGTAAATAATTAATTTAGATAATAAGATCATGACCTCTAAAATTTTCCTTTAAGTAAATATTCAGAAATTTAACATTGGAAAAAAACATTGAATGTTAAGGAATTAACAATAGAAAAGATAACTATATTCCAAGCAAGTATTTCAAAGACATTTCGGTGACCAAAACTTACATACTTACAGTGGTGATTCAGCAGGGGTTCAGTAGATAAGATTGAACAATGATACCGTATTATTTTGGGGACAGATCGTACAAAGCTCTCATAAGGTTAGTGAGAAGTTTCAATCATTCCTTCACTCTCATTCCTATATCTTCCTTCCTTCCTTTGTTCCTTCATACTTCCTCCTCTACCTTTCCTCACTTCCATGTCCTATATTTCATTTTTTCTTTAATTTAGACATCACAATGAGAATTATCAGAGGCTTTTTTAGACTGATAGACAGAGCATAGTAAGAACCCATGTATGTTTGAAAGTAGTACAAACATATTTTTAGACAAAATAAAAAAAAATAACTTGGAATATGGATTTAGAATAAATGACATATAAAAGTAACACAATTTTAGTTTTGAGAGGTAGTGTTTTCTTACACAATTTAATATCACCTTTCATAAAGTTAAAAGACAGAAGGAGTTGCAATTAATCAAGATTCCTGATTTAATGTTTTAAGTTCTAGATGTCAGTTTTATCGAAATGTAAAATAATTTCAGTCATAAGTTCCATTTGGACTAGAACTCAATGTCTGGAATGCATTTTTAGAGCAGCATGGATAATAATGGAATTTATTTACTACAAAAATATATAACTCTAAAACATTTTAAAATATTGGTTCTATTTGAAACAGAAAAGAGGAAATTATTTGATTTATTTTTTTCACTTAAATGTGCCTATTGGTTATAAAAAACTTAAGATAAATTAGGAAAAAGTTCTGACATGAACTTTTTAAATATTTTAATGTATTCTTAAATTTTCTATGTAGAAAAAAAATACAAAGTGTAGCCTGGATAACATCAGTGCAGCTAAAATATAATCAACCTTTCTTTTGTTGGTGTTTAATCAGTTTTTTTTTTTTCTTAACAGTTGTTTTCTGAAAGAGGAAACACTTTCTCTAGTAATCATTTCAAAAATGTCCTTCTCTCATATTCTGCAGAGGAAATCAGATTCCAAAGCTTAAGACAAAATTAGATGCAACTACAAGGGTGAAAGTTTAGTCCAATGCTGTATCCAGGAAAAGCAGCACACAGTGCAAAATATCCAATTTGCTGCCCCTGTCTGAATGTTTAGCATTCTCACTCCTAGCCTGTTTTTGCGGAACGCAGCTATTCTGCTATACTTAATTTAATTTACAGTATTTTGCTGATAACCAGACTTCCATATCGTCCCACAATATCATCTCAGCGTCTGCCTTTTTTCATTCCCTGATCGTTGCCTGTAAGATTAAAAAGTCCCTATTCTGGAGCAAAGCCTGAATTTTTTTACTCGGTGTTCTGCCAACAGGGAAACAGCTCCAGAGTCTTAGCTCATATTTATACCGAACGCCAAATCCTGTTTCCTTAATTGCCTCAGCTGGGGAGCCAAGACCGCATAAAGCAGCTGGTGGCCAGAGAGTACATACCGAATACATAGGGCAGGCTCTCCTACAGAGTTCCGGGGCCTCGAATCTTTTCAGTTAGGGGCTCATCCCTAGTGGAGGAGGAACCAACACAATTGGTTCTTTTAAGACTCCTTTACTGCAGGCAACCTCCTTCCAGGTGGTAGCCTGGGACACCGGGAAGTGGCGGCGCCAAGCTGTCCTTGTAAAGATGTACACGTGCATAGAATAAAGATTTTTTTTAAAAAATAAGAGAATGAAAAAGCACTTAGGAAATTAAGATTTTGTAAATCTGCTCTTCAAACTGAGTGGCGATGCTGGGCTTTGAAATTAGCATGAAAGCTTGAGGTGTCCCTGTGTTAATGTATGCATGTTCAAACGACTTTTTAAGGTCTTCATTGTTTTTCTCTCAATGTGCAACATGCTTTGAAAGAAAAAGAAATTGCAAAATTTTGTATATTTTATTCATAATGAATCCGTTGCATTGAATAAGGTTCTATTTCTGAAGCATAAATTTAGATAATGTTAAAGATTAATTCTATAATATAGGAAAGTCAGTTTATGGCTTGTTAGCTTTGTGTTTGTATTCGAAATTCAAAGAATGAAAACAAACCAAATCATATATTGTCTAATTTTCTGTAAGGTCACCAAGAAGACATACTTAAGGGACATCTCTTCCATGGCTAGCATTGGATACATTGGAGATTCACATGCAGACGAAAGAAAATTGGCTTTTATATTATGCAGAAGAAAATTTCATAGTGCATTTAAGATCTTCGAACCTGAAATTGTAAGTTCCTAGCTAAAAAGCCCCTTGATATTGGCCTTGGTAATGATTATTGGGGGGTATTACAATACAATAGTCAGACAATAAAAAATAAAATTAATAAGTAGGACTTCCTCAAGCTAATGATCTTCTGCAGAAAACCCATAATATTAAAATTCAAAATCAGTTAACATATTAAGAGAAGTATTTGGAAATCATACATCTGAGGCTGGAGGAATGGCACAACAGTTAAAACACTTGCCTAATCATTGCAAAATCCTAAATTTGATTACCCAGCACCATATATGGCAGGCATGAGGGCACAAATTTATAATCCCAACATTGAGGAGGCTGAGGCAGGAGGATTGCCCTGAGTCAAAGGCTTGCTGGAGCTAAATAGTGAGTTCAGGATGAGCCTGGACTACAGAGTGAGGCCTGTTTAAAAAAAAAAAAAAAAAAGATGATATAACTGGTGAAGGTTGACATCCAAAATTAGCTAAAGGACTTCAGGAGGCAATAAGTTTAAAACATGAAAACACCAAACATGTTTCTAAAAAAGTGCTCAATATCCATATTCATCACAGAAATACAAATAGAAATTCTACGTCTTCAGTCAGAATGGCTACTATGAAGGAGAAAAGATATTACGATTGTTTGTAAGGATATAGAAAAGCAGGAATCCTGGACACTGCTTGTGGGAATGTAAATGGGTACACTTGCAATGAAAAACAGTAATCAAAATTCTCCAAAATTAAAATCATAGCGATCATATAACCAACATCCCTTATGTGACATATCTAAACTACAGAAAATAATTCACACCTTGTAGTAACATATATATTTCTATTCTTATGGCATCATTTTCAAAATGTGGAATATCCAAGTAAGTGCAGAAAGAAGGTAGCAATGTGTACGTATAATTGAATATTATTCATTCTCACAAGAGAGAGGGTAGTGCCATTTAAAACGCCATACATGGACCTGGAGAATATTATGTTAATTTTAATAAATCTATCACAGAATAAAAATGCACATATATGTAGTCATAGTAAAATAATTTGAATCCATCCAAGAAGGGTATAAAGTGATTGCTAGATTCAAGTAAAAGATAGGAAGAAACACTACAAAGGATACAAGCCTGTGTTTACATAGGATGAAGAATTCTAGAGATATACTCAGCAAGGTAATTATTGCAACGATTACTGTTGCATAATGAAAGTTTGCTAGGAGAAAAGATTTCTTACCACAAAACATGACATTAAAATGTAAAAGATAAAGGCATTAATTATACACATTTCTGACTGTAATAATCATTTGCAAAGGTTGCTTGCCATCTGGAAAGCCGAATATTTAGTATCTACTCAGTTCAAGGAGCAAGAAAACTCAACAAGGGGCCAAGGGATACATTGCTAGTCTAAGTCTGAAGGCTGGAAGACAACCAGAATCTGTTGAAATTCAGGTTGATATGTTCCTAGTTCCTCTTTCATTTCACCCTGGCTACGAGTCTATTGGATGGTACCACTCATCATCAGGATGAATCTTCCCCTTTGATTTGTTGGGCTTCATGCCAGTCATCTTTGTAAAGTCCCCACAGGCAGACTCAGAAGTATGTTTTAGTGTCAGATAGACATTTCTTAATTGTTTGAAAATCACACTGAACCAATAAAGGGAGGAATGTTAAAATGATTACTTTGGTGTTGCATTACACATTTGTAAAAGAATAGCAACAATAATTCCACTTTTCTATAACTTTTGCTTTCTGAAATTGGATGACTTGCAATAGTCATTGTTAATTAAAGTAAAGACTCCATCAATAAGATTCAGATTAATAAACCGTACTTTAAACAGGCTATATTTACTTTAAAAAATTTAAAAAAAACCCTTCATCTTGAAGATAATGAAACTAAAAATATGAAGAATTTATAACTACACTGGAGAATATAGATTGAGAAAAATAGTCCTCTAATACATTTTATTTTCATATTACTTCTAAAATATAGATAGTTGAGATTATGATTTCAAGGTTTGTTAACATCACATAGAAATCAATTTTGATATAAATTATTTAACAATCAGTTGTATGTATGATGTTACTATTTATTATTTCATAAAATATACTAAGAGCCTACAAGGTTCAAGTTACTGTTGAAATTGCAAGGCCAAAGTGTTGTCAATGAGCAAATAGCCAAAAATAAAGAATAAATGATTTTATGACCCATATTGCATAAATGAAAAACTGTTAAAAAGTAGCTGAAAACTGAGGAATAAAAATAATCTGAATGGCACAAGATGTGTATGTAATGATGCAACATGAGGAACTATACCATCAAGAATTCTCTGAGAAGTTTCTTTGCAAGAAAGAGCAAAATATTTATCAGTATAGTACAAACAAACAAAAATGACTACTGCCAAGTTCCTTCAATTTTCATTAGAAAATTCATTTGCTACTGGAATGCATGAAAAATATACCTAAATCAATTCCCTTTTTATTCAGAAACATTTCTCATGATGATTTTGCTAAACTGGTTTTGAAAATTAGTTTTCAGAATTGCATATGTTACAATGCCATTTTAAACATCTACTTTAAAGAGAATGTCTTTGAGATGTTAAAGGAATGTACAATATATAGAAACAAAAAGTTACTTTCAAATCAAATAATAAAGTTTTCTTCACACATATTCTGTCTTCCAACTTAATAATTAAATAATTTACATTTTCATCTCCATATTTTTTGAGATTTAAGGACCTTAAGCAGATTGTCATTTTTGTACTTTCAGAATAAATATGATTTTTAAAAACTATTAATCTTTATTTCACAAAATATATTCATTTATGAATAAAGAAAGATGCCATGAAATTATATTACAAATAAAGAATATCATATTTGTCAAAGAATGAGTGCACATGTATATAGTTACTTTTTCATTGTGAAAATTATAGTTCTTTTAAATTTGTTGATGATGTGTGGATTTAAGTTAATATGTTTGAAATGTAGTGAGTGCTACAATTATTAAGTGCTAATGATTATTTTTAATTAAATGCTAAACTCTAAGGAGTCCATTTAAAATAAATGTAATATTAAGGGAACGAAGTTGTGACTGAATTTTTCTTTCATAAAGAGATATAACAAAAACTGAAAGCAGAAAAATATATACTTCAAAATTTTTGTTTAGCACATTTCCCCATCTTTGGTGTCCATTCCTTATTTTCAATATAAATGCACTCAATTCTTACTGTTAAAAACTAACTAGGAGATGGACTATAGACTAACTTAAATCCAGACAACACAGTAGTGAAAAACTTCTGATATTAGATAAACTCTACATAAAAATGATTATTGAACCTACAAATTATTATCTTAGCTTCTATTGTAAGTTTGTTTTTCTACAGATTCTCCTTTATATTCTTTGATAAATTAGCATACTCAGTATCTCTGCTATATTAATATGCACTGTCAGGTTGAGAAAATGAAAGCAAAGTGCCTGTCAACTTCCCACAATTTAAAAATGTTAGTTTCCACCTTTGAAAGACAAAGAAATCATGAAATATTTCCTTCGTGTAATTTATGATAAATACATCAGAAATGTAGCAGTGTTATAATGAATATGACAGTGATTTTTCTATTCAAGTAAACTCAGCTCTTTTTCCCCTAGCTTTAACTATTGTGTTCTATGATAAAACACAGAGATGCATTTGTCACAATATGATTTTCTATAGTAGAATATGCTTTGAAAAGTCTATTTGGTATACATTGGGGTACTACAGATTAATAGCTCTTTGAATAATTTCTAGAAACAGAAAAAATACAACTGACTAAGAACCCTAATATGCTCATTTTAAAGATTACATCAGTCAATTTTATTATTTTGTGAAGAATAAAACTCAAAATCTAGCAAATACAATTACCTCCAACAAACTTGTAGCATACAAATCTTATAGATCTAGGGAAGCATGTTAGCACAGGACACATTACAGTGTGGTAAAAGGCAACGTAGAACAGAGGGAGAGCTAATGCCATCTCTAGACAAGAAATAGCAAGGACAAGCTGAGGTAGATGAAAACTAGCAAGAGAGAACAGGGACCTGTCACCTGATTATGTTTTTGGGGTTCAGCTCTGTCCTTTTAACGTGTCAGCACAAGATGAATCTGAAAAGGAAACAAAAGTAATTAATAAGCCCCAGCTTCAACGTTTCCTGTCTCTTAATTCCTGTAGGGGTCCCCGTCCCTCGGGGACCCCAGGAACAGCAGAACGAAAGAGTAACACACTCTGGGGAGTCGATTCAGTGATCGCTGTCTCCAGTTTATTCAGGGAAGTACAGGGGCTTAAGTAGACTGAGGTAGTTATCTTGGGCCAATCGGCAAGGCCTTAGCCATCGTGGTGTCGCCCAGGGGGAGGGAAGGAGTAGAGGAGGGAGGATGCAATAAGGAGCAGTTTCAGGAGCTTAAGCAAAACAACACCTGGCTTAATTTACAAAGCAGTAACATTTGTTCCTGGGAAGGAAGGAAGTAGGCCAAGGTCAGCGATGCTGAGGCTCTTAGGCCCTGAAGACCCCAACAAGTTCCAGCTTCATGTCAGGTGCTACACATTGGCTTAAACCAATAATAATCAAAGAACACAGAAAGGCAAACAGAGTGTAATATACAGACCAAACCTTGAGGCGCTGAGCAATGTGCTTAGCGAGGATGAAGGTAGTGACTCTGGACAGGCAAATGAATGATATGATACCCAGCATCCTCTATGCTTCTTATCCCTAGCTTCTTTATTCAGGTGCAATTATTATGGTCTCAATTCAGTTATTCGCTGTCCATTGTATACTTATAGATGATAGAAAATTCCTCATAATCCTTGAAATTTAAAATATTAGTTACCCTTCACTCTTCATACAGATACTGCAATAATTAAATAATTTGTGATTAGCATAAACCATATGCCACTATGATCTTCTTTTCTGATTGATTTACAAAGACTAATTTTGTGACATTGTTGTGCATCCACATTCCCTTTTCTCTCTGGTAGCATCTCATCTGAGCACTGCCCTTACTGTCAGGAAGACCCATACCTTCATCCCTCTCTCATCTGCATCCTTTGGGTACTTAGCTTTATTGAGGTGTTAAAGTGTCCCACTGATACTACTGGGAGGAAGTTTTTTTTTTTTTTTTTTTTTTTTTTTTTTTTTTTTTTTTTTTTTTTTTTTTTTTTTTTTAAGAGATAAAAGTGTAAACCTCTGGAAACACGCATACATACACAGCAGCAGCAACAACAACAACAACAACAACAAACCTGTCCTATGTTTTGTCTTTAGGGGATACAGAATCCCAAATGTCCAGATGATGATTTCATCTACTTAACAGAGCATCCTATTGTAAAAATCTCCAAATACAAAATATCTTGACCGCTAGAACCTCAAGATTGTGCGATCCAAGGCAAAATTTTCCTCAGGAAGTGGATAGTTTTATTATTTTAAGAGCCATTTCCATCTCCTTTCTTTCATACTCATGCAATCTATGCATGGCACAAATATCTGCATGAAGATTCCTACGCTCTAAGGAGTTGGCCTCCAGACAAAGATGACAGAGACTCAGCTGCACAGCTTCCTCAAATGAACTTCCACAAGCTCTATTCCCAGTATTAGTGGCTTTTGGGAGATGGAGAACAGAAAGCTTTATGAGTAGTTACAGGAATGAGCTTAATTTCTCCTGCAGTAGAGTTATATTTGGAGAAAGCCACATTTTTAAAATATAGATCTAATTAAAACTTTCCTATTTTTAAAAGTTAGTGATTTCTCATTTTCTCTAAAATAAGGCCCAGAATATTTAAAGTGAAATAAGATTAAGATCATGCTTTAATCTTTTTTCTATTGTCCACTAGCAATTTTAGATTTTCAAAACACAGCTTTATTAGACCATTTGCCATTTACATTTAATTTTCAAGACTTTCTCTGTAGTCCTGAATACCAGAAAACAGCCTACATAATATTTCTACTTCCCAAACACGGCTTTGAATTAAATTCAAAGGATAGCTCCTCTAAATTCGCTCTTCTTTTTGGGCTATTTGCAAATTTTCCCTTGGTGGACCTATTTTTAAAAAGCTGAAATCTCTCCGAGAGCCGTCAGTTTGCGAATCTTCTGTCACTGGGTATCTCTGTGGCACAATTCCCAGTGTAAGCTTCTTGACACAAGAGATAACATCATTTTTTGAACCATGTTATCAAGCTCAATAGGCTTTCAACAGTCGTAGTTATTTATTGCACTGAAATTAGTAGATATTTGTATATTAAAAATATGAAATTATAATGAGAAATCATTCTTATTGTGAAATGCTATATAACCTATTTTCTTTTTTTCAGGAATCTATGTTATAAACAGAATACTCAAGTGGTCTTATTTGCATTCCTGATGTGCAATAATGCATATTTGATCATCTCTGCTATCAGCTTTCCCAGAAGTGGCTGTTCTAAATAGAGAAGCAAAACATCTTCAAAGTCTCCTGCTGACTTAGGGAAAGCTGTAGATATTTCCAAATAGGTTAGTGGGTACTTAGAACTTATTTGTTATCAATGATGATTAAAGAAGCAAACATTATTAAAATGTTGATAAACCTACCCTTCAATAGGATAATAGCGTCTTACTGTAAGAGTGCAGGATCATTAGCACTTTCAGTGTTTTAAAATATGTAATTAATTAATTCCACAATAAATTTTGCTAATTAAGAAAACAAACCATAACTTTTGAAATATTCATTTTTTCAATATTATTCATTTTGAACATGTTCAAAAATTGTTCAAAAACTATCATTATATATATACTTTTTCTATAACTTCTTTATATTGCAAAATCTCTGGTCATTGTTAAGACCAAAGTTTTATACTCCAATATGCTGAAAATTTCCAATTATTTCACATAATGAAAAAGGATATAAAAATGAAAAACGCTATAAAATTTACTGCTCAATATAGATGGTTCTATTAGCAATAAATGAGAACAGTGTGCAAAGATTTAAGATAAAATAAATATTTCTTAACTAAGATACTATTTTTTCTTCGTATAATTTTTCTGGCTTTATCAACTCAGTGTTCTCAATTTTTTTTTTTTTTTTTTTTTTTTTTTTTTTTTTTTTTTTTTTTTTTTTTTTTTTTTTTTTTTTTTTTTTTTTTTTTTTTTTTTTTTTTTTTTTTTTTTTTTGCAGTACTGGAGATAGAACTCATGGTGTTCACTCTGGATTACATCAGCCCCATTCTTAATTTTAATCTTCAGGCTAAGTTGCTAAGATACATAGGCTGGACTCAAATTAAAATGCTTCTACCTCAGCCTCCCAGAGTGTTGGGATTATAAAACTGGGCCACTAGGCTCTGCTTGTAAATATATCTTGATATGAAGTGTACAATTAGTGGTGCATCAAACGCTTGCTGTTATTTAACTTGAAAATTAATGCCCATATTAATAATTATTACTAAGTGCAAACATACTCCAAACTAGAAACTTTGTATCTTTGTGTGTATACACAAAAATAATATATAATTTATTTTATTCTCTGCATATGCATTTATGTTTAGTCTATAGTTTACTAACTGATCAGCTTACTGATCAGTTGTTACTAATATTTTTATTTGTTCAATAAATGTATACTATCCAACTCCATCTGAGTAACCTTTGAATACTTAAGAATAAATAAAACAAATATGGAATTCTTCCGGATGCTAAAAGTAATTGACAGTCTAAAGAAATGATTAAAAAATAATAATCATTGATATATTGATGGATGGATGAATAGATATGCAGATAGATGATAGTTTCACAGATAGAATAGATTTTATAATTTGAAGTAAATCTAAAGATAAAAGAGCATATAACAATAATTGCTTATTGAGACTTGAATATCGTATTTTATTTACCTGAAAATTAAAAGATTATAGGAGTTAGCATGTACATGGTGTGTTGAATTTTTATTTGGATCCAAAAGATTTTTAAAAATCCCAGTGACCTGAGCTAGCATGCGATGAAGAAAACATAAGCCAAAGAAATTATCATTGACAGTACAGCAGGAATGCAAAGTGCCCTGGAAGCAAACAGCAAACATGCAGGCGTTGGAACTTTGCTCTACTCTGCAATTTTTGCATCATGAGGAAGTTGGAAAAGAATGGTTATTGAAAAATCAGCTTACTTTATGGAGAAAAATTCGGAGCTGGACTTTGGAGCTATGAGTGCATCAAGGAAGATATGCTCTTCAGAGAGTTTAACTGATACAAAATGATGGTATTTGGCTAAAGCTGGTGGCAATGTTGTGGAGAAGAATGGGCAGAGGTATTTAATTGGGGTGTTAGATACCTGCAGAATAATGGTGGTTTCAGGATCACGGTAATGAAAAAATGTGTGAAAAATATTATGTCAATGGGGCCTGAGACAGGGGGATTGCTTTAGAAAAAGCGCAAGGTTAGCATGGATTAGCAAGTGAGTTGAGGACCGGGCTACGCTACAGAGACCTGCTGTATCTAAAGAAGAAAAAAAGAAGTCAATACAATCTCTATATTTTAGAAGAAATAACTACTTTGAAAAAATAAAATGTAATGAAGCAGGTAGATACAAGGAGACTGATTTCATTACTAAGCTTGTGAGGGCTGGTAAAAGACTGGAACGGGGAGATGACAGAATGACAAGCAAACTGTCCATACCGTTTTGAACACACTGTTTCTCAGCTGCCTAATAAGTAAATGTAAACTGACATAATCAAAAATGTATCTTGAAAAATTGGGCTAGATTACGACACATAAATGTAAATGTTGAGAAATGTTACCAGTTGGATTAAAAACAAAATGAATGAAGTTCCCCAGAAATAAAGTGGGCATGAAAAGATATTTAAGACAAATTCTGGAGAAAATCGGATATTTACACATTGGTTGAGTAGCTTCATAATTTAAAAAATGGGAGGAAAATGCAACTTGATTAATATTAAGGGAAATATTTCAAAAGAAATAGTTGCTGAAGTGAGTTAATGTCGCTGTGATACCAAACTAATTGCTTAAATTTGCTAAGAAAGTAAGTTCATTATTAATATTACTAATTTCTTTGTTTATATTCAGTAGAAAGACTTACATAATTTGCCAGCATATATCATAACTAAAATTAAAACTAAGGAGTATCTTAAATATTCATGAGCTACATTACATCAATAGATTTAAAAATAAAACCCTTAGAGAAAAATAAAATTACGTGTTTTCTTACAAATGAAATTGATCTATAGTATTAATTAAATTAGAAATTGTTTATACATCATCAGTCTTCACAGTGTATAACACCGCATGAACTAATAGAAAAATATGAAATTGTAATCAATATTTTTAGTAAACACAGTATAAAAATGTATTTATTTTGATGATCACATTTGGAGATTAAAATTTAATACTAGCATTAAATTGTACAGTAGGTACACTGAAAATTTTCAATGTACCAAAATAATAGTTATTTAAGATAAAATTTTGAATGGCGTTTAGGACAAAAGAAACGTTCTTTTACCCAAAACTATGTGTTTTGGTTTGAATTCATTTCTGTTTAATAGCAATTACTCGAATCAAAGCAAAATTAAACCTCATTTCATCTGTAGTTCAAAAACACCTGTGTAGCTTTTACAAATTCAAAGAAAGAGATATGTAGGATTCTGTTTCCTGCATTCTCCATTATTACAGGATTCCACAGAAAATCTCCAGTCTTAGAGAAGCAGCTGCTTGTATTTAGTGATAATCCTCTGCACTATTAGTTTTGTCTTTTGGGATAGGAAATTGATTACCTGACCTTAGCATAATAAAGACTTTGTGTATGCCTTACTTTCTGCCTCAGACAATGAGTCAGTTATTCAAACTTGAAAAATCATTAAGAGTACAGTGATGTGTTAGTCTTTAATTATTTTTATTTTTCTAGAATATTTCTGTAAAAATTAAAATTCTTCTCCTTTAAGCACTTTATATTAAATTTTGGCTATTTTTAAATATATTTGTAAACATTTTTGGCCAAGAGAACAAATGAGAAGATAGATAACAGTGATTAGATTTACAGATGATGATGGTATTTTTATATTTAATGGAAAAAGTGTTTCTCGGCTTAGAAACACACAAGTTGTAACACTTTTTAGTCTTAATCTAAATAAAGCAGATCAATGGCAAACTGATGAATATTTTTTTCATTATATTTGGTTAAAGCTTTTTGAAATCTGTTAATAATTAGAACGGACATAAAAGAATTAAAAAGTAATCTCAAATATTCTCTAAATAACAATACTACATTTTCAATTTTGCTTTATTTTCCAAAATTAATATTCTTCTCAAAAATTGTCAGCAGACAGTTATAATTCATAAGTCTTTTGTTTCTCATTCTTACAATAATTTGTTTGTGTCTCATGAAGACATATGGCATATTTTACTATCAACTGTACTGAGAAAAATTGTATCACTCCTGAAAAGACAGATATTTCTTTCCACTATGTGGTAGATTCTATGTAGATAAACGCTTAGTTTTTCTGGATCATAAAAGAAATGCAAGATTAAATATGGGGAATTTCATAGGGACACAATTATCCTTGTGAATTCTCAGACACCATTCCTACATTCCGTTCCACATACACCAAGCACAGTTACCAACAGTGCCAAATTACTTTGAAGGATTCCTTCAAATATATGGAATCTTTTTCCTCTATGTTCACACTTTCTTAGGAGATAAAACCTTCTAACCATTCTGTCTTCTTGTTGTTGTTGCTTCTAAAAATTTCCCTCTTGACATGAGGCAAAAACTTTGCTTTCTCACCTTCCATAGTCAAAACAAGCAGATGCCATATCTTCCACAATAAAGACCACATCCTTAAATCTATCAATCCTCTGGTTTTAGAAAATCACTTTATATTAGTACTTAAAGATCTTTCTTTTTAATAAGCTTTGATAAGCACTTTATAATCTCTTTGTTTTATACAAGTATTACATGTTTGTGATAGTTAAGTTTTCAAATACCTAATTTGCTATGCTCTTTAAAGCATGTCAAATTATTAATAGCACTGTAATATCTATTTTATTGAATGCAGAGGTATTCTACATCATCTATTTTAACCTAAAAATGTTTCTCTCTTTTCTGGATTTTTATTAAACTTACTCATTTTAAAACACACTCTTTTCAGATGTTGTAAAAATAATGCCCAAGTTTTTATTGTATTTTTTTTAAATCATAGGTTATATAGTTCCATTGATCTGTTCATAAGTTTGAATTTTGTCATAAATCCATAATAGAAATTTTATTACTTATTCAGATTACTTTTAAGATAATATTTGGAATTTCTCCCTCAATATCTCCTAACTTTTTTTTTTCCCTATGTACATTACAGTTTATGGCTCATACAAATTTTCATGGTAAGTTCTAATTGGTGACTACAATTTTATAGATGCAGAGTTTGTTTTCATATCTTTATGTATTAATCAGCATCCCAGGTCCTGGGCTAACATAGCCAACATCGGCTCCTTAGAGATGTTCAAGTTGGCTTTTGGTGTTGGAGAATGCAGGCTATGTTTGGCTGCCTGTAAGCAAGCACTGCTCGGTGGAAAGACTAAGAGGAGAAAGAGCAGAGAACAAGAGAGGAGACTGAAAGGAACAATAATAAGCTGTGACAAGTCACGTTTGCAGGGACTACCTCCCACCAGGCTCTCTTGTCCAGTAGGGGATTCAGCTTTGAGTCTATTAGTGTCTTAATGCACTGGTAAGTGTAGAACCTCCAAGATCCAGTTATCTCTCAAAGGCCTCAACTCTGAACACAGCAGAATTTGGAGGGACAATTTCCATCTAACCACAACATTCTACCCTTGGATCCCTAAAGAATCATATCTATTTCATTTTGCAAGATGAATGTAATCTCTCCTTTAGAATTGTCACAGTGAGAAGAGTTCCAGTGTTGCTCAGTCTAAAGTCTCCTTGGACACTCAAGGAAACTTCTTTCCAGTAAGCACCTATATAAAAGAAAGAGGGGGGGGGGGAGCTGATTTCTTCTTCATAAAATATTGTAACTGTTTTGACAAACTCAACAAAGACTTTTTATATCATGATAATACTCGTGGTCCTCTGTTTTTCTTGTATTTTTCTCTGGAAAAGGTCTAAGATTTCTAATGTAATATATAATGAATGGAATAGAGTATAGAGCAGTGTTCCTTAATGGGAATGCTTTGAAGCATTGGCTCCCGCCAGTAGTAGCTCTTCGTTTTTGCTAGATTTCCTTAACTCAGCTGAGGACTCAATTCTATTTTCATTTTTAATCTTTATTTATTTAATGTCTAGTGTATATCTGAATTTTAGTCAAGTTCTTAACTGCATTGTGGCCTCATATATTCTATATTTATTCAGGAAATACAGCAGATTGTATTAATGCATACATATTAAAACACTACTGAGATGTTGATACATTTTATAAAGGTTTATAAATAACAACCATTGTCCTTCATCTAAATATCTACAGAAAGTAATTTTAGTTAATATATTAAGAATGCAGGTCACCTCCCCAATAGGAGGACCGTTTACATTACTAATAAAAACTGTGTTGTATACAGTGCCTTTTTGTGTTTTCCAGGTGGACTTGCTAATTCTCTCTGATAGAATTAGACAGAATTCCTAATGGGGTCATATACACTTTGGCAAGATCTCAAATATTCCTGTAAGAACTGTGATGTGATTATCTTAATAACACGGAGGAGCTGCTATCTTGAATTCTACTGTTTATTTACTAGATTCTTGACTTATGCTCATATTTTAATATTCTCACTTTTATTTTTGTATTTGTACGTTTTAAAATAAAATAGTACTTCTTAATTTATTTTAATGTAAAAAAGACTCATCTAACAGATTTGATAGTTTGTAGCTAATTTAAATTCAGTTTTAAAGTCTCCAAATTGTTTTATATCTAGTGTATAACTTTTTACCATTTTATTTCACTTTAATTTTATAAGTAGTATTAGACAAACTTTAAGAAAATATCGATTTTATTTGCATGCTGATCAGATCATTGTGTCCAGGTCATTATCTTTTATAAAAGTAAACATTCTACTTATTGTGGTGAAGTTTTTATGCTTTTTTGTTCAATACAAAAATTGTCCATTCCTCCAATACACCATCTACAAACACCTAATCTATGTCAGGTATATTTTCTAAGAACTAAAAATCCAGTTGCCAATCAAAAATGAAAATCTCTGCTTTAATGACTTTAGGGGGAAATGAGATATAAAAAATAGATGTCAAATCAATTTAAGGAGAATGTAAAGCATGAGAATAAAGGTTAAATAGTAGGAATATTAAGAAATGCAAAGAATCTGAATTTTTACCTGTTTGTTGGACAATAAAATATTTGGCCACAATATCAGTCATACTGATCGAAGACACGAATATTTTGGTTCTGAATCCAGTGGCCAACTGACAGGTGTAACCACAAGGAGCATGAGTGTCACCTCGATTCTGCCTGATGCTACTTCCTAGAAGGATGAAGCTACTCACCACAGAGACACACTCTCGCATCGCAGGAGAGAGACTGTGCATAAGAACCTAAATCTTTTTATGGATAGTAAGGAAAAATCTATTGGCTATTCTGAAAGAAACACGGAGTATATCTCCAAGACTGTTTACTATGTTAACACGCTAGAAAAACAACCCAAAGCAAGAGACAGTTAGTACATTTATTCACATGACAGCTATATGCCAGGGACAAAAATACTTCCAAAAATATACTCTATTTCTACATCATTTTAGTTTCAGTTGAATTTTCTCATGTGTAAACTACTCTTAGCTATTCTGAAAAATGTGACCAACGGAGATGGGGACCAATTTTGTTGCATTTGTTTTATATATTGCTTCACGAAAGCTACCACTCCTTTGACTGTGAATAGCAGAAAGTTCACGTTACATGATGTAGTGGCATGTCTCCACAAACATTTTCACGCTTTTTATTTACACCCTTAAAGAACTCTTTAGACAGAAAGTTATCCATAGGGCTAATTCCAGACAAGAAGCGCAGTTACAGGAGAAGATGGAACTATGAGGACGAAAATATTGTTTTTGACATTGGGTGCCTTCCAAGTCCGACCCAATGTAGTAAGAGGTAAAATGTGGTGATGATTTCACCATTGCTTTCCAGATATCTGACAAGTCTTGGAATTTCCATTCAATTGAATAATTGAATCTATTTATTGTTTTTAGAGGAAATGCCTACGGGAAGTTATTTCAGCCTGCAGAACTTGCTCATGTAAACAGCTAAATTACATTGTATCAAAGAATAAAAATGCTGAGAAACAGCTATAAAAATGGAAGTGAGGAGACTGTCCTAAGAGCTTGCAGAGTTTTGTATGAGAGCTGCAGATGTCATGTTCATCCTTTTCTGTTTTTGATAGACTGTTTCTTAAGAATAAAAGAAAATGATGATTAAGTTGTGGCCACAGTCCTCTGCCAGGATAATGGTGGTAATAAGAATTAGTTTCATTTAAGGTGCTTACTACTGGAAAATTCTGAAAGTCAAAATCATTAATGTCTCACCATCTTCCTTACCTCTGAGTCTCAACTGTGTGCTCCCTGAAGCCAAGACCCTTATTTTCTTTCTACTGTGACAAAATATGTGTCCCTTTCTAATTAATTTAGTATTCATAACTTTTTTTCTCATATACAAAACTTTGTTTGGAAGTGTTATATATAATAAAGTAAATAGAATCCTTAGAAAACTTTCAGGGTATAATCATTTCTATGTTTTGTCTCAGAGACAAGGAATTCAATGACCAAAACACTCAATAAGTTTTTATGGTCTAAAAAAATCCAGGTAATCTTAATCCAAATGACAATCTGGTTGAGTACATGTGACTTATTTTTAAAAGCTAGACTTGATTGTCCTGTCTGCTCATGAGGGTTAACAAAAAGAAGCACAATACCAAGAAGAATGGACATTAGAACATATATTTCTAAAAAGTGTACCTGTTCTCATATACCTTTGTCTCTATTACTAACCATAGAATAATAAAGGATCTATTTCTAGAAATATCTCTATTAGCTTTACTTGTGTTACTAAGCTAAGTGGCCTGGAAAAACAAGGCTAGTAGAGACAGAAAAAAATATAACATTTTTACTCAATTTTTGAACTGGCTATTCTGTTTGCTTATTTATTTACTTTTTACTAGACATGGAACCCAAGGCCTTTGGACTGAACAATATCATGACCCACTTAGTTGTCCAGGCTGAATTCAAATTTGTAATTCCCCTGAATCAGCCTCCCAGAGTGTTAGAGTTTTATGTCTGTACCACTGGGAGTAGCATGCAGGCTGCTTTTAAGCTTAACAATTCTAAATACTTCTGAGTGAAGGATACTGAAATATTCACCCAATCTCATAGTCATTTGAGTGACGTGAGCCAAAGGTATGTATTTGACAACTTGAAAATGGCATGGCATGTCAAAAAATGCAGTGCAACTTCTTAGAAATTTGTGAGGAGAGGTTTATCTTACTGAATAAAAACAAAAAACAAAAAACAAAACACAGCACAATTTGAAGAAGAAATAGTGAGAGCCACGAGGAAAACAGGTGCCTAATGTAGGAAATCCTCCATGAGAGATCTGGTGCAACATGGGCTCTCTTTCTGAGGTACAACAAACATTTGAGGGGTGATACAGTCTGTCCTACTCTGGCAGCTGCTAACTCAAGAACAGTTCTTGGAAACACATTATTAGATACAGAAGTACAATCTGAAACCACATCACAAAATTGTGCTCAATATTAGAATGCTTATATTGTAGTGGTTCTGTAAACTACAGTGTAGCTGAAACATTCCAATTACCTTGTGGCATTATAGCCAGGGTGACCTCTTGTCAAGAAACTTGACATTTGTGATTGTCCTGGTGTTTTCAAGTCTGTTGTGCTTCCAATTGTAATAAAATGTAGCACATACATTGTATAAGGTACATAGTCCTTCATAATGAAAGCAAATAGCACTACTGTTTTGTATATTTGTTGTATTATATTCCTTCTAGTTATTACAAAAATTGATAATAATCAGTAAGGCCTGTTATGCTGGCAGCTACTACAGCATCCATGTGTGTACCACAACCCCGGTGGCATCCACAGGACACACGAACTGATCTCAACAACAAACGCCTGTGAAAGCATTCTCTACAATGTTCCCTCAAGGACAGAATCACCCAGCAATGCAGACACCAAAGTCTACTGTCCAGTGATGCAATGTAGACACAACTTCACAATGTACGGACAGTGCCGAGGCACTTGCCGGGGTAAGCTCAGATATATCTGTGTAAAAGTAGAGAGATACATATTGAAAATATGATTTTATAAAACTTTGTTGTTCCGTGACTGAAAAAGTTTGAGGGAGGGGATAGAAAAGTGAGAGAGTAGTTTTCCTGACTCAATCTGTCCTAAAGTAAAATGCATTCTTAGGATAAAATAAAAGATGTCATGTAAACCATGCTTTCAAAAATATATGCCTAAGATAAGTTTAAACAATGATATTTTTATTTAATAGTATGTATTTAGAATGAAAACATAAAAACAAATAAAATATAAAAAACACACTACTCAATATATGGGTCTTATGCGACAAATTCGTGACCACGTACTTTGCATCCTATTTCTTTTGTATAGTTAGTTGAATAACAGTCTTCTGCACTGTCTCATGCTGAGTATTGTTTTTGAGACTTACCTATAATGGGATGCGTACACATCATTTAATTCTTCAGAATAAAAGGATTTGACTGTAAGTATTCACATATATAATTTTGATAGCAAGCTCAATAAGAAATCTAATCTATGTGACTTTACATATGCTCATTTAAGCACAAAACTTACATGTATATTGCAACATTTTACTTTGGTTTCAAAGCCAGGTAAAGTATGAGGAGGAGAGAAGCCCTGAGAGTTATAGTGGATAACTAAAGTGTTTAAAAACATCAATTTTTTTTAAAAAGCATAAGTTTGCAATGATGGTTCCAGCACATACATATTTTTTTCTCTTGGTTATTGTTGAGCATGAAAATCTAGGAAAGACCTCATGCATGCTAAACAAAGGCTTCAGTTGAAATTTACCTGACTCTCCTATCATCTTTTTGTGGTGATGATCATCAGACACCATGTGTGAAAGAGATGTATCATTCCCAATTCTATTCAGTGCTATCTCAGCAAGATAATCTAAGTTAATACATACACAATAAGAAATGATCTCTGATTGTTAGGAACAAATTAACTATACATATACTGACTAGCCTCAAATTATCACATTTTTATTTAAAATTTAACTTCACTTACTTACAGATTTTGTAATGAGATGTAAAAAAAATCAGCGTATATACAAAAAGAAAAATCTGTGCCACTTTTTATTTCATTTGGGAAAAACTGTTGAGGTTGATTTGAAAACAAAAACATTGAGTCATTAGTGAAATTGAAAGGTCTTTTAAAAATCTAATTGATATCTTTGGCTTAAGTTACACTGAAAAAGAAAAGGGATCAAAGGAGAAAACAGCATCACTATTTCACCTGAATATTAGAATCTATCTATAGCTAATTTTGCAGAATACATATACATTTTCTTTCTATTTATCAGCAGAAAACTCTCAATAATGACACCGTGAAAGGAGATAAAATATTTTCATTGTGATATTAAGTGTCTCACTGTAAATTAAGTGACAATGAAGACACACATTTCTCAAGACTCTGAGGAGAATGGCAAAATATTGTAGGTTTCCAGACTCTCATGAGGAGAATTATGCTAGTGAGAATTTGGGCTTAAAAACATGAAACATGAGAAATTTATCATTACCTATCATAGTACTTTCAAAATGATGTAAATATTTTCCTTCTCTACAAAACAGCAATAGAAGGATATCATAATAGTGAATGTTGTGCTTAAATTAAGGTACAGTGATCATCACATTATTTTCATTTTTCTTTTAGTTAATACATGGGTGTTCACCTGAAGTAAAGCGTACAAAGTTCTGCAGATACAACTCCTAACTCTGTACCTTTACATCAGTCTAGCTTTCATGAAATTATTCCAAAATCTTTGGAAAACTGACCAGATGACATCCTTAATCTCTATCTAAGCTCTGATAGCATGCCTTAGGCAATCTAAGTCTCATCTCTTTATGAAGCCACTTGTGTGCCTGTTTTTCCATGTCCAGTTTATATGAAGTGATAAAGATAACATTTATGATCTGTACTTGTTCACGTGAGAAATGCTACTGTTAAAATACCCTGAAAACAGCATTTCAAATTAAAGCCCAAACTGATTTTCCACATGCTGTTGTCATCTTGTGCAGGATGTAAAGACGAAATAAGTGTGAAATACAAGCTACCGGTAATGCCCGGAAAGATGACATAGAACATAAAGAATCCAGCCATGACTACATAGTGCAAGTTCTTTTTCATGCTACTCTTAAATGAAAAAGGAATGCTAATTAAGGTGTGACATAAAATTTCTAAAGGTGACAAACTGACAGATCTGAAATCTAAATATAGTAAGAATTTTAAAAATGGCTTATTTTTTCAGTATTTTGATGTTTCTGTAATTGACCAACGGTGTATAGTAACAGAATAATAAATAGTGATCCCAAGAATGTGATATTCTTTAAAATGAAAACAAACTCTTTATGAAAAAAAAATTGTATGGTTTACAATGTAGGATTGTCAATATTAAAAGAATTATTTCACATTTTTATTTCAAAATTACTGCACACTTACTATTGGATCAAGGACACTAATTTTTTAGAACATTTTTTTTCTAGTAATCTTTGCTGTGGTAGTCATTCTCTTGTCAAGTTTGGTTCTATTTTTCATTTTTAAAAATTCTAGCCCCTGGGGTAATGCTAATGCCGCACCTGAGGGAACAGAGGAAATGGATCTTGTCTCAAATCAACCACTTCAATTCAAAGTTCTCTTAAGCTCCAGGAAGCACAATGAATATCATCAATTTATGTAAAATAATAATGGATTTCATTTCCACCATAATCCTTTTCAGTACAATCAAACAAAATTGACAATCAAAATGATGCTATTAACAATGGTGGCACCAGGAAGGCTAATTATCAGCCATTAAAAGGTTACATGACCTACTGTATTTGTGCAATTGTGCTTACCTCTAATCTCTTCTTTGGACATTTTAAGGAATGTAATAGCATTTAAAGCCATGCTTCAATGCAGAATTTATATAAAATAACTATGTACTGTGAAAGTATTTTAGTATAGTATTTTCAGTATAGTATTTAAGTGCTGATTTATAGTTAAATTTGTGTTTAGTATTCATCATGTGACTTTCCTTGGGATGTCCCTGGGACATCTGAGAAAATTGTGCCTTCATTAATGAGGAAGGTGGCACATACCAACATCTCAGGACTATTGGATTTGCAAACTATGACTTTTTAAATTAGTGATTTAAAAATGTACCATTTAATACATAATGCACAAAAACTAAATGTGCATATTTGCTTGTTTGTCTCTAGAGAGTTTTAGCATGGGATTCATTTTTAAATGAGTTTTGGGATTTTTAAAAACAATTAATGTAGTGTGGCATAGGAATTTTACCTTTTAGGCTTTTCAAATGCCACTAAACTATATTTTATCAATTTTATTTTATGTGTTTTCATTTAGTAAACTTGATCTTCATAATGACCACCGCATAAATGCTACATATTTACAGAAAAGTTATATCAAAAGATCTGCCTGAGTTCTGAATATTTATGGATAAAGTAGTGAGAAATGTACTTTGGGTCTTCCCTGGCTCTAAATCTTATATACTTTGTACTTCACTAGAATCTTTTGAAAGATTAATGCCATAATATTTTGCAGCATTTAATCTAGTACATTTTATGTAGCAAAGCAATATGCAAAACATACAAGGATTGAGGCTTACTGAAAAGAAGAAATTTGAAAAAATTCCAGTTATTTACAAATAACATAATCATGTCTCATAATCTTAAATATTCATACTTGTTTTCTATCTATGCATATGGCTTCATTTTTGTTTTAATTCCTCAACAGATAAAGATAT
Organism: Ctenodactylus gundi; assembly: GCA_004027205.1. Lineage (NCBI taxonomy): Eukaryota > Metazoa > Chordata > Mammalia > Rodentia > Ctenodactylidae > Ctenodactylus > Ctenodactylus gundi. The sequence goes on along the minus strand of PVKB01001551.1, from coordinate 4,737 downwards.
CATAGTGTGGTTTTGGATTAGTAGCTACGAATAAGTTGAAATAAAATTGTAATTTTAACACTTACACATAATAAAAATTTTAGTACCCTGCATTATTCTTTCTATATACGTAAACTTGTTCTTGCGTTTTTACTGATGGAGGCGTCAGCTTTGCTTCTGTTGTTTTCTGAGGATGACACTGGCAGGTCTACGTCTGATGCCTATGGCAGGTAGTCACTCGAGAGGGCGGTTTCTCCGGAGAGAGCATTAAGACAAGGAAAAAAAAATGAAAGATATTTGATAATCAGTCACGATGCTCTTTCTCACTAAGCCTGGACAAGATCTCAAAATTCATCTCAACAAGTGCTCCAGGCAGCCATCACCAATTGATCAGAGCTGGCATTTCTGCTGGAAACCTATTTCCCATCTCTGCCCTCAATTCCAGTCTCAACACCGCTGCCAGTCTTGCCTTCCTATCATTCCATTTCCCTACTAAAATCTCTGACAGGCCCTTCAGGATGAAGTGTCAACTCTTGGATGTGCTGTTGAATGCCAGTATGGCTTATGCTCATCTCTGTAGCCACAGTCTGATTCTACTCCCCAAAGTAAACCTAAAACAGAGAAATGCATACCCAAATTTTTTCGAAATGGGGTATGGGCTAGCACACAAGTATGCACACACACACACACACACACACACACACACACACACACACACACATCTGCTAACATGCATATATTCGATGATATAAACACTTATCAGTACCAAACAAAATGATATAATAACAATAATAATTAGCAGCTTCTTTAACAATTGTACACATTATTCTCGTTTTTTCATTCTCCTTTGTCTTCTCTAGATTTCAAATTGTATAGTCCTTTATTCACCCATTTTATTGATATGTATAAGTGAAAAACATAAAGTTTACATTGATACTTGATCATTTTATATGTGTACATATCACAGCAAAGTTGCAAATCCTTCCCCTCTCTCCTTTTGACCCACTGCCCTGGATTAAGTGACTAAGAGTTTCTCTTTCATTTTTATTTTTTCCCAAAACACTATCATTCTATACCATCAAGCTATCGAGGTTGTGTATTTAAATTCATGTTGTGAATCAAAATATAAAGTGCATATATTTAAGATTAAATGTCAGATAATCCATTTTTCTGATTATAGACTGTGGATTATATGATAGATACTCAGCATTTTCTATGCTTTACTAAGTGAAATATATTTTGTTTCCCTTTTATAATTTATATATTGATGTACAATTGATGCATAATGTGTCCTTGTAGCTACATGTGTTTTCCATGCCATGACTCATTTGACTTTCAAAGCACTATTTGATTTATGGATACTGCTGTTTAGAGAAGAGGTAATTAATTTTTTTCAAAAGGAGACTCTGTGATGATGACTATCCACAAAACAATCAACATAGAATGTGTCTCAAGGAAAAAACCTACGCAAAATAAAGAAAATAATTTGACAAAACTGAAAAAAAAAACTAAACAAGAATATAACTTTTAGTTTGTTGTGTCTTTCTCTTAGAGGGAATTTCTGAGATGAAATCTTTTAGTTTTTTCCAAATGACTAAAGTCATGAGCTTTCGTCATCATTACCAGTCCTTGGCTGTCAATGCCCATCAGTTTTAATTTTCCAGGTACACTTAGTTTTGTTAATGCAGGTGAGAAGAGTTGTCTCACATGAGTCCTAAACCAGTCACAACAGCAAGTATGGAATGGGATTTTTTTAAAAATACGGTTCAAGAAACCTAGATTCATGGAGATCTGTACTACAGTTTTTTATTACAACAAGGTCATATATAACTACCAAATTCTCCCAGATAGGTGGGACAGCTGGTGATGGAACCCTGGACACCTGTTCTCAATTCTATCTTTTTTACTTCTTTACAATGCTTTTATTCTTTTCTTATTTTAATTTCCAACTTTAGCTTTGTCTTTCAACATTTGACTAAATTACCAAATACATGACACATGTTACATTCTGGCACTAGGGTCTGAATTTTTAATTGAGGTTTATATTTTGCAAGAAGGTGACTGAATATTGGAAAGACTTGAGGTTTTGAGATCTGATAGCTAGGGATTATAACCTTGATATACAGTATTAGTCCAAGTTCTGTAGAGAAACATGTTCAACAAGATTTGTATAGATGTGAAGAGAGATTTGTTTTAAGGAATTGGCTCATGAAGTAACGGAGGTTGGCAAGTCTCATGTATGCGTTGAAGGCCAACAGAGTGGTGAACCGGAAAGGAGTTGATTTTGTATTTCATGTTTGAAGAAAATTTCTGACTGCATCTCTTCTGTTTAGGAAACATGAGTCTTTTGTTCCATCCAGGCCACTGATTGAAGCAAGTCCATTCAAATTATTCAACACAATCTCCTTAATTCATAGTACACCAATTTAAATGCAAATTTTATCAGAAATATTTTCAATAGAAGCCTGTAAAATTATATTTGACCAAATCTGTATTTATGAAAGTGCAGTCATGTTGATATATAAAATGTCACATGGTCTTTTCTGTCTTGAGAAATTTACTAATTTCTTAAATTAAGCTTTAATGTAGCTCTTAGCAATAACATTATTAGACCCAAGACTTAAATAAGATAAAATAGATAAAAACACATAACAAAGAAATCCTTAGTAAATAATTTAAAACTGAAGGTGTTTATGGAAGCTAGATATAACTGCTTAAGATTTTCCTTCAAGTTCATGAGTTGAATGCTTAAAGTTTCTAAAACCAAGTGTTACTGTTTAGCCTGTCTGAATGACTACACAAGATCAGTGTACAATTAAGTTTTATAACCTATTATTTGTCTGCTGCTAGAGAGAAAAAAATGCATATAGCTAGAGCAATTATAATATCTTTAGTAAAGTACTCTAATTTTCAGAAAGGGAATAATCTTGAAAATAACTTACAAAATCTAAATTCCATGAATATATTAACTTTATCAGAACACTTGAGAAGTTATTTGTAATGTACTAAATTGTTTTTGTTAGGTTTTTGGCAAGTGATTCTGTCAGAAAACAAACTTCACTCTTTCACTATTCAGTGTTTGTTATTTTACGCAGAATTCAAAAATGTTTGCTAATTAACAACAAAAGAATGCTAACTAATCTACATTTACATATGTATTTATTTTAAGCCCTGTTAGCAATATGAAATTTCCATAATATAAATCAAATTACTTTCAAACTGACGAAACGTTATAAATACAAATAAGTTTCACCTAAAGCCCATAACTGGGCATAAAATGTTAAAATTATCAGGTCGGTGGCATCATTTATATGGTGTTCATTTATAAAGAATTAACTCAAATAACTAGACCATTAAAACCATGACATAGGCATATTTTACCACATCTGTTTTGCAGGAAGTGATTGAAAATCATAATTACATTGTTTTATTTTTCACTTTTCTTTGTCTTATAAGAGAATATGTATTCTTCAGATACCATTATTACTACTAATATATAGTTCATCTATAAATTATAATTATTTCATTAGTAAGATTTCTTTTGGCCTTTATTTTCATTTTCAGCTAAGGGGCCTAACTTCAAAGACATGTCTCCTATGATTCATGAATACTAGCTGATAGTGGGAATTACTGGTATATATATATAAATGCAAGCCAAAATGTTTTATTTAAGAGGGATTTGTTAGTATAGTATAGTTTCCTGAGACCATTTTTACACACGTTATTATGGCTACTCAGAAACCCCTAGCTCATATGTATTCTTAAAATCCAACAAACTCTTCCTCATACATATTTTCATGTATTCGTTTATGTGTTTTTCTACCCTCAACTAAAATTATATCCATCATAACTATCCTGCAGGTTTCTAAAATCCTCTCTGAACCTTTCTATTAACTTGTTTATTAAGAAACATTCTGGACTTCTTGAGAGCTCTAATGATTCCCTTTCACTTTCTCACAAGTGTGTTCCTTCTCTACCACTAGCTATGTCGGCAGTGAGAGTGCCTGCCACTGAGTGGGGCTGAGCAAGCACTGAGACAAACAGGTGGGACTGCAATTCACCCTACAGAGTAATTTTGCCAACTTTCATCACAGAACTGAGTTTGAGTTCACATTAGTATGAGGTATAGATAGGTTTATAAAGCACGATTAAAAAGGACACATTCAGAAGGGAGTGGGTGCTTTAACATAAAATCTGCTATGGTTTCAGTGGCATGACTTCTTATGGCCTTGGGGATGTCCTCAACACCAATGATCTGGATGGGATGTACATTTTCAATATCTTTTAGGCCAATCTCTAATGTGCTAGCATAGAATGCAAGCCGCATGCATGTGCTTGAAATTCAGATGTAGGACACCCAAATAATGCTGTTTTCTTGAAGGCAAAAGTCTTTAGAATTTGTGAATTTAAAATGTTGGAAGAAAATCCATGAGAACAATTTACAGACTTTTCTTTTGTCTACATCTTCTTTTCAAGTATTTTTTTTTTAATTTTAAAAGCCCTTTAATGCTATTTAAAAAAATCATCTCTGAGATATTCTAACACGAGAACTTTATATATATATATATATATATATATATATATATATATATATATATATATATTACATACACATAGATCTTTTCACACAAAATTACTCCTTTATTTATCAAGTTGTATGTCTATTAATTCTTTATAAGTGACAAATTTTATAAATTGATAATGCATATAATACACCAAATATAGTGCACACCATGGCTTAATAGCACAATATATCTC